>JAVTVY010003829.1:0-416763 GCA_036873755.1 Hanleya hanleyi | reverse complement strand
ACGCCCGTCGTTACGCCTTAACGCTCGTCTCAACGCTTTAGTGACATGCGTAAACCATGGCTCTCATCTCCACGGACACCAGGCGTATAATGAAGTTTTCACAGATGCATGTGTGTTTATATGCAAGAGCTCCGAGCTCGCGGGGCTCTTGGAGCTCCGGAGCTCATGGAACTCGGAGCTCCGACGCCACCACCGGGCGTTGACGGGCGTTGCTACAAGAGAACTCGGAGCTCCGGAGCTCCGGAGGTCACTTGTGGAAAATGACTTCGAACACAAATGACATGCGTAAACCATCGCTCTCATCTCCACGGACACCAGGCGTATAATGAAGCTTTCCAGACTTCTATCAGGTCCATGTCCAGAAGCTCTCATACGCCGCCATTTTGGAGCCGCCATGTTGGATCCGCCATTTTGGAACCGCCATCTTGGATATGTCCCATAATCCACCGGGTCAAAATACTCGCTTCTGATTGGACGAGAGCTCTGTGACGCATTTTAAATACTCGCTTCTGTTTGGTGTACGTCGCTAAAGGTGACCGGAACTGACCTTTGACCCCGGCGCGCAAAGGTTTCCACCGCACCGCGGTGGAAACCTTTACACCGCGCGCGCCGGGGTCAAAGGTCAGTTCCGGTCACCTTTAGCGACGTACACCAAACAGAAGCGAGTATTTAAAATGCGTCACAGAGCTCTCGTCCGATACCGCGCGCGCCGGGGTCAAAGGTCAGTTCCGGTCACCTTTAGCGACGTACACCAAACAGAAGCGAGTATTTAAAATGCGTCACAGAGCTCTCGTCCGATCAGAAGCGAGTATTTTGACCCGGTGCATTATGGGACATATCCAAGATGGCGGTTCCAAAATGGCGGATCCAACATGGCGGCTCCAAAATGGCGGCGTATGAGAGCTTCTGGACATGGACCTGATAGAAGTCTGGAAAGCTTCATTATACGCCTGGTGTCCGTGGAGATGAGAGCGATGGTTTACGCATGTCATTTGTGTTCGAAGTCATTTTCCACAAGTGACCTCCGGAGCTCCGGAGCTCCGAGTTCTCTTGTAGCAACGCCCGTCAACGCCCGGTGGTGGCGTCGGAGCTCCGGAGCTCCGAGTTCCATGAGCTCCGGAGCTCCAAGAGCCCCGCGAGCTCGGAGCTCTTGCATATAAACACACATGCATCTGTGAAAACTTCATTATACGCCTGGTGTCCGTGGAGATGAGAGCCATGGTTTACGCATGTCACTAAAGCGTTGAGACGAGCGTTAAGGCGTAACGACGGGCGTTGACGGGCGTCACTGCATTTCGATGAATTGGTGTCAATTCCATGAAATCAGAGCTTCTGAGCTAATTCACCAGGGCGTTGAAGCGTTGAGCTAAGCGTTGATGAGCGTTACTGTCTATAAAAGCGAGCGTATTCCCAAAACACGCACAGTCGACGTTCAACCGTCAACATGGCTTATACTTGTTCTGAGTGTGAACGCACGTTCACCAGACATTACGATATGATGCGACACCAGAAAAATATACATGGGACTGAAGACGCCGAGGAGCCCGTTGAGGCAGATACTGATACAGAGATTGATGAGAGTGCATCGACTGATACCGAATCCAACATGGCTGACAGTCTATCTACTGATATGGAGAGCTTGACCTCAGAGAATCAGCCTTCATCCCAGGAAAGTGAGGCAGAACCTACCTTCTGGGATCGTATTGTGACAGCAGCTATCAATAGTCACGCTGAAGCGATCGAGGACGCCGGAGAGGATAATTTACAACAGACGTACACCCAAATGCGCCCCCGCATCAGGAAAACAGCCATGGCGATCTATGAACAGTATACCTTACTACCGCTTGAAATGAAAGGGGACCCCACGCACAGGTCCATCATGAAGACCAAGCGTCACTTGGAAGAGGATATGGGTTTACCACCCACCGAGGCCCTGGAAAATGCGATCAGAATGCGCAAACAACTGTTTCAGGACATGCTGCCCGAAGAATATCCAGGCCTGGCCGACGATGATTAGAATAAACGGTTCAGAATGAACATGACCGAAGAAGGAACTCTCTGAAATGGCGACTTCTGATTGGACAAGAATACATCTAACGGCCAGGAACGAATAGGACAGATGCAAATGGCGGTCTCTGATTGGACAAGAGTCTTTCTTGAATTGTAAACATACCCAACGCGGCTCCCCCAGCGTGGGTATGTTATGATGGAGGGGAAAATAAACTATATGAAAAAAAACTTGTTGTTGTTGTTGTTCCCTCATGTGTCATCCTTGTTGTTGTTGTTTTCTGTCTCTCTCCGGTCTATATCATGGCGTCAAAACGTATTTTCCCGTAATTTAGGATAAAGTCCGTATTCCGTATTTTTTCAGGAAAATTTTTACATACACCCACCCTGGAACTAGGGAAGATAACTCTGTTGATAGACAAGCCCCGTTAAGCCCGGCGACCTATATACCCCTCATACCCCATATAGGCATTTTCCCAGGTTTTTCGATAAAGTCCGTGTTCCGTATTTTTTTTCAGGAAAAGTTTTACATGCAGCCACCCAGCCATCAAATACCCTTCACCTAGGCTTCACGTTGATACCTCACTCGACCCCATTCGACCATTAGGGGCTCCCCTAGATGCCAAAACGTCTATTTTCATACCCTTGGGCCACTGCGCATGCGCAGAATGACCCTAATTCAACCCCACACCCAGTCCATCAGATGCCCCTTCATGAATGCTTCACTTTGATACCTCACTCGATCCCATTGGACCATTAGGGGCTCCCTAGCCCCCAAAAGGCTATTTTCATGCCCTTGGGCCACCGCGCATGCGCAGAAGGCCGATATGTCAACCCCACACCCAGTCCATCAGATGCCCCTTCATGAATGCTTCACTTTGATACCTCACTCGATCCCATTGGACCATTAGGGGCTCCCCTAGCTCCAAAAAGGCTATTTTCATGCCCTTGGGCCACCGCGCATGCGCAGAAGGCCGATATGTCAACCCCACACCCAGTCAATCAGATGCCCCTTCATGAATGCTTCACTTTGATACCTCACTCGATCCCATTGGACCATTAGGGGCTCCCCTAGCTCCAAAACGTCTATTTCCATGCCCTTGGGTCACCGCGCATGCGCAGAAGGCCGATATGTCAACCCCACACCCAGTCCATCAGATGCCCCTTCACGAATGCTTCACTTTGATACCTCACTCGACCCCACTGGACCAGTAGTCAATCTCCTAGCTCCAAAAAGGCTATTTTCATACCCTTTGGCCTCCGCGCATGCGCAGAATGCCGATAGTTCAACCCCGCGCCCAGCCCATCAGATGCCCCTTCACCTAACCTTCAATTTGATACCTCACTCGACCCCATCGGACCCTTAGGGGCTCCCCTAGCTCCAAAAGGCTATTTTCATACCCTTCGGCCGCCGCGCATGCGCAGAATGACGATATTTCAACCCCACACCCAGCCCATTAGATGCTCCTTCACCTAACCTTCACTTTGATACCTCACTCGACCCCATCGGACCATTTTATCTAGGGACTACTTTTTCTCCGCGGAAGCTTTTTCCCCGAGACCGAATCACCGCCAAAACCACGGCCAAACCGCATCACCGCGCATGAATACATTTTTTTTTTTTTTTTTGCCGGAACTTTTTTTTTTTTTTTGTCAATGCACACCCCCCCAATAACCCCCCAATGCCCGAGTTGTCTCCCTTGCATCCATAGTGTAGAGATGGCGCCACACCCTCAATTGTGACGTCATAGTTACATCCGGGGGAAATAATAGTCCAGTTGCTCAGTATATACTACTGCTGCAGATTGAGACGGCGGTTTGATAGCCTTCTCCTTTTCCTCAGCGGTGGAATGGAGACGGTGGGTTGAATCGTTTTCCTTGCTTTGAAGCAGTTTTTTCTCCGCGGTGGAATGAAGACGGTAGTTTGAATATTATACTTTTGCTCAACGGTAGATACGGCACTTTGGATAGTGTTATTATTTAGCTGCAGATTGAGACGGCGGTTTGATAGCCGCCTCCTTTTTCTCAACGGTGGAATGGAGACGGTGGTTTGAATCGTCTCCCTTGCTTTGAAGCAGTTTTTCCTCAGCGGTGAAATGAAGACGGTAGTTCGAATATTATATTTTTGCTCAGCGGTAGATACGGCACTTTGGATAGTATTATTAGTTAGCGGCAGATTGAGACGGCGGTTTGATAGCCTTCTCCTTTTCCTCAGCGGTGGAATGGAGACGGTGGTTTGAATAGTCTCCCTTGCTTTGAAGCACTTTCCCATCAGCAGTGGAATGAAGACGGTAGTTTGAATATTATACTTTTGCTCAGAGGTAGATACGGTACTTTGGATAGTACTATTATTTAGTCGCAGATTGAAACGGCGGTTTGATAGCTTTCTTCTTTTTCTCAGCGGTGGAATAGAGACACTGGTTAGAATAGTCTCCCTTGCTTTAAAGCAATCAACTTATTTGGGACCGCTTGACGGTACTTTGGGACCATACTTTTCTACAACGGTGGATTGGAGAAGGCACTTTCCATATTGTACATTTCTGCAGCAGTAGATTGGAGATGGTACTTCAGAGACCATACTTTTGTACAGCGCTGGATCGATAGCGCTACTTGGATAGTATACTGTTGCAGAGGAGTGGATTGAAGACTTCACTTTGCAGGCATACTTGTCTGCAGGGGTAGATTGGAGACGGTACTTTGGATACTGATCAGCGATACGGATTTGATATTTTTGGAACATCATGATGTCTTGCCGGCATCATTGAAAACTGTTGACCGCTTCTCTCTTGCAGGAAACAAACCTATGTTTATGTATACTATGATTGTCTTTTCGAATTTGGTGCTAATACTGTTATATGGAATATGGAAACGTTCTTTGGATTATGGACGCGGATATTCTCTAATGGACGACGGCTGAATTATGAATGACGGACCAGACGCTTGTAATTTGGAGACTATACGTTTCTACTGCGGTGGATCGAAGACGGTACTTGGGATATTATACTTTCCCCCAGCGGTAGACTGGAGACGGTACTTTGTAGGCCATATTCTCTACAGCGGTGGATTGAAGACGGCACTTTGGATATTATACTTTGACACTCGACTTCACGTACATTCCTCCGTAACACCGTTTTGACACTCGACTTCACGAACATTCCTCCATAACCCTGTTTTGACACTCGACTTCACGTACATTCCTCCTTAACTGTTTTAACACTCGACTTCACATACATTCCTCCCTAACACCGCTTTCAAACTCGACTTTGCGAACATTTCTCTCTAGCCCTGCTTTGTCACTCGACTGCACGTACATTCCTCTCTAACACCGTTTTGACACTCGACTTCACATACATTCCTTCCTAACACCGCTTTGACACTCAACTTCACGTACATTCATCCCTAACACCACTTTGATAGTCAACTTGACATACATTCCTCCCTAACACCGCTTTGACACTCAACTTCACGTACATTCGTCCCTAACATCGCTTTGACACTCGACTTCACATACATTCCTTTCTAACACCAATTTGACACTCAACTTCACGTACATTCATCCCTAACACCACTTTGACAGTCAACTTGACATACATTCCTCCCTAACACCGCTTTGACACTCAACTTCACGAACATTCCTCCCTAATCCCGATTTGAGAAACAACTACAGGTAGTCTTTGGTGGAGAAATAATTTTTTATAGCTGAAACGAACCTGAACATGATAGTTATGAAAGTTACCTAACCCTAAGTCCTAAACCCGCTTTGACACTCGACTTCAGGTACAGTCCTCCCTAACACCGCTTTGACACTCGGCTACACGTACATTCCTCCCCAACACCGCTTTGACACTCGTTTTCACATACAACCCTTCCCAACCCTGCTTTGGCACTCTACTTCAGGTACGTTCCTCCCCAACGCCGTTTTGAGACTCGACTTCACGTACATTCCTCTCTAACACCGTTTTGACACTCGGCTACACGTACATTCCTCCCTAACACGGCTTTGACACTCGACTTCATGTAAATTCCTCCCTAACACCGCTTTGACACTCGACTTCACGAACATTGCTCCATAACCCTGCGTTGACACTCGACTTCACGTACATTCCTCTCTAACACCGTTTTGACACTCAGTTTCACATACATTCCTCCCTAACATGGCTTTGACACTTGACTTCATGAACATTCCGCCCTAACCCTGCTTTGACACTCGCATTCACGTACATTCCTTCCTAACATCGAATGACACTCGACTTCACATACATTCCTCCCTAACACCGATTTGACACTCGGCTACATGTACGTTCCTCCCTAAAACTGCTTTGACACTCGAATTCATGTAAATTACTCCCTAGCACCGCTTTGACACTCGATTTCACGAACATTCCTCCATAACCCTATTTTGACACTTGACGTGACGTACATTCCTCCCTAACCCTTTTGACACTCGACTTCACATACATTACACCCTGTCACGGCCTTGACACTCGACCTTACGAACTTTTCTCCTTAACCCTGCTTTGTCACTCGACTGCACGTACATTCCTCCCTAACACCGTTTTGACACTCAGCTTCGTGTACATTCATCCCTAAAACCCCTTTGACAGTCAACTTGACATAATATCCTCCCTAACGGCGCTTTGACACTCGACTTCACGTACATTCCTCCCTAATCCCGATTTGAGAAACAACTACAGGTATACTTTGGTGGAGAAATGTTTTATAGCTGAAACAAACCTGAACATGATAGTTTTGAAAGTTACCTAACCCTAAGTCCTAAACCCGCTTTGACACTTGACTTCAGGTGCAGTTCTCCCTAACACCGCTTTGACACTCGAATTCACGTACATTCCTCCCTAACACCGCTTTGACACTCAACTTCACGTACATTTGTCCCTAACACCGCTTTGACACTCGAATTCATGTACATTCCTCCCTAACCCCGATTTGACAAACTACAGACTTTGGGGGAGAAATAATTTTTTTCATAGCTGAAACGAACCTGAACTTGATAGTTATGAAAGTTACCTAACCCTAAGTCCTAAACCCGCTTTGACACTCGACTTCAGGTACAGTCCTCCCTAACACCGCTTTGACACTCGGCTACACGTACATTCCTCCCTAACACCGCTTTGACACTCGACTTCACGTACATTTGTCCCTAACACCGCTTTGACACTCGATTCACGCACATTCCTCCCTAACTCTGATTTGACAAACTACAGACTTTGGTGGAGAAATAATTTTTTTTATAGCTGTAACGAACCTGAACTTGATAGTTATGAAAGTTACCTAACCCTAAGTCCTAAACCCGCTTTGACACTCGACTTCAGGTACAGTCCTCCCTAACACCGCTTTGACACTCGTCTTCACATACAACCCTCCCTAACCCTGCTTTGACACTCGACTTCACGTACATTCCTCCCTAACACCGCTTTGACACTCGTCTTTTCATTGACGTACATTACTTCCTGACATCGCCTTGACGCTCGACTTCACATACATTCCTTCCTAACACGGCTTTGACACTCGCCTTCACATACAACCCTCCCTAACCCTGCTTTGACACTCGACTTGACGTACATTCCTCCCTAACACCGCTTTGACACTCGACTTCACATGTATGTCTACATGATAAAGAGTTATATTTATATTTTTAAAGTTACTAATATAATTTTTCGATTGGACGAAGAACTTGGAAGTGGACTAGGTTATCGTGGAATCTGCCCTATGGTTCATATAATACAGGCTATTTTGCTGCAACAGCGTGCTATTTTCTATATTTGAATAAGACGTTTTTAACATGGTTGTGAAGTTTGTAAATTTTTGTGTTAGCTAATATACAAGATCTTACTTTTGACAAAAACATTTCCTCAAAATTTCTTTTCAACAGCACTGTAAAATTACCAAACATGTGCTTTTTTTAATAATTTTCAAAATAGGCATATCTGATGAAGAAGTTATTCCAAAATTCGTTGTCGAGGACATGTGACCTCCGACTTGTATCAGCTCAAGTCCACTGTATATGTGAGAAGATTTGCAAAAGCACCCCCCTGTGTTTTACCAGTATGTATGATTATATTTGCTATATCCATATAGCGCTGGCTTAGTCCGTGTCCGCATTTAGGAATTTCTGGTGAAGTCAGAATTTTGGTAGCGATCGGCGGTACACGCTCCGACTAGCCGAAACTGTATAGGTGGACTTCACCTGAGGGTCATTGTAATCGAATAAATTCCTATTTGCAGGTACGCAAACTTATGTAACTCTTGTAGTAGAATCAGTAAGGATCTTATCTTAATTTATCACGCATCGATTGAGTAGCATTCTATTAGAAAATTGTTCTATTTCATCGATAAAGATAACGTTGGTGAAACGCATTGTGACGTCACACGAACATGTGCTTCTGAGCGTTGTTCGAATGTAAAATCTCTAGCTGCAGTTCTATAGTTCGCTGAATGCCAGAATTACAGATATTATCTGAGAGTGTAGGCCTATTAATTGTCGACTTCCAATCAAGCGCAACAGATAGTTTTATTACATGATTCTAATAATTTTGTTGAACGTACGTTGAAATGTATGGTGGTTCATGCGAACCTTATGTAGCTGATTTCAACACGTGGTACCCTTGATAACTGTTAACAAATCATGTGAGTTTGTTTGTTGAGACAGTTTACGATTTCTGACATGAATTCATTATATATTGGAATCTATAGAAGATCGGTAGTCTCAATTTGTGCATTTTATCAGATGTGAGCAAATTTCTTTTTATGGTAAATGCAATGGAAATCTATGGAAGACCAGTAAGGCCACTTCGAATTGTTTCATGAATTATGAATGATTTCATGAATGATTTCTGTTTATTGTCAGATGTGAATGGAATCTATGGGGGACCAGTAGTCCCATCTGTAGTATTTTAAAAGGCATTTTCATTAATTTTCTCCCTGTCTTGTAAAAGAAATTCATGGTCGACTGATAATCATATTGCGACATCATGGAATATTCCGATATTTCCGTTTAATGAAAAGTGTTATGGAAATGTACACAACGTCGGTTGACATTGCGCGTCTTAATGAATCATTTATTGCAATTGATTGTTAAGTGTAAAAGATAACTACGGAAGACCAGTGGTTGCTATTATTGTTCTTAAAAGCCATCAGTATGTCAATGGGGTGCAATATAGCATTAATGTATGGAAGGCCATTGGTCACACTTATTTCACCCACTATTCCATTTTCTATATGTTCTCGCATCCGTCGAGTATGAAGAAAAGTATGGATGACTAGTTGGTGCATATTGCTAATTTCATGTGATGTTAGTTTGTTATAAATTCTTGATAAAAGAGCTACATGCACCCGTTATTAGCGGTAAATATAAGTCAAGACAAGCATTGAGAATAACATTGTAATGTGTATTGGTTGTGTGGATACACATGAGATTGTTCAGTTAAAGCCAATACCACAATCTATGGAAGCTAAACTGTAACACCATTACTAAATTCATTGTTTGAGAGAACCGCATTTATTGGTAACGATCATCGATACACGCTCCGACTAGCCGAAACTGTATAGGTGGACTTCACCTGAGGGTCATTGTAACCGAATAAATTCCTATTCGCAGGTGTTCTGCATTCTGGACCCATCTGTGTTGGAGTTTGTCATTGGAAGCTCTACTAACCTCAACATCAGCGCCAACCCGTCTTACATTTTGGGGGCCTGTCCGGATGGCAATGGGTGAGTGAGTGAGTAGGATTTAACGTCGTTTTCAACATTGTTTCAGTCATATCACGACGGTGCCTACATGTGCCAGAACACGAGAGTGTCCACAGTTCCTATTATTCTGGACACTGATCAACCCAGCCGGTACAGCACCCGGTCACCCATCCAAGTATTGACCGAGCTCAACGCTGCTTAACTTCGGTGATCTGACGAGAACCGGTGTGCCCAACGTGATGCGCCGTACCGGGGATGGTAATGGATGTCATGGTGACGACATTTCCCAGTCAACGATGTATACGGTGAAGGTTGTACCAAAGGAACACAGAAGATACCATTTCCTTCCCAGTGAAATCTTTAGATGTGGTTGGACTAGTGAGAGCACAGACACTATGCTATGTTGACAGATTTAGTGGGCAACAGACATTGAACTGATTGAGGTGAACCAGAAGTGACATTTCAACATACTGAACGGTGATTTACAGAGGCGTTGCCCGCGCTTGGAGTTCTGTTGAAGACAATATAATTGATTGCTGTTCTTTGTACTAACTGATTTCTGGAATAACATGATATGGTAGGTCAGAAGAGACAACTGAAGAATTGAAATACTTGCTGGATTCATTAAATCTACCTACCATCAACAGAACAATTCAGCTGATTTATTGCGGTGATTTCAAGGACAGCTGGAGTTAGATGAAATATACTTTGAACTCTCATGACAGATTTAGATGTCACCAAAAGAAGATAGGCATGCATGAACTGTAGTGAACTGTTGAGAAAATCTGAACTTTCTCCATGCATGAACTCTTATATATGTGATGAAATTGATTTTGTTTGACCTATTATTTGAAATTCACGTAGGGATTTAGCATACGACCTGCTCGTGTAGCCAGAAAGGTAGGTGACAGGTGCAATTTGTGAATTATTTCTTGGTATTGCTTGCTGTCTTGTCCAACTTTGCTATTACCATGTTTGACCCTGAACTCGAATTTGAAATAAGGGGGACAGTGTACACCCTGTCTGCCAGCCAGCTCGTAGATTTGCTGGAAGACATAGGGGTACCAGGTGACCACAAACCTGAGCAGGGAAGGGCAAGGCTATACAAGATATTTGAGAAGTTTCTAGCAGTTGAGATCACAAAAGAGGATGGAGGCATAGCAATATGCTGTCGATACAGTCAATTCTACATGCTGTGGAAAGACCAGCGGAGTCTCAAAATCAAATGGCTGGCGAGAATGCTGTCACCGATAGAAAAGAAACACCGCCACCACCTGCCAATAGAAGGGAGACGCCACCTCCGAGCTGGAGAAGAGAGTTTAAAATAACTGGCCAGATCAAGGACGCAACACAAAAGGACCGTTTGAGTTACCTGAGCCTAAACTACCAAATTGATCTGGGGGTGAAACACGGCTACTCTGAAGAGGCGATAATACAAGCAGTCTTGAAAGCAGTGGCACCAGGACTAGGCTTTCGGGATTACCTATGGGGTAAACCTCCTCGTGATCTCATATCGCTGAAGCGGCTGATGAAATCCTATTGCAAGGACAAAAGCGCCACAGAGATATACAACCAGTTGTGTTCCGCAGTACAGAATGATAAGGAGGATGAACAAGCTTTCATAATCAGGGCTCTGGACTTGAAACAAAAAGTACTGTTGGCCTCAAAACAAGAAGCTGCATCAGTTCGCTATGACGCTGCTTTGGTTGATGGTATGTTTCGACGGACAGTTCTTACCGGCCTTCGAAGTGATGTGGTACGTCAGGAGATGAGAGTTCATCTCGAAAATGAGGCTGCAACGGATGAGGACCTGGTCGTGGAAAGTGAGCATCAGCAGAAACTGAGAACTGGCAGACATCGGACAAAGGTGAATGTAGTAGCTTCTGAAGAATCTCCAGACGAATTTGAACAAAATTCGGTAACCAGTACCCAAGTAAAGAAAAAATCGGCCAAGGTGAACCTGCCGGAAGAAGTCCAGAAGTTGCAAGCGGCGGTTGCAACCATGGCTAGTAAACTTAATAATTTGGATATGTCTCCTACTAATCCACCAAAGGATGACAAGGAAAATGAGGAAGCAGGACAAGGGCAAGGCGGGAAATGGAAATACAAACGAAAATTCACCAGTGTGCGAGACTTGCAGAGATTTGGGCAAAGGGGGGTCATGTGACCATTGTTACAAGTGCGGAAGTGATGAACATTGGGCGAAAGGCTGTAAAAAGGGCAAACAGAAGCCAAGCCACCAACAGGGAAACCAGCTACATCAAAGGGACCATGTGTAGCTGGAAACCGAGGGTCCCAATCTTCACCAAAAGTACAGATAAACTCTTGTGCCACGTTGAGGGGTCTGGATGGAAATGCTAAAGTGGGCAGTAAAAATTATGCTGTAGCCAAACTGATCGGGAAAAGATGCATGGTGTTGTGCACTGTTGATGGTGTGGAAACCAAGGCTCTTTGGGATACGGGATCCCAAGTGAGCATTCTTCCGCGTTCATGGTTGGACAAGAACTTTCCCAGAAGAGAAGTTCACGACTTAGCTGAGGAATTGAACTTAAAAGCTGCAAATGGCACGAACATTGGTTATGCTGGTTGGGTGGAAATGGGATTCTGTTGGCAGATAGCAACAGTGACAATGCGCTCCCTGCCCCAATGCTGGTTACGGATGAACCAGGAATGGATAGGTTTTAATGTTATTGAACAATATGTTTGCCAAGGAGGAAACACTAGTGATAAAAGTGACAATCTTCACAACTCTAGCATTATGGTAAACTTGATTAAGAATGCATTACCAGAAAGGCAAAGGTTCCATGCCAAGAAAGTGGTTGGTTTGATTAGCCGTGAGGAAGAAGATTTACCTTGCCTTGTTCGGACTCCACGCAAACGACTGAATATCCCACCCAGGAAAGTGACACAGATCACGTGTAATGTTCTTCCAGGCCGGTGCACAGAGGGAATGTTACTATACCTTGAAGCTGATCTCGACTCACGGCTACCCTATGGCCTAGAGGTCGCGGAAACTGTAGTGGACTTAGGCAAACACCGTAAAGTGGACATTCTGCTGAGAAATACCACTAACCATGACATTTCCATTCTAGGGCGAACAGAGATAGGTACCCTAAATATGGTTGACACTATCACACGTGCGGAACCGGTTGAGGCGGATACTGAATTAGGGAATCACTCGGCAGATCAAACACAGAAACCCAAATTCAATCTCTCAGATGCAGATTTGACAGAGGTACAGCAGAAGACAGCTCGTGAGATGCTTGATGAAGAAGTCGGCGTAACGATGATGATATCGGTTGCCTCAAGGACATTGAAATGGACATCAAGTTAAGTGATGATGTACCCGTACAGAAAACCTATTGTTCAATCCCACGCCCATTATATCAGGAGGTGAAAGATTATCTACAGAACTTGATCCAGAAAGGGTGGATTACTAAAAGCAGATGCTCCTATTCTTCACCAATGGTGTGTGTGAGGAAGAAGAGTGGCGATCTTCGCCTATGTATCGATTACAGGCAGCTGAACGGGAAGACCATAAGGGACAGACAACCTCTGCCTCGTATACAAGATGCTCTCGAATCTCTCTCAGGTAGTGCATGGTTCACAGTGCTTGACCAAGGGAAGGCCTACCACCAAGGATTCATCAAGCCCACCAGTCGACATCTTACAGCGTTTGTGTCTCCTTGGGGACTACCTGAATGGGAGAGGATCCCGTTTGGCCTTACGAACGCACCTGCAGGCTTTCAACGCCACATGGACGAAATCTTGGGAGATTTTCGAGACCGTATATGTCTTCCCTACCTGGATGGTGTAATTGTGTACAGCGCCACTTTCGAGCAGCACGTTAAAGACGTCAAAGCTGTCCTGAAACGACTTGCAGAAGCGGGCGTCAAACTCAAGGAATCTAAGTGTCATTTCTTCAAAAGGGAAGTTCGATATTTGGGAAACATTGTTTCGAGGGATGGGTACCGTGCGGATCCAGAGGACATTGAGGCTGTTTTGAAGCTCAAGGACAAGGTTCCCGAGACTGTCGGTGATGTACGTCGTTTAATGGGGTTCATCGGATACTATCGGAAGTACATCAACAACTTCTCCAGAGTGGCCAAACCCATTTATGAACTGTTGAAAGCCCCACCAGATGGCGATACGAATACCAGGAAACGTGGACGGAACTCAAGACCTAGACCCAAATCCCGTCAAAGACAAGGTCAGGCACCATCAAGCACGCGCATTAAATGGACATCTGCACATCAAGAAGTGTTAGAATCACTGATTTTCTCGCTAACTCAGGGACATGTTATGGCGTATGCAAATTTCGACAAACCATTCATCCTCCATACTGATGCCTCAAGCGAAGGATTAGGCTCTGTTCTCTACCAAGAGCAAGATGATGGAGTTCTGAGAGTGATAGGCTATGGGTCCAGGACTTTGAGCCCGTCTGAGAAAAACTACTATTTGCATTCAGGCAAATTAGAATTTCTGGCCCTCAAATGGGCAGTAACAGAACGTTTCAAGGATTATCTCTATTATGCTCCGAGCTTCGTTGTCTATAGCGACAACAATCCATTGACATACGTCTTGAGTTCAGCGAAACTTGATGCAACTAAAATGAGGTGGGTCGCCGAACTTGCAGATTACAACTTTACAATCAAATATAGGCCCGGCAAAAGCAACGGCGATGCTGATGGACTATCCCGCATGCCAGCAGACATCTCAGATCTGGTGTCAAGTTGCACTGAGGAACTCACACAAGATGGTATCAGTGCCTTGATACGTAACTTACAGGACCCAGCGTTGCAGACAGCATCTTGCCATACTGAGGATTGTGATGATGATATTTATATTTCTGGCATCACGATTGAGGAAATCAATAAAGAAGAGATTATGCAAGCTCAGCGGAATGACCCAGAATTGAGGAAATTCTTCGAACTGCAAACTCAGAAAGATGTTTCATTTAAGGAACTGAGACAGGAAACGCCCAGATCGGCAGCTGTGTTGCGGCAGAGGAAAAAACTTAAAGTGGTTGATGGCCTCCTGTACAGAAATGTTGTGTTACCCGAAGGACCGAAGAGACAGCTTGTTCTTCCAAGTGGTTACAGAGAAAGGGTACTGAAAGAACTTCACACAGAAATGGGTCACCCTGCTAAGGACCGGACACTCGGCTTGATACGTGACCGCTTCTACTGGCCACAGATGGAGAAAGATGTAGAACATTTCATTAGTCAGTGTTCTTGTGAAAAGAGCAAAAGACTTGGCATGACTATCAAAGCGCCGATGCAAAGCATCCAAGCCACTTCACCGTTTGATACAGTGTCGCTGGATTTCCTTCATTTGGAAAAGAGCAAGGGCGGACATGAGTACATACTCGTAATCATGGACTATTTTACGAGGTTTGCCCAAGCCTACCCGACAAGAGACAAAAGTGGGAAGACGGCAGCTGATCGTCTTTTCAATGACTACATTCTCCGCTTTGGCTTCCCAAGTAGGATTCACCATGACCAGGGTGGAGAATTTGAAAACAATCTCTTCAAGCAGCTTGAACACCACTGTGAGATGGCTAAATCCAGAACCACGCCATACCACCCACAAGGGAACGGCCAAGTCGAACGATACAACCGAACACTTGTGGGCATGCTGAGGACACTGCCGCAAAAACACAAATCAGCCTGGCACGTCCATCTCAACAAGATGACACATGCATACAACTGTACGAGGCATGATGCTACAGGGTATACTCCATTCTTTTTGCTGTTTGGTCGCTCCCCCAGATTACCAGTTGACATCATGTTTGGCCTTGAAAGGAAGTGTGAACGACGTGACCCAGCGTATGTTGCTGACTGGAGAGAGGGTATGCAGGACGCTATCCGCACAGCATCTGAAAAGGCAAGAAAAACCGCTTTCCAATCCAAGAACCAATATGATAAGAAGATCCGTTGTACAACACTCCTTCCAGGAGACAGGGTACTTGTCAGAAACTTGTCAGAATGAGGCGGCCCCGGAAAACTGCGTAACTTCTGGGAAGACACAGTACACATTGTGGAGAAGCAGATAGGTCAAGGAAATCCAGTTTATCGCGTTCGTCCGGAGAGAGGCAAAGGACCTCATCGTGTGTTGCACCGAAACCTGCTTAAAACGTGTGACAGCCTTCCTGTAAACCCGAGTGACGCTGTGAGCAAGCCGAAGAACAGGAAACCTTCGCAGAAGAATGTCAAGGCCATGGACCCCGTGGGGGAAACTCCGATACAGAGCTCTGATGAAGATGATCAAACCTTCTTGCCACTGCGCCCGTCAAATCCACGCCCGCCACTGCGCCCGTCGAATCCACGTCCACTCAATCCCCAAGCTGCGACATTCAATCCACGGTCACGTACTACCCCTCTGCCAGATGCAGAGAACACCAGTGATATTGATGATGGTATGGGTATCATCCAACAGGACAGTGAGGAGAGTGATCATGATCGAGGCGACAACTCTGAGCATGAAACAGATGACCAGGACGACTCTCAACCAAGACGTTCCAGGGGGACACGGAGGCTTCCTATGCGCCTAACGTATGACGCCGCTGGGAAGATGCAGGAGTACCCCCAGACATTCTGCCACTGTTGCAGTGAACCTGGATACTTACCCGTTAACTTCAGTTTTACTTCTCCTAATCTCACAGGACGTTGTTTTGCGTTCACTGCGGAGAGCTTAAATGATCACTTGAACTGTAAATCCAACTGTTTCCTTTTACGATAATGCTGCAATTGAATTGACTTACTGTATATTACCTACTGCCAGCTTGACATACTGTAAATTCCTATTGCGATATTGGAGGAATGGGCATGTAGCCTATATGGACACGTGTGGTAAAGATACCATGTAGGAGCAACACTTGACTGGCCAGCGAGTGATTGCCCCTTGTAGAGAGAATAGTTCTCGGAAGCACACCCTCCTCTTCGGATATAATGTAGTATACGGAATTTCGTCGAGACGACATTTTCAGAGGCGGGGTGAGTGTGAGAAGATTTGCAAAAGCATCCCCTATGTTTTACCAGTATGTATGATTATATTTGCTATATCCATATAGCGCTGGCTTAGTCCGTGTCCGCATTTAGGAATTTCTGGTGAAGTCAGAATTTTGGTAGCGATCGGCGGTACCACGCTCCGACTAGCCGAAACTGTATAGGTGGACTTCACCTGAGGGTCATTGTAACCGAATAAATTCCTATTTGCAGGTACGTAAACTTATGTAACTCTTGTAGTAGAATCAGTAAGGATCTTATCTTAATTCAGCACGCATCGATTGAGTAGCATTCTATTAGAAAATTGTTCTGTTTCATCGATAAAGATAACGTTGGTGAAACGCATTGTGACGTCACACGAACATGTGCTTTTGAGCGTTGTTCGAATGTCAAATCTCTAGCTGCAGTTCTATAGTTCGCTCAATGCCAGAATTACACAGATATCATCTGAGAGTGTAGGCCTATTAATTGTCGACTTCCAATCAAGCGCAACAGATAGTTTTATTACAAGATTTTAATAATTTTGTTGAACGTATGTTGAAATGTATGGTGGTTCATGCGAACCTTATGTAGCTGATTTCAACACGTGGTACCCTTGATAACTGTTAACAAATCATGTGAGTTTGTTTGTTGAGACAGTTTACGATTTCTGACATGAATTCATTATATATTGGAATCTATAGAAGATCGGTAGTCTCAATTTGTGCATTTTATCAGATGTGAGCAAATTTCTTTTTATGGTAAATGCAATGGAAATCTATGGAAGACCAGTAAGGCCACTTCGAATTGTTTCATGAATTACTTGAATGATTTCTGTTTATTGTCAGATGTGAATGGAATCTATGGGGGACCAGTAGTCCCATCTGTAGTATTTTAAAAGGCATTTCCATTAATTTTCTCCCTGTCTTGTAAAAGAAATTCATGGTCGACTGATAATCATATTGCGACATCATGGAATATTCCGATATTTCCGTTTAACGAAAAGTGTTATGGAAATGTACACAACGTCGGTTGACATTGCGCGTCTTAATGAATCATTTATTGCAATTGATTGTTAAGTGTAAAAGATAACTACGGAAGACCAGTGGTTGCTATTATTGTTCTTAAAAGCCATCAGTATGTCAATGGGGTGCAATATAGCATTGATGTATGGAAGGCCATTGGTCACACTTATTTCACCCACTATTCCATTTTCTATATGTTCTCACATCCGTTGAGTATGAAGAAAAGTATGGATGACTAGTTGGTGCATATTGCTAATTTCATGTGATGTTAGTTTGTTATAAATTCTTGATAAAAGAGCTACATGCACCCGTTATTAGCGGTAAATATAAGTCAAGACAAGCATTGAAGATAACATTGTAATGTGTATTGGTTGTGTGGATACACATGAGATTGTTCAGTTAAAGCCAATACCACAATCTATGGAAGCTAAACTGTAACACCATTACTAAATTCATTGTTTGAGAGAACCGCATTTATTGGTAACGATCATCGGTACACGCTCCGACTAGCCGAAACTGTATAGGTGGACTTCACCTGAGGGTCATTGTAACCGAATAAATTCCTATTTGCAGGTGTTCTGCATTCTGGATCCATCTGTGTTGGAGTTTGTCATTGGAAGCTCTACTAACCTCAACATCAGCGCCAACTCGTCTTACATATAGACATCGACAATTGAAATATCCAAACACATCATATCCAACCAAGAGTTATAACCCGTTCTTGCCATATTCACAAGGAAGATTTATTCTGTTGGAGCAATGCCGCAAAGCAGCTGTGTAGGAAGGAATTGCCAGTCTGCAAACTGCCAAGACTGCAACACCACTGTTTAAAATTGGAAGTTCGAAAAGACATAGGCCTACATACAAATTCTTTCTCTAATATAACCCCCACCAGTCGCCCCATATTTCTGATAAGTGTTATTTATCTACTTATATGGTGTTCGCTGTCGCGGAGTCCCTTACATGAATTATGGACCAGATATGTGCACTAAGTTTGCGGACTTATACCAGACGAAGTGTGTTGGCGTACTGATTTTCCATCAGCTCATGTATCGAACGGTCCCAAATAGCAGTCAATTGCTTCAAAGCAAGGGAGACTATTGAAACCACCGTCTCCACTCCATCGCTGAGAAAAAGGAGAAGGCTATCATACCGTCGTTTCAGTCTGCCTCGAAATAATAATACTATCCAAAGTTCCATATCTACTGCTGAGCAAAAGTATAATATTCAAACTACCGTCTTCATTCCACTGCTGATAAAAAAAGTAAGCAGTCGATTGCTTCAAAGCAAGGGAGACGATTCAAACCACCGTCTCCATTCTACCCCCATGGGAAAAGAGGCTATCAAACCGCCGTTTCAATCTGCCGCTAAATAACAATACTATCCAAAGTGCCGTATCTACCGCTGAGCAAAAGTATAATATTCAAACTACCGTCTTCATTCCACCGCTGATGAAAAAGTGCTTCAAAGCAAGGGAGACGATTCAAACTGCCGTCTGCATTCCACCGCTGAGGAAAATGAGAATGCTATCAAACCGCCATCTCAATCTGCTGCTAAATAATAATACAATCCAAAGTGCCATATCTACCGCTGAGCAAAAGTATAATATTCAAACTACCGTCTTCATTCCACCGCTGATGAAAAAGTGCTTCAAAGCAAGGGAGACTATTCAAACCACCGTCTTCATTCCAACGCTGATGAAAAAGTAAGCAGTCGATTGCTTCAAAGCAAGGGAGATTATTCAAACTACCGTCTCCATTCCACCGCTGATGAAAAGGAGAAGGCTATCAAACCGCCGTCTCAATCTGCCGCTAAATAATAATACAATCCAAAGTGCCGTATCTACCGCTGAGCAAAAGTATAATATTCAAACTACCGTCTTCACTCCACCATTGATGAGAAAGTGCTTCTAAGCAAGGGAGACTATCCAAACCACCGTCTCCATTCCACCGCTGAGGAAAAGGAGAAGGCTATCAAACCGCCATCTCAATCTGCTGCTAAATAATAATACAATCCAAAGTGCCGTATCTACCGCTGAGCAAAAGTATAGCATTCAAACTACCGTCTTCATTCCACCACTGATGAGAAAGTGCTTCTAAGCAAGGGAGACTATTCAAACCACCGTCTCCATTCCACCGCCGAGGAAAAGGAGAAAACCATCAAACCGCCGTCTCAATCTGCCGTTAGATAATAATACTATCCAAAGTGCCGTATCTACTGCTAGATGGACAATGAACTGTTAAATGCCGCAACGCCGTTTCTCTGAAAAGATACAGCATACAGACAGCTAGGATGATTACCACTCTCAGCCCCCACCATCCACCCCTTTTGAAAATGTTTCAAACGCCGCTACGTGGCCTTTAAAACAGAAGGCATGCCTTAATAGTGGGAAGTCTATCTCTCTCGTGCTCCCTTACATGAAGTATGGACCGATAAAATGAAGATGTATAAAATGACGAGACTGGGACCGTATAGGCACTGTCGTGATATGACTGAAAGCGTCAAACCCTACTCATTATCTCACTCACCCTATCCAGACACAATTTTTGCGAAGCTATTGACAAGAAAGCGTATCTTCCAAATAATCTTCCTTGAATGATGAAATGCCAGAAGTACACATAAATCTTCTGTTAGGCTGGGCGCCAACCCTGCTTGAAGAAGTTAACAGCTCGTTCAGTATCGATGATAGAAAGTGCAGCCTCGTCTTGTAAAATCTTCCGGAACTGCTCCTCCCGCACGATGAATAAGAACGCTCCGTCGAGTTGCTTCTCTCTGAATACAGAAATAATCGACTCGTCCAAATGGAGGAGGCGTAGACACAGTGAGATGTCGTCTGCAGACAGTGAACTGGTGTCGACTGGCACATCACTTAAAGACGTAAACTTGTGCTCGTCGGAGGCCGCATTGGCACCTGACGGCTTGTCCACTACCGTTGGCTGCACTGCAATTTGTGGCTTGGGCGTCGGTATGAGCTGATCTGCCGGTCTGATGGGACACAGTATTCCTTGTTCTTCGGCGGGCGATGGCGTCAATATTTTCGGTTGATTTATTCTTTTTTGAGACGGGGGATGGGATTTGGGTTTTCGCGCAACTTGTGGTTTCTCCTTTTTTAATGGTTTATTGGATGTCTCTCCTAAAGCTGCTTGGTTACGGAAGGGATCTGTCATTGTGTCGCTCAATGACGGCAATACTCGCCCAGCACCGAAAGCGATATTTTGATATGCCAGTTTATCTTCGTGATTTACCGGGCCCTCCCGAATAGGTCTCTTGGGTGGCTTTGTGTACCTTTCCTCCGAGTCAAACGACTTTCTCAAAGTTAGAGGTTGCGATATCGCCCTACTCGGAACCTGCATTTTTTCGTAATTATGTGAATCAATTCGCGTGATGAATTCGTCGTCACATTTGACCCCTTCACCAGACGATCCTTCTGAACCTCCCTCGCTACTGCCATCTGCATTCTTTCTCCATTTCTTCAACCGTGCTTTCAGATCACCAATAGGGACCTTGGCATGCTTGTACAACCCTTTAGTCATACCTTTAAGATTGCTGATCATGCTTTCCTCGGTGTTCTGACCCGATCTGCTAGGTATGGATTTATTTTCATGGATATTTGCCGTATCAGTCTTGCGAATCGACAGGAATCTAGCAGGAATCAAGTTTTCGTATATCACTGTCGCCGTGGAGAGAGCATTGGGGGCATACAACGCTATATCTGTGGATACAATGACAACACTGAATCGTAAATTTGACGCATAATAAATAGGTTATATGAAACAATCAATATTTTAAGCAGACCCTATAAGCAAAACCAGTTCGAACATTTTGCTCTTTCGACTGCGCTTAAATTTGTCAAGCATTGTCACAGTCCGACAGTTCTTGGTCTAGGAACGGAGTGATGGATCACGGCTGTGATTCCCGATTTCAAATACTAGTATACACTATTCGGATGTCGAACAGTTGATGCACAAGTTAAACCTATATGACTAAGGAGCCTAACATTGCATCCGTCCATATTCAGAAGGATATATTACGAGCAATACTTCGGCAAGATTCACGAGTTCAGTTACTGAGCGGAACTAAGTGGTTTAAAAGTAACTGACTTGTTACTAAGTTGTCATTTAACCGTTACATTCAGGTAAATCAATCCTAGGTTGAGGTGGACACATTGTATAGATGTACGGCGTATCACGTTGGGTACACCGGTTCTCGTCAGATGACCGAAGTTAAGCAACGTTGAGCTCGGTTAACACTTGGATGGGTGACCGGGTGCTGTACTGGCTGGGCTGATCAGTGTCCAGGATAATAGGAACTGAAGACACTCTCGTGTTCTGGCACATGTATGCACCGTCGTGATATGACTGAAAAAATGTTGAAAACGACGTTAAATCCTACTCGCTCACTCACCCTCCCTCATTACATAGACGGCGAAAGGAATTTGGTTAGATGGTCCCTCAATGCACTCTTCGGACATAATTTGAACGCTTCACGGAGGGAGCCGATACAACACACTGAGATAGATTATTGCATGTTACTACAACTCTGTTAGTTAATGAGTATTTCCTGATGTCTATTCGAACCCTTAAAGTCGTTTCAAATGAGACCCATCATCATGTTAGCTTTCTTGACACATTGTGCTATGTGCTGATCGAATTGGAACTTAGGATGGAAAATAACTCCCAGATCCTTTTCCTTATATACCTGAGCTAGGACTGTTCTGTCTCCTGTCGGACCTAACAAATGGTCGGCTGCCTCAAATCTCTTACCAATGTGCATGATCTTGCATTTCCCTGGATTAAACAACAAGAGCCACAACTAGGACAAAGCCTTTTTGCGGTCCAAATCGTTTTGAGGAAAATACCTGTCCTCTATTTGGTAACTTACCTGTTGCCCCTGCAATTCCATCAAAATCAATATCACCCGCAGCTTCGTTCAGCTCAGATATATACTCCTTCCAGCACGATTTATCTCTGCTAGCGAATCCCTGTGCTATCACAAACATAACCTCAGTGATACTGGACGGTAGCATGCGCACTCGGGTTTCAAGTTTATCTGCAAAGGAGAGAGACAAAATTTGTAGTCTCTCCAATTCGGTTATTTTAAACTTAGTTAAGTTCTGTGATCGAGACCGGTTTAGCGTGTTTTAGCAGTTGAAGTCACCATGATGGATAGGTTCTCTTGAGCGGTTCTAAGTATATAATATGGCCAGACCCTTTCAAGTTTCACATTCTTGTTTTCTAGAAGACTATCCAGCAAATTAGATTAGTATATTTTCCAAAATTCTTCAAATTAATTATTCAACGACAATCGGAAGTCCCAATAGACATCCACAACAAAAACTAAGCCTAGTGCTATATGTTATTATTTGGTAGTGAATAATCACACGTTAACCACGCAATTTGCATATTAGAGCCTTCGGTGAGATTGATGCCACTGGATTGGCTATTTTAACAGTGAGACCCACCAACGAGGATACAGTTGACAAGTAGGTGGCGCTGCTCAAACTGTGATTCGAGGTAGATTACTCCAAGGTCACCGTCTCCTTCATGTTGGAACATAGTTTCCTCGTTACTCGGCAGTCTGACTTTGAAGGGTAATTTGTGTATCTCCAGAAGTTTCTTCAGAGACATGGGTTGATGTTCTGTAAAGATGAAGTTGAATCATAACAAGGTGTTCTTATTGCTCATATTGATCGTCATTATGAGTACATTATAACTGCATTACTGTGAAGGCTAGAGGTATGTCGTGGATGATTAAACGGTATAAAGTTCCATGCGGATGGAAGGACTAAATAAGAATAGCGTAGGCAGACGTGAGCTAAATTGTGAGCAGACGAGAAGCGAAAGACAATGAATACGGTTCGTAGATATTGAAGGAGGTGATGCTCTAATGCCAAATTAACGTACACTAATATCTAATGCTTAAAGGTGAAATGCAAATTCATATTTTCCTTTTTGTGTTCCTCATGGACTAGTTACTGGTGAAACTATTCGTCTACTTCGTTTGACTTTATTTGAAGTATCTGGTCTCCTACTGAGCTTTAGAAAAGTGCTCCAAAGTTGGTATCTCATGCCCGGCCGATTTCAGAATAAATGTTTGACGCTGGTTTGTGACGTCACATCAGACCATCTCACTGGACGTCACTACTTGTAAAACCTTTTTTCTCATGAATGTAATATATGTAACAGGGAGATGCCTCCCCTTGAACATTGTAATTTTACTATGATTGCTAATAAATATATCGTATCGTATCGTAACGTTCAGTCTTCGGAAGGGTGGCCTGACGTGACGTCATAACCAAGGAAAGATAAACGATGACGGTTTGCATATCCGGATTCAGCTGATTTCCCGATATTTTTATCATTACTCAACCAATATAAAATATTAAAATGAGAATCTACCAATCTTTGCATTTCACCTTTAACATAAATAATACCTATTCAAACACTGCACCAACGTGGTTCAAGCAGCAACAACACTATATGTAACTTGCCACAGTACAATGTTACACGTGACAAATACATATGTGGGCAACTTGAATAGCAGAAAGCTGGATCCTAGTGTATCACGTACAGCAATCAAACGGACCATCTCCGTGATCAGGGCCGTAGCCAGGATTTACTGAGGGGTGGTTCGCCTTCACTCATAAAGGGCACATCAGGGGGTTCGCTGTATGGGAAAAGGGGCAAATAGGGGGTTCACTTCAGTGTTTCAAAAAGGGCATTTATATGAGAAAAATATATATTTCCGAAAGGAGGGTTCGCCCGGACCCAGAACACCCCCCGCCCCTTGGCTACGGGCCTGGTGATATATTCAAACGAGATGTCATCAATTATAGCTAATGCGGCCGACGTGGACGCGCCATTCCTTAAAAAAATCCTGGCGCCTGGGGTTTAGAGCTCATGGGTTATTGTTTATTGTTCTATCCAAAGTTGGGCAGAAAAAGATGACCCACGCCTATATTTTCAGCATATACATTAGATTCTGCTGTTAGACAACATTGGGCTGAATACTGAGGCTTTTCGTGTAAATATCATAGCCGCATTGCTTTGCCATCTGTCGCATTACGCAGGCCTACATGGAAGAATCAACGGAACCATTATAAGCTACATACAAATAACCAATAAAACCCATGCTGTTCAAATGGGTAGGCTAAAGAAAATTTTGTTTCTGGTCTTAGTCCTTCCAAGAAAGTGGTAGAGTGACTCCTTTTTATCTCAGGCACCCCTCCATCCCACCCCTCGACGGCTGGCTAGGGAATAATGATCAATATTGGATAATATCTCAAGCGCCTAATAAAATGTTTCTGTTTCAAAACAGAGGATTTGTGCAGTGTGCGACTGCTGGACTATACCGAATGTCGGACGTGACCACAGTTGCCTGCATGGCCTGTGGGATATTGGATGGTAGATGTCTACGTATAATTTTTTTCAGTAAATTAATAAATATATATGCAGATTTTTTTTGCCATCTAGAAAGTGATCGTATAACAGTATTTTCGTTATTTTCGGATTACACTATCTAGTATAGCACAGATTCTAATGCAGAAAATATTATTCGAGTCCCGAGCGAGATTCGAACCAACGACCCCCTGAGTAAGGCGCCTAGTCGCCAGCACTATATGTCGGCGATCTAAACCACTCCAGCGGGCCTCCCTACACTATCTTATTATATCACAGATTCTAGTAGAGACAATTTGCCCATCTATATTTTCATTTTTTCTCCCCAAGTGTTTTTCTCTTTCATCGTTGGCTCAATTAAAGTGATTCCCTTTTATGTCAAACGGAGTTACTACAGTTTTTAAGTATCTACCATACCCTGACCTTTATGACATTTTATTCTATGTTATGGAGGTCAGGGTATGGTACATAATTAAAAACTGTAGTAACTCGTCAAAAAAATTCGATTTGAAAATATATATATTTATTAATTTTCATAATTTATTGAAAAAGTTATACGTAGACATCCACCATCCAATATGCCACAGGTCAGGCAAATGTGCACGTGACGCTTGTATTTGATATAGCTATAGGCCTACATACCGGTGTCCGTATCCAGAACCATGTTCAGTCTGATATGATAATCCACAGGGATACTAAGAGGCTGACCATGAGAATCCTTCCCTAGTACCCGTCTTTGGTTGGAAAAGGCATGAACCCGGAGTATCTGTAAATGACGTTTGTAATTATTTAATTTGAGATAAGGATTCGGCTGATTTCCAATATTTGGTGAAATATGGTAAGACAATGATAGAAAGTATCTTTGTGGTGCAGTAATGAAACACATCTGATTTCTGAAATGGGTCAATTTTCTAAATTTCTCGGTGGAGGGCCCCATCCTTATTAACTGATATACTAACTCATCTCTGACCTCTATCCAAGGCGCATCATTTGTCCGACTATCAAATTTTCTCTATGATTCGGTGAACATTGATGTAACATCAATTACGAGGAAACCATATTCAGGTCTGAAGTGAAATACGTCACTTGCATCTCGGCATTCATAACATGATAGCAAGAATGAAGTATGACCTCGTCTATCATATACTACTGGTAGTCTCCCTTGCCTTGAAGCAACCGACACCACCATTTCAACCATCTGGGTCATCTATACGCGGTAAGACTGACCCTGGGATCCAAACTCCGAACAGCGCATGTCAGCTGAACGACTATCGTCTGGCTACAAGCACTGCCCGCAGTCGAATGCTCTAGCACAGACCCGAAGACCAGGGAACACGTGGGTTTGTTACGATGGGACTAATCACGCACATATGTATCTCCCTACGCAAATAAATCCGTTGAGAACGGCAAGAAAATCAATAATCTAACTTCTTTTTCGGTGTAAGCTATTCATTAAATACTTTTGGGATATATTTGGTTGATGAAACAAAGGCTTTTAGCGGAAAGAAGGAAGGTATATATTGCAGAGTAATCTCCACGCTGAGAGCGTGTTAACGATATTTTAAAATTGCGGGCAGTGCTTGTAGCCAGATGATCGTCGTTCAGCTGACATGCGCTGTTCGGAGTTTGCCTGGGATCGTGTGTATCCATTCTCAGCCTATACTTTCGGCAACTGCAAGAGGGAATTTCCTGAAATCAATACCACGTGACTTCGTCAGCCAATCAGCTAAAGTCTACCGACGTAACCCCAACGTAACCGCCATTTTCGAGTCATGTGCTGCCCTACTTGTTCAAAATTACAGATCTGCAACGCTTCTTGGGTGATACGAACGTTATTCATATTTATATCTGTTGTAAGGCCAGGCAATATCTGTTTCCAAAGTGGTATGAAAACCTGTAATTTATCAGATTTCTGTTCTCCGCCGGATGAAGGCCGAACAGAATCCGGTAAAATACCGGATATCGCTCCGCGATAATGGAGACACACGATTCGCAAGTCATCTTATGGATGGCGAAGTGAACGCAAATGACTACCACTTGAGACCGCTTGATCCATAATTTGATGGAACATGACCATCCTCCCCACAGCGCATGCTCCATTTCACAGGCTCATTTATCATCCCTGCCGCCAATAGCGGAAGTTGACCTTCACTACGTTGCTATGACGTATAGGGGAAACCCCACGTACGCACGCTGCAGTTTGAATCCGGCCGAACAACTCCTTTACTTTTGCACATGAGCGAACTACTTTTCATATGCTCTGTCCAGATAAACAGAGAAAATAATCTCCAAATAATTCTTTTTAACGCTAGGTCAACAGAGGTATTATACAGACTTCAAAAGTAATCGAAATGTTCGGCAAACATCTATTTTACTATATATGATGTCACTTCCGGCGATGTGCGCGCGGTCCCGAATCTGTCCAAAAATCTGACTGGTGGCTGGGGTATTATTAGACCCCCAGCGAGGTGGTTGGGAACATGACTACGCCTGTGTCCTTCGGCTGGCGTAAGTCCACATGTCTGACATGTCTGACACAGTCAGAAGTTCTTAAAAAGACCGGATTAATGAATAAAGTGCAGGTTGTTTTCTGTGAACGTTAAACAATCTATTAAATATATTGTCAACCTCGCCACCAGGGGTCGCTCTCCGCTGGAAAATTGGCCGCTCCAACGAATCCCTGGGACGACGCTCACTGAAAGTGGGTCCCATAATACATTGAAAAATTCGTTCCTTCCGGTTCCATTGGAACATGTCCAATTCCTTGTGAAACGTCAGTCATGAGTCACTTGCATGGCCAGCGTCATGACGTCTTGACGTCATAATAGAAAATATTTCGCAAGAATGCATATTGAGTACGTCATCGCGCAGACGCGCTCGTAACATCCATGACGTCGGGACATAGACATGATCTCCACAGAGACGCCCTCGTTATGTTCTGAATTCTAGGGTTTTGTGTGCTAGCCAATGATCGATCGTACGGCTGGGCGCCGTCCCAGAGCCTAGTAGGGAGGACAGGACCGGATAGCTCTGGTTTCGAGATTGATATATTGTTTAGTACACTCCGAACACCGATCGCTTGAAAGTGGAATCTGCCATGACGTCAGTTCTTTTCTGCCCGCCTTTTACATTTATTGACCGTAATTCCTAGCGTCAGACACTAACGATCGGTACTCCGAGCATCGGCCGTTTGAACTAACGTGGCAGAAGTCTATCAAATTGGAATTATGACTTTGACTATGGCTTCTTTCCACTACAGCATCCCCAGCTATCAGTGACTATCCAGTGGCGTCGGAAGCTGGCGGGGGGGGGCACTTTTGACTTAGGGAGTGGGGGCGTATATCTTTGGGCTCCCCAGTTTTCGGCACTCCTAACTGCACCATGTTATTGTTCCCACATAAAAATTAAAGATAGAGTGTCAGGACGTGTAGTGGTGTGTTATAGGCCCGTTTTGTTTGTGTTAAACCAGGAAGTCAAATGGAGGCAGGCATATTCGTTAAATATCGATGCGTGTTTATGCGAAACAAATGTGAAAATAGAACCATAAATCTATATACAATGTGTTCAGATTAATTTCTGGGAAAACGTGTAAAACGCATCTCTGGCAACCTGAGACCCCGGAGCTTCCGGGGCCTAGGCGAGTAGTATACAAAGGCCAATCTGAGCCTCGTTGACCTCAGAAATTTGCATAATTTGAGGAGGAAACGAGGAGGTGACAGCCAATCAGAAGCGAGTAAAATTTGACCTCAGAAATTGCATATGACGTCACACGTTCTGTGGGACCAAGATGGCGGCTGATGTGGGACCAAGATGGCGGCTGATGTGGGACCAAGATGGCGGCTGATGTGGGACCAAGATGGCGGCTGATGTGGGACCAAGATGGCGGCTGATGTGGGACCAAGATGGCGGCTGATGTGGGACCAAGATGGCGCCTGATGTGGGACCAAGATGGCGGCTGATGTGGGACCAAGATGGCGGCTGATGTGGGACCAAGATGGCGGCTGATGTGGGACCAAGATGGCGGCGTGTGGATACAAGATGATAGAATGTATATTTCGGATCGATTCCGGCTCTCCCGGTCATCACAGGATGATCAGATATCTCCAATCGGGTCAAACTCTTCCTTCAGGATCAGTCTAGCATCTGTACCACCCTAGGGTTGAGCGTGTATTGTCCCGTGTATCTCCGCAAAAAATCAACAAACAAAATGGCGGCTCCAGGATGGTGTGGGGACGCCCCTTTCCACATCACGGCGTCGATCCTAACCATAGCGCCATCTGCACACACTGACGCAAGGGAGACAACTCGTGTGGACCAAGGGTATGGAAATAGACGTTTTGGCATCTAGGGGAGCCACTATTGGTCCAGTGGGGCCATATGAAGTATCAATGTGAAGCTTATGTGAAGGGACATCTAAGGGGCTGGGTGTGGGGTTGAACTAGCGGCATTCTGCGCATGCGCGGTGGCCCAAGGGTATGGAAATAGACGTTTTGAGAGCTAGGGGAGCTACTAATGGTCCAATGGAGTTGTATGAGGTATCAAAGTGAAGCCTAGGTGAGGGGGCATCTAAAGGACTGGGTGTGGGGTTGAACTAGCGGCATTCTGCGCATGCGCGGTGGCCCAAGGGTATGAAAATAGCCGTGTTGGCATGTAGGGGAGCTACTAATGGTCCAATGGAGTTGTATGAGGTATCAAAGTGAAGCATTCGTGAAGGGGCATCTCACTGGACTAGTGGGTTGAAATAGCGTCATTCTGCGCATGCGCGGTGGCCCAAAGGTATGGAAATAGACGTTTCGGGGTCTAGGGGAGTCACTAATGGGCCGATGGGATCATATGAGGTATCCATGTGAAGCATTCATGAAGGGGCATCTGATGGGCTGGGTGCGTGCATGTAAAAATTTTCCTGAAAAAAAAACGGAAAACGGACTTTACCCCTAAAATAGGGGAAAACACCTATCACCTCTAGCCAAAAGGACTAATATTGGTCCCCGGGCTTATTGGGACCTGCCTATCAAGTCAATGGGGTGATGTGAATAACAACAAGTTCAGCAATGTTCATACAGTTTATTATCCCCAATGTTACATCATACCCAGGCTGGGGGAGCCGCCCTGGGTATGTTTAGTATGTTCACAGCAAAACAAATTGAAATATCAAACACCATGTTTTATTATTTAACGCACCGTCACATTAGGTACAAGTGTTTACTGAGCTCAAGTCAATGATCAGCATGTAGTCATAGAGAGTATGTACGACATGTTATGGTATTCATCAGTGCACGAGTGACGCATTCAACCGATGGCGGTGGTCGGTCAGCTTGGTCAGGAAAAACGTAACATTGGTCACCCTCTTCACTGTCCACTTGGTGTTGGGTCGTTGTTGTTGGGCCCATCCCATGACATCCAATTGTTCCACTTGGTCCAGCATCATCTCTAGTGACCTCCGGTCAATGATGGTAAACGGTTGGTCGTACACTGGGTGGATGGCACTGGAATAGAAATAGCGCAATTCACCCGTCATCTTATGGCATAACATGTACCCAAATGCTACATTTAATGTGAAGGCCGTAGGTTGGTCATTGAAGATGGTTTCCACGTAGCTGCGTAGACGGGTGGGCTTGGTCAGTGGGAAATTGTAGATATCTTGAATAGGGCGATGACGGAGGAAACAGTGCCGTGTCATGGTCCAATGGCGCCGAGCGATGTCACTCTCTGGATGATATTCGGGTAAGAGATCGCTAGGAACATTTATGGGCTCGTCCAGAAAATGTTCGATGTATGACGTATGACTCGAAACCGTAACGGTGGGGTCCGGTTGGAAATCCAGGCTCTTCCCAACTGTGGGTATAGGCGGGCTCTCCGTCATCGCATCACCAGTGGCGTTCGTCTCCCCGGGCTTATCTTCACTGGGTCTCACCTTCCGCGGCTCCTCTTCAGTAGGAAGTTGTCGCCAAAACCGTGGAGACGGGACATGAATCAAACGCTGATGCCGTCTTAACTGACTGCGTCGTTTGAAGAGTTGACCACAATCCTTACATTGTTCCGTCGCGCCCTCGTGGAATGAGCGTTCGTGGCGCAGTAAATCATCCTCCCGAATAAATGACCGTGCGCAGGTTATACAAGTATACCGTGCATCGTTGTGGGTGGAGGCCTGGTGGCGTCGTAAATTATCTAGACGAGTAAACTGCTTCTGGCAAGTTGTGCAAGTGAACATCTTGGTGGTTGACAGAGTGTCTGATGAAACGGCAAAGCCGCTTCCCTTTTATAGCACGCTAGCTGGTAATCTATTTTTAGCACACTCTACCCCAAGTCGAGGATCGAGACTGGTGTACTGGTGTACGACTGAGCCGCATTGCGCGCGCGCGCATGAAGACCCTCATACATACCCCAATGCAGGCGCAGACGCGAAGTGCCCGGATGATAGACACGGACGTCACCGATCCGAAAAGACACGGACTTTACCGAAAAGACACGGACTTTACCGAAAAGACACGGACGTACCCGAAAAGACACGAAGGTGAACGCCATTGTGGGAAACCCCACAGACAGGTTATTACATGCATTCCTATGATGTTCACAGGTTATTCACGCATAATAAAAGGATTGACCTGTAATCTGTGTTGTTGTTGTTGCTCTCTTTTTTGGACTAACCCATCAGAATAGTACGTATCACGGACTACACCCGACGTCTAGGCGCGCATGCGTGACCTGGTCTATAAAACACGTCTCTCTGGATCACACACCTTCATTTCTACGGTTGCAGAGCCATGGCGGAGATCCAGCCCTATGCGACTCGCATTTTACAGCATGCCACCGCGGTGAATTCATTCACGGGTTACCGAGCAGTGGTCCGGTCAATGTTTGCAGATGGCGACGACAACGAGGGGCGACGCCAGATCTTGAACGAGTTCACAGAAGCGGTCCTCGACAGAGTGCACTCGATGGAGAGGTGTGCCATCACTCACCACTACTGGACTATGACAGCCATCCTTGATGCTCGGGCTATGGACCAGGAGCGCTCACGCCGGAACCAGCGCCGGCTGGTTGGCCACACAATAGTCTGTGCCCTATTGACCCTGGCGCTGTGGTATTGACAGTGGGACTATAAATACGAGGGTCAGACAGAGTGTGTGTCATTCACCGATCGTCATTGGGTCAAGCATGTCACCCGTCCTACGAGCCATCCTGCCCCTTACACCCCGGGTGGGGTTACACGTCTATGAAGATAAAGTCACCCTCGTGGAAGACCGTGGAAATGTTTGCTGGTCGCCCGCTGAGACCGCATCGAATACGGTTACGCTACACCGTGACGGCTGGACCAAATTTAAACGCGTGTTGAGCGGCGAGCTCGATGGACACGTCATCCACATAGACAATGCCATCTACGTATACCGTGGACCCTTCTTCCCACGCCTGGGCCGCTACCAAGATCCTACGCGAAGCTTCACCCTAGACCCCGATCTGTGGATAGCCTTCGAGAAAGTGGTGCCTATCGTGGACCAGCTGTTTACACCAGACGAGCGGTCATCAGACGAGTTGGAGTGGGCTCGTGCCCTGAGAGAAGCGGCGGCAGAACCCAATGAACAACTGTCTAGCCATGAACCCGACGACGATGCCATTGATTACCCGGCTAGACTCAGTCAGCCCAGTGACATGACAACCTGATCCTTTGATCTCACGGGGTTGTCCCTATAAATACGGGAGACAGTCAACTCTGGTACCATTCACGTACTGACCATGGCGGAGCATATAATACTGGCGTATCTCAGCTTGACCCCCGAGGTTTTCCTGCACGTGTATGCGGATACGGTCGATATCATGGAGGAGGTGGGAGACATCTGTGATGCGGACCCTACACAACCGTGCCCGGCTCACATTCGTCTGTCCCGGAGGGCTGGACCAAATTCAAACGGGTGTTGTCTGGTGAACTGGACGGCGATCTCATCCACTTGTGTCACGATGTGTACATCCGACGCGGCCCTTTCTTTGCTCAATTGGCTCGGCTAGATGGGGGTACAGTGCATTTTACCCTTCACCCTGATCTATGGTCTGCATTTGAAGATGCCGTGGTAGATGTGGATGAAGTGCTTATCAAGCGATCATCAGACGAGTTGGACTGGTCATTTACCATGGACACTGTGGAAGCCAATGAAGAAAATCAGAAAGAAACTCCGGCCCAAGATATACCCGTTATAAATAAACGATAGAGCCAGGGTCCATCATCATTGTGCCACCATGAAGCGCTGGGAGAAGGTGTTGGATAACTTATACTACAGTCCCGACAGTCCGGCGGCCTATAGTGCATTGTCGGCTCTCTATCGAGCGGCCAAACCCCAGGGGATACAACGTGCCCAAGTCCGAGATTGGTTAAGAAAACAAGACACCTATACCTTACATCGATCTGTCCGTCGCCATTTTCTACGGAACCGGGTCATCGTGGGAGGAATAGATGCCCAGTGGCAAGCGGATTTGGTCGATATGAGCGCCTTTGCCAAACACAACGATGGGAATCGGTATATCTTGACGTGCATCGATATCCTATCCAAGTATGCGTGGGTGGTACCCATCCGGACGAAAACGGGGGCGAATCTCATAGCGGCGTTCAAAGACATCTTCAAGACCGGGCGCACACCTTTGTATTTGCAAACCGACGAAGGCACAGAATTCCTCAACAGACCGTTCCAACAGTTTCTGAAAGCCCAGAAGGTGTTTTTCTTCCATACGTACAACGAGACCAAGGCTTCCGTGGTGGAAAGGTTCAACAGGACATTCAAAGGCCGCATGTATAAATATTTCACCTATAAGAATACAAGGCGGTACATCGATGTTCTCCCGAAACTGGTGAGGGGTTACAATCGAGCCTATCATCGGAGTATAGAGAGAGCCCCCATTACCGTGACCCAACGCAATGAAGCCCAAGTCCGGCGTGTCTTGTACCCCAGGCCATCGCAGCGAACGACGAAGGCGGTGTACAAGGTCGGGGACCCTGTACGGATCAGTAAAGTCAAGGGCAAGTTCGAGAAAAGTTACTTGCCCAACTGGAGCGATGAGCACTTCCTGATTAAACGGCGCCTACCCCGACAGCGGCGAGTCTATGAACTGGAAGATCTTCAAGGGGAACCGTTGCTAGGGACGTTTTACGAGACGGAATTACAGCCTGTCGTAAAAACACAGCAAGACTACTACACGGTGGAGCAGATTTTGAAAACGGAACGTCGACGTGGCAAACTGTTTCATTTCGTGAAATGGCAAGGTTGGCCCAGTTCCTTCAATTCCCGGGTCGCTGCCAACCAGGTGAAACGACTATAAAGCCAGACACCACTGCCGTCCTCCTTCATTCCACGTCCGACCACAGTGCTATGGACCAACAGCAGCTGCCTCTGAAGACAGCGTCTCCCAAAACGCGCAAAGCGCAAGTGGGTTTTGTGGTGATAGTGCTAACCCTGCTGAGTGTGTTGTACGGAGGTGTGTTTTACGACGTAGCCTATGTCAGCACGTTACTTAACCAACTGAGAACACCAGCCACCAGCGAAACCGGTCTACAGAGAGCACCAGTCAACCCCGTATCGAGCCCAGTCACCACCACCACACCCCGTGTACAAGCCACGTCGAGCTCCACACCAAGCTCTACACCTACACCAAGAACACCCACTACGTCTCAAGACCCACCGGATTTCATCCCTCACAGTGAACAGACAACGACCACCGACGTTGTACCCACCCCCATCATCATCCCTGACAGTGTACAGACAACGACGACCGACGTTGTACCCACCACCACTCCAGTTCACTCGTACCAAATTTACAAGAGCGGGTTACCACGACAACGGATACACCTCGAACCATGGACCCCCGTTGGCAGCATCCCTTCACGTGTCTCATCGCAGGACGGACGGGCTCCGGCAAAACGCACTTCGTCCGGAAGCTCCTTCAACACGCCGACAGCATGATCACCCCACCTATTGCCCGAGTCGTGTGGTGTTACGGAGAATGGCAGGCAGCGTATGCAGCAATGCCCCACATCACGTTCGTGGAAGGCCTACCCAACCTGGCCGATTAGGAACCCGACACCTTGGTGGTTCTGGATGATCTCATGGCGGAGACGGATGCGCGGGTCACCCAACTCTATACCAAAGGCAGCCACCATCGACGGCTCAGCATCATCTACATTGTGCAGAATCTGTTCAGTAAAAACAAAGAACATCGGAACATCAGCTTAAATGCCCACTACCTGATGGTCTTCAAAAACCCGAGAGATACCACTCAACTGCTGCACCTGGCGAGACAGATATATCCCGGCCACACACCGTTTGCGTTAGAAGCCTTTAAAGATGCCACAACCCCTCAGCACGGGTATATGCTCTTCGACCTCAAGCAAACCACCCCCGAACACCTTCGACTACGGACCGGCATCTTTCCCGGAGAGGCCCACCACGTGTACATGCAAAAATAATGTAAACACACCCACAGTGGCGCCCCCAGCTGGGGTGTGTGTGTTTGATGATGGGGATAATAAAAAGAATTAATACCACAGCATGGTTGACTTTGTCTCTGTTCTCTGAAGTAGATAAAAAGAGCAGAGTTGTGGGTTCTAGCATTAGTTGTACATGATGTCTGCGCGAGTACGGAAGCACGCTCCCACGCTCCGTGTATTGAAGACGGCCCCATCCGAACCATTGTACGCGGTGCGGACCCTGGCCTTGTACGCTGTCTGTGCGAGATCGGGTACAACCTGTTAAAAGGCAACGTACCACTGACTCCGGCTCAGAAGACCAAGTTGGCCAAGCATAAGACAGGTCTCCGAACCCTAGTCCAGAAGCGGGTCCCTCAAACACAAAAGAAAAAGGAGTTACAGAAAGGCGGCTTTCTCGGGGCCATCATAGCACCGTTGGCCGCTTCCGTGTTGGGTCCAGTATTGGGTGAACTCTTCGGCCGACAATGAACCACACGAAAAAAATGGTCCTCGTCGAACCACGATTCCTTCAAAACCTCCAATCGCCCTACCCTGTCCCACCTACAGTGAAGACCATAAACACCCTCGATGGAGAGATGCAACAGATCTTACAGAGACCGGGGTTAAGCGACAGTGAGAAAGTACAACGGTACAATGAGACGCTTCAACGGTACATGACGTTCATGGACCAATACAAAACCCTGTCTACCCCACCACCACCACCACCACCACGTGACACACCGCCGACCTCAGCACCGCTCCAACAGCCGCCATTACCAGGGGTACCACCCACAGCCCCACAGTGGGTGGAAGACGAAGTGCTGAAGAGTGTACCTGCATCGTTCAAGAAACAAGCTGGCCTGGTATTACAACGGATGAAACAGAATCCTAACATGACTTGAAATGATAAAGGCGAACTCCTGGTACAGAATCAGGTGGTCCCCGGGACCCACATGACGGATTTAGTGAATGATCTGATGCGTCAACGCAGATCGCACACGGATCCTCGAGGATGGGAGGTCTTCGCTCAAGGCTTGAAAGACATGCATGTACCACAGGAATTGGTGGGGAACCCCACCGCTGGGCCTTTATGCAGCGTGACTCACCGACTCGTGCACCACGACTCTCACCACAACCTTGGGAATCCGACTGGGAACCGGAGTCACCCCCCAAAACACCACCACCACAACGGGCACCTTCTTTTCAGACCTTCAAAAAACCACCCTCGATCAGGACACCCCACATCTCCAGAGCCGTGACACGTAGCAAGTGAACGCGACGAACACGACGCCGGACACAACCGCCCAAGGCCTGGAACACCTATTAAAACCAACAGCAGCAGCAGGACAGCTCAGTCGCCATGTTTTATCTCACCCTACCCAGTAACAGTTCGCTGGATGTGTTTCCTGACAACACGGTGGCCAAGTACGTCACCCAGTTACCGCAACCGTTGCATTTACCTGGACGATGGGAATGTGGCCTCGTGGATATCCAATACCCTTACTCATGGTACAACGTGCGAGCCAATGAAGTGTGGTACGAGGTGACCTACGAAGGCAAAAACACCCGACTCACCCTGCCCGAAGGCCAATACGATACCCCAAAGAGTTCATGGGTGGGCTGTCAAGACTGTTGCATTATAAGGCTCTACGGGAGGTCACGAATAGTTCAAAACCCATCAAATCCTATCCCTTCAAGAATCACGTGGACTTCGATTACAATGCACACAACGACAAGGCAGAGCTTATCGTATCCGGCAAGGCGAGTGTCGTACTGAGTCCTATCCTACAGCAAATGCTGGGTTTCGATCTAAAGACGTTCGCTGGTCCCACCGCCCACCAAGGCGAGATGCCGATGGATATGAAGTCGGGTATGTACGGACTCTACGTCTACTCGGACGTAGTCGACAACCACATCGTGGGCGATATCAACACACCTCTGTTACGGGTGGTCCCCATTAAAAAGACGTATGGAGGTCAAGTCACCCACAGTTTCACCCACATGCTCTACTTGCCCGTACGACAAACTGACATCAACACGATCACGGTGGATATAAGAGATGACACGGGACGACCGGTGGCATTCGAACGAGGAAAAGTGGTGCTGACACTTCATTTTCGACAAGCACGTGCTCCCCACTTTGCATAATGAAAGTACCTTACGAGTGCGATGCACGCAGCTATATGGACTATTATCCCCAACAGCCCGGGGGTGGCTTTCCGGTCTTTAGCGGTGCACGCATGCAACGAGGACATGGACTGGGGAGCATACTCGGCAGCATCGTCAAAACGTTCCTGCCCTTGGTGACACGTGGGGTGAAAGCAATGGGCAAACAAGCGGTACGCAGTGGACTGCAAGTGGCCGGTGATGTCTTGGGGGGTACGGCACCCAAAGAAGCCTTGAAACGGCGGGCCAAAGAAGCGGGAGGCGCCTTGGTGGCCAAAGCACAACGCACCGTAGGGAATAAAAGAGCTGCCCCACCGAGACCACGCACCAGTCGACGACCGACCCAGCGACGACGCACATCGAAGACCCAGCGACGACGCACATCGAACACCCAGGATATCTTTTCTTAAACATGTCCTTGATCCACGCAGAGTCCTGCCCCTCCACCAACAGTGAATTTGATTTGTGGACCGTGCCGCCCACACAAACCAGTGTCGAACAAGGATTATGGGTGGAGCATCTCCCGCTCTCCAGCATCAACGAAACCGGGCCCATCGAGTTCACCATCAGTAATGCGGATACGGCCTGTGTGGATTTAGCCCATACCTACTTGTATGTGAAAGCCAAGGTGGTCAGTGGGGATGGCACCAGAATCGTCCAAGCTGCAACGGTGGGCCCGACGAATCTCTGGCTGCACTCGATGTTTCAACAGGTGGATATTTTTCTCAGCGACAAACTCATCAGTGACTCGACCAACACGTACCCCTATCGAGCCTACATCGAGACACTGTTGTCGTATGGCCGAGAGGCTAAAAAGTCTCAGTTGACAGCCGCTTTATTCTACCAGGACACACCCGAGCACATGGACACGGTGGACAATGGGGGATATAACAAACGGAAGGCTTTCACTGCGAACAGTGCCTCGGTGGATATGATGGGTCGACTGCACGCAGACATGTTCATGCAAGACCGGTACCTCTTGAACAAGATCCCCATCAAAATCCGACTGATACGGGCGCCTCCGACCTTCGCCTTGATGGCCACTAACGTAGAGGGGGCATGCAGCGGACTATAAGATTGTCATCCAAGAGGCAGTGCTGTATGTCCGAAAAGTGAAACCGAATCCAGCCGTTCAATTGGGACACATGAAAGCCTTGGAAACAAAACCAGCCCAGTACCCTATCCGACGTGTACAAACCAAAGTGTTCTCTGTGCCTGCTGGAAATATGGGCTCCAACAAAGAAAACCTGTTCCTGGGGGAACTACCCAAGCGATTGATCCTGGCCTGTGTGGAAAATACCAGTTTCAGCGGAGCCTACCCAAAGAATCCGTTTGACTTTCAACATTTCGGCATCAATTTTGTGGCCCTGCATGTGGATGGACAACAGGTGCCAGCCACGGCCTTAACACCGAACTCTGGGCGCAGGAATTTCATTCGAGCCTATCAGAGCCTGTTTACAGCCACCGGTCAAATCAACCAGGACGAAGGGAATTTCATCAGTCGGGAGCACTACGCGAACGGATACACGTTTCGATCTAACCCCCACCGATGAAAACGACCATCAGCTGGCCCTGGCCAAGCAAGGCAACTTACGGTTGGAAATCCACTTTGCACGAGCCCTGGCGACCACCGTCAATGTGATCTGCTACGCCGAGTTTGACAACAATCATTCAAGTGGACAAGGCGCGCAACGTCCTGTGTGACTTCTCCACCTAACATGGATACAGACCAGATAACCACCGTGCTGGAGAATGACCCCAGGGACACGTATGGTCTTTCAAGGGGTGTTCGCGAGATGTGTTCCCGGTAGACCGTATGTATCCTGCTGCTTTACACGTTCTCAACACGGACCCGATGGATCGGCCGGTGAACATTGGGTGGCGTGTGCCTGACAGAACAGCAGGGCGATACTTTGACCCATTACGGCCTGCCACCCCTCATCCCGATTTAACAGACTTCATGGATCAAGGCACAGAGACGTGGTGTTGGAACAGTCAAACGTTGCAAAGCCTGACCAGTAGCGTGTGCGGACAATATTGCTTGTTTTACCTGTACCATCGATGCCGGGGAAGACCCTTATCTACCATCGTACAGATGTTTGACGAGTACCCCAAGGCCGAGGACCGCGATGTACTCGTATATGACTGGGCCGCCCATCATTTCAATGTAGAAGCCCCGTTCTGGGCTTAAGTTCTTTTAATGTACACACGCCCGCTGTTCTGGGCTTCAGTTTACAAGCCCCCTGTTCTGGGCTTCAGTTCTTTCAATGTACAAGCCCCCTGTTCTGGGCTTCAGTTCTTTCAATGTACAAGTCCCTTGTTCTGGGCTTCAGTTTTCACGTGGTTGTTCTCACGTTGTTGTTGTTACTGAATAAAAAACAAAATGAGATCTCACCAAAAAACCCTGTGTTGTGTGTTTTATTCATAATGCATGAATGCCCAATGTGGAGATTCAGTCAAACTGAAATCAGTGGTGTAGGATGGGGCCAAAATGTAACCCATCAAGGTTAGAATGCAAGAGCACTATAGTAAAATGGAGAGCCAATGAAATCAGCCCACAGACCAAGTACGTGTTTTTGGTCTAGGTTTGGAGCGGGCATTTCATTGAGGTGCGTGTATACGGTGAGTGAAGACTCGTCCAACACGTATAGATTAAGTTGATGACTATAAGTTATATGAGCATAATGCATGAAACTGGCTTTGAACACCGTATTAGCCAATCAGTGGCCTAGAATGGAGCCAAAGGTAACCCATCCATGTCCAGAAAACGGGTGTACAAGAACCCAGATGTAGGCGCGGACGTCAGCGAAAGCACACCGTGAGTACCCCAATTCGATTGGCTGATTGTTCGACCGCTGATTGGTTCTTTTTCTCGACCGCTGATTGGCTCTTTTTCCCCGACCGCTGATTGGTCCAAATGGACCTGCCCATCCTTCCCAGGTTCATTTACAATCCCCTTTTTGGGGTTCAAGCTCTATATATATCGATGCCGCAACATTGTCCCCTCCGAACCTTGCCGAAAGGGAGACCTTTGGACCGTTTGACCTGGATGTGACCTTTGACCTTTTGACCCGCGCGCGCGCACTGCCGGTGATGACGCGCGCGCGCGCGCTGCGGCCGGAGAACCCGCGCGCGCGCGCTCGCGCTGGGGGGCCGGGGCCTGCCGGGCCGGGCCGGGAAAGTTGGAGGTAGTGTGTTTGAGCATTCACCCCAACCGGAAGTGACGTCATTTTTTACATCCGGGTGAATTCACCCCAAGCAGAAGTGACGTCACACACACACACTTGCGCAACCCCAGTACATGACAAACACAGACAAGTCTGGACATGTCCAAAGGTCACGCCTCATTCACCCAAACCGGAGGTGACGTCAGATGCAAATTTCTGAGGTCAAAGGTCAATAGGGCTCGCCTAGACCCCAAAAACGTCTATGTCCATACCCTTGGGCTACCGCGCATGCGCAGAATGACCCTATGTCAACCCCCACATCCACGCCATCAGAGACTCCCTCACATAGGCTTCACATGGATACCTCACACGACCCATTCGAACCGTGAATAGCCCATCTCTAACCCAAACACACCCACACACACACACACACCCAAAAATGCCTGCTTTCTATACTACGGCCAGGCTGCGCATGCGCAGAGTATTGACAACGTACGAACCATTAGCGTAGTCAAGTGCTCCTGCATGAGAGCTTTAAAATAAGACCTCATATGACCCCATTGGACCACCAGGGACTCACCTAGACTCCAACATGTCCACCCCGTATGGACCTATACACCCATAGCCATGCAGTATAGGCCTATGGGCCTACCTAGGCCTCGGTGACTTTTTTCAAAAATTTCACCGTTTCGTGCCGGGACACTTCCTATCATGTTTGTCTTGACGAGACTAAGAAAACAAATCCAAACAACCATACCGCAAATGTCTAGAAGTAGGTTTCGCAGTGGGACAAACATTGGTCCTATACCCCTAGTATGGGACTATATGGGTCTCCCTGAACTTTTTCCAAAAATTTCAACGATTCGCTCCGCGACACTTCCTATTATGTTTGTCTTGACGAGACTAAGAAAACGAGACCCCACAACCTATACCGCAAATGTCTAGAAGTAGGTTTCCCAGGGGGACAAACATTGGTCCTATACCCCCAATATGGGACTATATGGGGCTATATCGTACTTTTTCAGAAATTTCACCGATTCGCTCCGGGACACTTCCTATCATGTTTGTCTTGACAGAGACTAAGAAAACGAGACCCCACAACCTATACCGCAAGGAGTCGAGAAGTAGGTTTCCCCAGGATGGTCCCTATACCCCCCATACCCCATATAGGCATTTTCCCGTAATTTAGGATAAAAGTCCGTGTTCCGTATTTTTCAGGAAAAATTTTACATACACCCACCCTGGAACTAGGGAGATAACTCTATTGATAGGCAAGCCCCGTTAAGCCCGGCGACCTACATACGCTACCCCCATACCCCATAGGCATTTCCGGATTTTTCGATAAAGTCCGTGTTCCGTTTTTATTTTCAGGAAAACTTTTACATGCACCCACCCATGACTGGATGCCTTGCCCCTTCACGCAGGCTTCACTTTGATACCTCCTTACAACTCCATCGGCCCATTAGGGACTCCCCTAGCTCCAAAACGTCTATTTCCATACCCTTGGGCCACCGCGCATGCGCAGAATGCCGATAGTTCAACCCCACACCCAGCCCATCAGGTGCCCCTTCACGAATGCTTCACATGGATACCTCACTCGACCCCATTGGACCATTAGTGGCTCCCCTGGCTCCAAAACGTCTATTTTCATACCCTTCGGCCACCGCGCATGCGCAGAATGCCGATATTTCAACCCCACACCCTGCCCATCAGATGCCCCTTCACGAATGCTTCACTTGGATACCTCACTCGACTCCATCGTCCCATTAGGCTCCAAAACGTCTATTTTCATACGAACGCGCCGCCATCTTGGACCCACATCAGCCGCCATCTTGGTCCCACATCAGCCGCCATCTTGGTCCCACACGCCGCCATCTTGGTCCCACATCAGCCGCCATCTTGGTCCCACATCAGCCGCCACCTTGGTCCCACATCAGCCGCCATCTTGGTCCCACATCAGCCGCCATCTTGGTCCCACAGAACGCCGCCATCTTGGTCCCACATCAGCCGCCATCTTGGTCCCACAGAACGCCGCCAGTGGCGTCATATGCAAATTTCTGAGGTCAAATTTTACTCGCTTCTGATTGGCTGTCACCTCCTCGCTTCCTCCTCAAATTATGCAAATTTCTGAGGTCAACGAGGCTCAGATTGGCCTTTGTATACTACTTAGGCGGCTCCTGGACCCTCGCCTGTCAGACTGTGAGGAGCTTATTTTAGCTTTGTGTAAATGAATCGGTATCATATTGGTTCTAATGTTCCATGATGTGAAAGTCATCGTTTTTTATGTGTGTTTTTTTTATGTGTTAAATATAACTAGAAAGTCAAATGGATTCAGGCATGAAATATGATTTTTTCAATATCGTTGAGTGCTTATAAATGCGAAACAAACCTGAAAAAAGAATCATAAATCTGCATACATTATGTTCGAATTTATTTCCGGGAAAACGCTTAGAACGGCTCCGCGGCCCCTGATAAACAGTTTTCTTTATAAAACTTGACAAATCAAAATAAGTAACTGAATTAAAGTGATAAACGGAATAGAGGCTATCAACTGATAGCGATGCCCCAGCCGTGATTGAGCGACACAAGTGTGGGTAGCCAGCCTAAAATGTTCCCTACTCAATCAGGAGGTAATATTGCCACTCGTGACAAGATTATGAAGGATAACATTTTACCTCGGTTATAAGTAAACTTTTATTCTCTAAGGCAATCTCCCGGGTAGAAAGAATCGATATAATAAAAAAGGATGTTCAATAAAGTTTTTTTTTGTAAATTGTGACACCCCATTATATTTTCGCTTTATTTTTGTGATTCATGCTTGCACTCCCAGTGTTCAACACTAACACAACAAGTCCAGGAACAAGCACTGCCTATGCAATGTCATTACCCCTATCTTCAGGCATATGCTTTTTATCATTTTCTAAAATATCCTGTAACAACAACAACATCAACAAAAATACTCGCTTCACTAACATATTTCATCTTTTATCTTTCTATGATAGGGTCATGCTCACCTCCTCTGCTCCGATGCTGTCGACTAAATAATCTCCGTGAAAACCTTGACTGACTTTTACGATTTGAGGCAGATCCTTCTTGAAGCCCTCCAGGAAACTGGTGATAGTGTATTCCTTGGATGACCACGTGATGTCATCTGTTTGGTACATTTTGCCTGCCTTGGATGAAAAGACAACATAGATTTAATGTTATAAGAGCAAAGAATAACTTAGGAATAATATAAATTCGAAGAGAACCCTTCTCGGTTCCATCCGCCACCAATCACGTCCTTGGTTAAAATGGTAATATACAAACTACAGATATTCTTATTCCGGCTTCATATTTCAACAACGAAAGAGCAGGACATTGAGATAGAACCCTTACAAAATGCCCTGCGATTTCAAAAATCCCGGATGATATTGTATTACAACATACTTCCCCATATACATAATAATCTGATGATTATTCTGAGGATCATGTGTTAATCACCGATTATCATGATAGTAGTCAAGAAGACGGCAAATTCTCGATTGTTGAGGGGGAGGGTGATGACGTCACGTGGCGTGACGTGGCGATGACACCAAGGGTCAAAGGTCACAGTCGCTGACGTCCTTTCCGGTGTCAAAGGTCACTTGTGGGTCAAAGGTCATTTTCGTGTCAAAGGTCACTTCCGGTCACGTGACGGCCCAGCAGGAGTTATTTACCCCTACATAAGACCGTACTCTGCAGTTATTTCAATGTTAAACCTAATGGGCAACCCACTCATGGACATTTGCGGTATGGGGTGTGGCCCCTTGTTTACTTTGTCTCGCAATGTAGAACACGATGGAAGGCGTCTGCAGGCCATGGGGTGACTTTCGCAGAAATGTGAATGTAGCGCTGTGGACATTTTGGGGTCGCGTTGGACCAATTATATTGGTCCGATTGGGTCGTGTGATTTATCAGTTTGAAGCACTCGTGGAGGATCATACGACTGGAAGGATGTGGAGTAGAAGTAAGGCCATGGCGCGCATGCGCAGGTAGGGAATTGTGGGAAAATGGCACTGGAATGGACCTTGGGGTCGAGGTGAGTCAATAGTGGTCCGAATGGGTCGTGTGGGGTATCAATTTGAAGCTCTCGTGGGGTAGCGCCCAACTGAAGTGGTGTGGAGTGAAAGTAATGCAATGATGCGCATGCGCAGACAGGGAATTGTGGGGAAAAGGCATTGTAATGGACATTTTGGGGTCAAGGCTAACTGGGTATGGGAGGGTATCTTTGTGACGCGTTCCTCCAGGCCGAACAAGTCATGTGTGGGTGCATGTTTTCACAGAAAAAACTCCGAAATTTTCACCTGGTGAGTCACAGAAATGGGAACGTTGTTGTTGTTGAGATAGTGTAGTGTCTCAATTTAACGGAAGTAATCCAGTTGTCCTTTAGTAGTAGAGAAAGCCGAAACCCAGTATATTTGCCCCATGGCCTTTGTGGAGTGTTTTACCGTAACGCCTTAACGCCCTATCTGAACGCATTAACGTCCTATCCTAACGCCTTAACGCATTATCGAAACGCCTTAAGGCCATATCTTAACGCCTTATCCTAACGCCTTAATGCCCTAGCATACCAGTGTCTTATCTCTTGTGCGAGATTGTACCATGCTATTATATAAAACTAACTCATCGACGAGGTGTATGTTTCAATCCATTTACCTCAGAGAATAAAACATGGTGTTCCACGATGAAGTCATCGCTCTACACCGGGACATGGTAGGGGGGGGGGGGGGTAAGCTGGGGAAACCCCTGTTTTGTAGGTCATCGCTCTATATATCAGGGTAAATTATTCCGGAATTTTCTGGGAAAACCCTGTTCTATTTTTAGATCACTGGGAGAAGGTGGAGTTTCGGAGGTGCAAAAGAGTTTTTGGAGGAGATGAGGGTCTCACTTCATCCGGGTACCTGGTAGGAGTTACCTGTGTGTGCGTGGAGGAGAAGGAGGAGGAGGAGGAAGAGGAATGGGGTTAAAACGCCCTAACGTCTTGTATAGCTAATGTCTTACGGCTTAATGCCATGACGTAGACAGATGAAAGAAAGATAGATCCACACGTTAACAAGTTTTCATATAGTTTATTCTCCCCAATGTTACATCATACACAAGCTAGGGGAGCCGCATTGAGTATGTTTACAATTCAACTATGCTCTTGTCCAATCAGAAGCCGCCATTTCAGAAAGTTCAATTTTCGGCAATGTTCGCCCTGATCCGTTTGTCCTAAGCGTCTTCCGGCAGTTCAGGATACTGGATCTCCGAGCTCTTACTTTTCATAATTGGTAGGCAGGGAAGGGAGATGTAAGGGCTCCTCGACACTGAGATCAATCTCCATCGGCTCTTCAATTCGGGACGGCGGATCGACCTGCATTGGTTCTTCCATTCGAGAATGCATTTCCACGGGAACTGAAATATCCGCTCTCGAGAGGAGCGAGCGTGATCCGTGGATGACACCTTGGTGACATCTCAATTGACTGGAATGCTTAAAGACTATATCACACTCTGCACATGTATGCGTGGGGACTTCATAGCGTGCACGTGTGTGACGACGTAAACTGTCCAGGCTACGGAAGGGCTTCGAGCAAGTCGTACACGTGAACATTATGGTAACTTTGCACGTCTTTAGGGTACGCTTGCTTTTATGAAATGCAACGCCCGCCAACGCCTAGCTTAACGCTTCAACACCCCTGTGAAACAGATCAGAAGCTCTGATTCGCTAGATCTTCCATGGAATTGAGACTAATTCACCGGAATGCTGTGACGCCCGTCATTACGCCTTAACGCCCTTCTCGTCGCATTAACGCCCTATCTTTACGCTTTAACGCCCGTCCCAACGCCTTATCTCGACGCCTTAACGCCTTATCTTTACGACTTAACTTCCCATCGTAACGCCTTTACGCATTGTCAATCATCCAATCACACGCACACACTTTGACCATTGGCCCCTGCATGACCCTTGACGAAAGTGACGTCATCACTGGACATCATCCAAAGTGACGTCATCGCACGCATATGAGCTCCGAGCTCTTTGCGCATGCGCACCATCACGTTCTTTTCGGTCAAAACCATGCCAGTCGTAGTCTATTCCACGAGGGCTTAAATTTTCTCCTTTTTGGTGTAGTTCCTTCGCATTCTTTCCGTGAAAATGCGAGTTTTGCATCCAACCCACCTGCCACGTAACCGGAAGTGACCACGAACCGGATGTGATCTCAACCGGAATTGACCTCAAATCAGAAGTTACCTCATCGTCGACCGTGGCGTCACTCGAAGCTCCCCACTCTACACAATACGCAGAGATTTGCGCTTATACTACTACTGTCGTACGACGTCTTTGTGATGTTAAAGCTACGTACATATGTATACGATTATCCGATAACGACAATGCGGCAACGACAATACGGCAACGGCAACGACAACGGTAATGCGTTTTTGGTGTACACATGACTACGGCTATAAGTATAAAAGCGGATGTGACATGAGAACATTTCTTACCGCAATGGACGACAGACCTCTACAAGCCCTAAAAAGCGCGTGTGTTGCTGCTGTGACGTCATAAATCCGCACGACTTATGTCCGACAACGGCAAAAAATCGCTCCAGAACCGATTCCAATAATAGACGGATAATCGTATCGCATTGCCGGATAGTCTTATCGCACTGTCGTAATCGTTACGCATTCATGTGTACGGACCAATTCATTTTCCTACGATCGATTTTTTTGCCGTTGCCGTATTGTCGTAGCCGCATTGTCGTTATCGGATAATCGTATACATGTGTACGTAGCTTTAGTCAAAAGTCTCGTATTTTTCAGACTGAGAAATGTAACACCTTTCCAATGTTTTATTCTACAGTGAAGCAATATTGTCTCGACCTATCTCATAACAAGGATCGAAGGTTACTTACCGGTATCAGTTTTATCGTTTACCGTCGATACTCCCGATCACTTCGGTATGTTCGCTGATATCATATGATGCGTGTCTATATAGATAGGTCTATATATCCAAATAAACAGACACTCTTAACCCTTATAATAGATGGGAATATTCTATAATCAACAACATGTAGTAGTGTCTCCCAACACGATTTCCTATTTCACGACGTGTCCCTTCACAGGTGAGAAACTCGGTTGTTAATTCCATGAATCGCCCACCGACAAGGGAGGGAATCCATTATTAACGGTGTGTGGATGAATAAGAGGTGCGGAAAAACAGAAATAAAGGAGCTGAGAACGTAATGAAGGCTTTGTATGCAATGCGGTTTCTCACGAAATCTCATACAGTATCGTGTGCTAATAATTGTATTGCAATATTGAGTAAACACTATTGAATAGACTTCTATCGAAATTCTGAATCTCAGACCGCGACAACACGGAAGTTAAATACGATACTACAGCAAACGACAATAGATTATAAAGTCCTGCAATCGGGTAACCTACACTTTGAAGACCGATTCGACAAAGCAGTCGGTAACGAGATATTCGAGAGCACAGAGTAACTCTGAACTTTGCATTTGAAGTACAATGGATACTCACTGAAAATAACACTAACGCACGGGATTCCCGGTATATTGACAGTCAACCCAACGTTTGCATCAATAATAGTTGCATGTATGGAACCCTCATTGTTAAAAACACCCATGGATCATATACATCTTCTTAACTACCGGCATTTTATTTTTAATATTAAACTCGAGAAAACTGTGATATTTAGGTAACAGATGGATAGGAGCCATGGTGATAAATATTCTAACTTACTCGGTATGTCGACTTCTATTTCGACTCAGTATCTCGCAATTTCTACTCAATATGCTATCTGGATATTTCAAGGTATGGCGTATCACGTTGGGCACATTCGTGATATGATTGCAACATTGTTGAAAACGCCGTTAAATCTTACTCACTCGCCCACTCTCGATATTTCGACGTTATATCTTGAAATTTCGACTCATTGCTTCGACATTTAATAATCACCTTGACCCCTAAACGTTTTCGTAGATTCCAGCTCCTGACTGAGTCACATTGAAAGCACAGCGAAGTGACCCGGGAAATTATATGTCACAAGGGCTCGGACCAGTAAAAGATTTACATTGGCGTGGCAGCAATGTTAACGTAATTGCATCTCGTCGATTCCCTAATTAAGTCTAGGCTCCCATATTTCGGCAAGAAGTACTTTAATTCAAGTGCTACAACCTGACAAACCTTTAGAAGGGGGTCGCCCATCGAAATTTTGAGTTATACGCGCTCGTACAAATGACGTCATAATTTTGGCTTTTTTCTCTGCTTTCCGAAAGCGGTGCACATCCACCCAAATAGTCCCTCTTAGCAACATCTTATTAGGCCTTGAGTTAAAATCAAACTCACAGCGAAACCAAACACATATCACACTCCAATCACCTACCACCGGCCTTCAATTATTCGTCGCAACAGAGACTGGAAAAATATTGAAAACAATTCACCTCTCTGGCAGAGGTCGCCGTTGTGAATTGAGGACTCATGACGCCGCAAATCTTGCGAACGAGTAAATGACTTCAGACAGGTCGTACAAGAGAACATGCCGGCTGCGTATCAGGAAATGCCGAAAACTATCGCGGCTTCAAAAGCCTGCACCCCACAAGAACTCTCCTATTTTGTTCTCTCCACCAATCAGCGTACAGCCTGAGAGCTTCAGGCGCAGATATGCCCCTTCCCTTCGAAGGGAAGGGCTTCAAGCACGTACACGTTTTGAAATATCGATTCTTGACCACCATATAAATGGATAAAAGATATGTAAGATGTCGATTCTGGACCACCATATAAATGTATAAATTTCGACTTTTCATTTAACAATTTTATATAAATCTGTATGCATGCGTCCTTGGTATTGTGATGTGAAATACTATCCCATGACCCTTCAGGTCGGTTATTGTAAACACAATTATTTGTGAGAATTAATTATGTAAGTTCAGATTTATACAGATAACGTAGAAACCGCTTATATAAGTATAATGATTTAACCTTGGTTTTGACGACTGAATTATGTAATGAGACAGATTTGTGATCTGTCTGTCATAATTGTACCGAAGTGTAAGGACATCTATGTCGGGTTAAATTGACATTGTAAACGTCTAGTATTGTATATAACGGAATGAACGGCACATTATAGTCAGACTAGTAACACCAGGTCTCCCTGAAGACTAGTAACACCAGGTCTCCCTGATGGCAGTACCATCAGGTCTTACAGAGACTCATGCTTCCGATAATAGTTATTGCTATCTCCAGTTCCGAAAAATGACTGTTTACAGAATAGTCTGATGTTGATGAGGTTGTGCTAGTCTGCCTACCAAATGATGGCGGTCATTCCTAAGTTAGGTGGAATGAATTTACAATAAATCGGCTTAATATTCAACAGACGTTTTCGTTGTATCCTCTCTCATTTAAAGAGTTTGTCAAGACTTCGAGAAATCTCAGAAGCCGGACCTTGGAATCTATTATTGTTCAGGTTTTATGAAGACGAACCCTGTGTCTTGAGACGACTTCGCGTTACAACATCTTAAAGATCACACGCGCACAAGCCCTGTCGTCTTAAAGACCTCAAATTTCATAACGTGAACATCGTCGTTTAGTGTCTGCTGAATGAAACTTCGACTGTGCACGTCCTTGGGATACGCTTGTTTTCATGTCGTAACATAGTAACGCCCGCCAACGCCTAGCTTAACGCTTCAACGCCCTGGTGAAATAGCTCAGAAGCTCTGATGGGACTCGATATCCCATGAAATTGGCATTAATTCATGGAAATGCAGTGACGCCCGTCAACGCCCTTCGTTACGCCTTAACACCCTATTTTTACACCTAAACCCCCATGTCCACGCGTTAACGCTCTATCTTAACGCCTTAACGCCCACATCAACGCCTTAACGCCTTAGCGCCACACGCACCTGGTGGTACACCTGCACCCTGGTTTGCCCTGTGCCCTACGGGCTATAAGGTACAGGGTGGAACACAGGTGCGTAGACAGGCGTACGATTAAGTCACATCCGACGATGATGTCACTTCCGGTTGATGACGTCGCTTCCAGTGATGACGTTATTTAGAAGAAGATACGGGACTGTCGCTCAGTGAACGGACATGCGGGCGATAACGCCACTTTCGGTGATGGCGTCACTTCTGGTGAAGAGGTTACTTCCATCAATAGTCAAGGGCCAATGGTCAAAGCATGTGTTTGTGATTGGATGGTTGACAATGCGTTAAGGCGTTTCGATAGGGCATCAAGGCTTTGCGATAGGGCGTTATGGTGTTGATACGGTTGTTTAGGCGTTAAGATAGAGCGTTGAAGCGAAACGACGGGCGTTGACGAGCGTCACTACAATTCAATGAATTAGTGCCAATTCCAAGGGATATCTAGATTCGTTAGATCTTCTGAGCTATTTCACCAGGGCGTTGAAGCGTTAATCTTGGCGTTGGCGGGCGTTAATATGATAGGTTCGGAAAACCAAGCGTATCCCAAAGACGTGCGCATTCGAAGCTCCATTCAGTAGACACTCTACAACGATGTTTACAGTTTACATTGTCAGACACGTGCACGCCAAGAGGTACCCACGCAAACACAGGCAAACCGTCACCAACCAATACCACTCAGTAACTGGTTGGCTACTGGTTGGTGGGGAACTGATTGGTACTGGTAGGAAAGGTCCCCTTGCGGTACAGTTCAGATTTCAACTGATCAGTACCTACCGGTAACCAACCGGGTACTGATTGGTCACCCATTGGAGCCTATGAATTTTCTACTGATTGGCTACCATGCAGTCACCAATCAGTTACCAATGAGTTACCGCTATGTTACCATCCCAATTTTCCACACTTGGTGCCTGTTGGTAACAATGCAGTAACACTTCAGTACCAGCTCAGTTACAGCTTGGTTACAGCCCAGTTACTGAACGGCTACCAACCAATTACTGCTTACCTGCCCGTACCTCTTGGTACTGGTAGGTACTGGTAGGAAAGGTCCCCTCGTGGTACTGTTCAGTTGTCAAGTTGGTCACCAATCAGTAACTGAACAGTACCAACCGGTCACCAATCAGTTACCACACATTCCATTTATGGTATAATCTATTGGTCACCAACCAGTAACTGATCAGTAGCCTTCAAGTCAGAACTGCATGGTACTGCAAAATTGGGATCGTTGTGGCTACGACTTGGTTACCAATCAGTTACTGGTAGGTAACTGGAAAGAACCTGGCATATACTACCAAGTGGTGACTCATTGGTAACAGCACGGTACTGTTCAGTCAGGACTTCATGGTACCAACCCTGAACTTTCCGTGCAGTACCAACAAGTTACCTGGAGGTTACCAACAGGAAACTGAACGGTACCAATTGGTACAGAACTGAACGGTACTGAACGGTGAAAGTTTGCCTGTGTACATGTGCAGAGTGTGATATAATCTTTAAGCATCCCAGTCAATTGAAACGTGTGATCCATGGATCAAGCTCGCCACTCTCGAGACCGGATAGTTCAGTTCCCATGGAGATGTATCTTCGAATTGAAGAACCTATGAAGGTCGATCCGCCTCCCCAAATTAAAGAGCCGGTGGAGATTTATCTTAGTGTCGAGGCGCCGTGGCGTCACCGGAGCATATCTGCACTATAAGCTCTGGGGCTGTACGCTGATAGTTGGATTGAACAAGAGTTCTTGTGGGGTGCAGGCTTACAAAAGCGGTGGTATATCGGAGATTTCAGTACTCCATGATACGCAACCGACATGTACGACCTGCCTAAAGTCATTTACTCGCCCGGGAGATTTGCGACGCCACGCGTCCTGCATCCACAACCGCGCGCGTTATACTTGTATAACCTGCGCACAGCTATTTAATCGTAAGGATACTTTATGGCGCCACGAAAGGTCACTCCACGAGGGAGCGACGAACAATGTAAGGATTGTGGTCATCTCTTCGAAAGGCCCAGTCAGTTAAGACGATTCATGGCCCGTCACCACGACAACAACTTCCCACTGAAGAGGAGCCTAGGGAGATGAAACGTACGGAGACATCACCAACCCCCACAATCGAGAAGGGCCTGGCTATCCAGCCGAACCCCGGAGATACGGTTCTGAGTCACACGCCTGACGACATCAAACATTTTCAGGAAGATTGAGTGGATGTCCCTAGCAATCTCTGGATATCAGTGTAGTAGGTGACATCTACCAGGACCATTGGTTCATGATCCGACGATGTTCCACCGTCATCTCCCGCTGCTAGACATCTACAATTTCCTGTTGGACGACCTGGCTCAGCTCCCCAACTGTTGGACGACCTGGCTCAGCTCCCCAACTGTTGGACGACCTGGCTCAGCTCTCCAACTGTTGGACGACCTGGCTCAGCTCCCCAACTGTTGGACGACCTGGCTCAGCTCCCCAACTGCGTGCAATCCATCCTCAACGAACGAACTAAAGCCTTCAAGTTGAATCTCGCCTTTGGTTACATTTTACGTCATAAGAAGACCGACCGAATCAGGTACTTTTACCCAAACATCCGGGTATTTGACCACCCGTTCGCCATTATTAATCGTGCGTCCCTGTAGATGGTACTGGCGCAAATGGGACAATTGAATGCTTTGGAATGGGTCCATCATCAAAGCCCCAATACCCAAAGGATAGTGGAGAGGGTGACCAATGTCACGTTTTTCATCACTAAGTTGACCGATCGCCCCATCGGTTGAACATATTCACCCATGCCCTGATGGATATCGTAACATGCCGAATATACTCTATACGTCTATTTGCCGATCGTTAAATTCAGCTCTCTAAACAATTATATCTAACATGGTTTGATATTTCAATATTGATTATGAGAATAAACACCATAATAAACATACCCAGAACGGCTCCCCCTGTTTGAGTATGGTGTAACTTTGGGGATAATAAACTATATGAACATTACTGAACTTGTTTTTATTGACGAAAGCTTCAATACGACACCTCATTCACGCTATATTTCGTTGAGATATACCCCTAGATTACCCAAACACGCCCCTGCGTACCCCAAAATACCTTCTTTTTTCTACTACTGCCCACTGCCCATGCGCAGATTGATAGGACTTGCAATTCAAATCAGCCCAATCTACATCACGATGGCGCACCACCCTGCACACTTGGATGAGATACACCACACATTCACATATCCAATATCAGCTGACCAGAGAACTGGAGGTTCTCAAACTGTTGCGTTTTGGAACTATATCGGCCTAGCGTATACAGCGACTTTCGAGACACACTTGATGATGAAATCTTTGGAATTATTGCGAAATAATTTGCTTAAAAGTAGTTACGTGATAAACCTAATGTTAGACTCGTGGCAATTTGAAGGGGAATCCAAACAGTATAGGGACACTTCTGGGAGATGAAAATACTCATAATTCTGAGAAAATGACATTTGCCGCATGTGAATACTCCAAACGGTTGCCGAGATATTGAAGTTTGAAGTATAAATTTGATGTTCTGGGAATTTATGCAAATAAAACTTTGTGATGTCACCAAGTGAACTCATGATAATGAGCTAAATTTATGCTGATATATTCACAGATCTAGAAGTCTAATTTCTTTCAATTAATTTCAAACAATATTGATTATTCATAAGAATTAAGCAAACTATACGCCTATTCCTACGAAGTAGGCTCTCATTTGCAAATTGTCCGGTAGTGAGTGAGTGAGTGAGTGAGTGAGTCAGTCAGTTCATCCGAATCCTTTCGTTGGCAAAATAAGGAGAACCGTTGACATTAGAACCTTGATTTTTGGCATGAACGTGCAAGCAAGTTACCAACAAGTTCTGAGCTGACCTGCTTTCGATGAAAATTTGGCCTACTAAGGTGACCTTTTACCTTACGGTTGGACCCCCAAGTCATCTTCCCCACTCTACTTCGTAGGTCGTGTGACGTTAGTCACACTACTCATGTAACATAGCAAATGTGCTTAAACTCTCCGCAATAACTCGCCAGGCTAAGATGAATAGTGAAACAGGCTATTCATGTATCATTTGTGTTTGTATCTTTTTCACTGGATTAGCAGGGAAATTGTTTTTGGAAAAATTCCAATTATTCTTAGAAATACGATGACCATAGCAACCAGTTACTAACATAACATATCTCTCCCACAGAAGTTTAATTTTCCATTTGGATTCTTCCTTAATATGAAAGTTATGGTTCGTGGAGTAAGTTTTATATATTGCTCGCTAAACCTCGCAACAAATAAGACTTACTCAACTCGTATCTTAACTTTAATATTAAATGGCCTCTAGTTTAAGTTCCTCTATATCTAAAATAATGATTACCTTAGGTTTTTGTCAGATGCCTTTGGCGTTGTGAATTGAGCGTTGTTGTGGTTCAAAAAGACTTGAAATGGGAGACACAGGTATCATTCCCCGTGAAGTTAGATCAGATAGTAAAACATATTTCCACAAAAGCTTTCACCAAAACCAAATAATTAAAACATGGCAGACAAGTTCTAAAAATCATAACTTCAAAATGCATGTATCAAGCAATTCGAAAGTTCATGAACCAAATTTTATCAAGAAATGATGTTTGTCAAATTTTCAAATGTTTTTTTTTTTCAGCGACTGCTTCTCTATTTTAATTTCGTTTTGACGAAGACTTTTCTGGTTTTGATATTTGAGTACCTGGGGATATAATAATCCTGGTTGCCATTTTAAAGCCACTTTAACCAAAAACAACAACACTCGTTTCACAAAGACTTAAAATCACTGTTATACAAAAGCAACTACGTTTTATTCGAAGTTATCTTCCAAAGTAAACTAGATATCCTTCACATATAAGTTGAACGGTTACATCAGTCGCATGGTTGACCTTGTATATATATGTCAATCAATAAATTTCCAATTCTGAACATGGACAATGAAGTAAAGAAAGGGGTTTTATATGAAAAACGGTGCATCACGGGATAGCTTTCAGTTTTACAAGTCTTGATTGGTCAATTCCAATTTTCGAAAAGAAATCCGGTATATTCATTGGCCTGTGAAGAAAATTGGGGTAAAATCCTGCCAATCACAGACTTTCTATAAAGGTTCAGATAATATCACATTATTCACGAATATCAAGATTGACGCCATCCACGTTTGGCGAACAAAATGACCCTTTCTGTGTCCAAGGTGGATAATTTAAACTCTTTCTCGAGGATTTTTCGCAACTGTTCTTCGTTGATCATTTCCAGGAATTGACCATCGAGTCGTTTGGAGATACATGTCTGTACCACTGACTCGTCAAGGTCCATGAGCCGTAAACACTGAGACACACCGTCAACGGATAAGTTTGAAATATCTTTCGGAACTTCGTGTAACGTGACAAAACCATTTCCTAAATCCACGTAAAGACCGGATACTTCGTCCGATCTCCGTTCTGTTTTGATCGGTAGAACGATATTGACTGTTTTTTTCTTGGTCATTGCAGCTTTCGGATTTGGTCTCGGTGCTGTTTTTGGTCCTGGCATAGTTAGAGGTCTCGGAACCTTTGGACTTACCGCAGGTTCGCTCTGTTGAAGGGTTCCCATTGTTTTAGTGGGATTCGAAGCTCGGGTCATGTTAAAACTTGGCTTAGGCATGATGACCGGAGGTTTGGGGCCGATATTCTGATAGATAGGATGATGACAATCATCAGAAACTTTAGATTTCAGAGTCGTGGGCTCCAAATAGCCTGAATCATTTGTGGGGTTGTCAGTTTTCAAATTCCCCGTCATGGACTCGTATTTGTGTGAACCATCACGTGATATCCCGGGTTCATACTCCTCTTGAACTTCATCTTCCTCAATTTCGTCAAGTTTCGAATCTTTGGACGTCACTCGTTTTAACCGTCCCCAAGCACTGGTGGCTAGTGAGGAAGGAGAAGGTACGTGTGTCTGAACACCAACTTTGACACTTTTAGCCACAGATTTCATCCCGGATTTCACTCTTTTGGAAAACTTCGAAATTTCCTGTTTCATCTCTTTGCCTGTCTGATTTTCTGAAAGCGTGCACGTTTTGCTCTCACGTTGCGTTTTGCTTGTTATCTTCACAAATCGCTGGGGAATTAGATTACTGTATATATTTTTGACGCTGGTCACGGCATTCGGCGCGTACATTGCGATATCTGAAAATGAAAGGAGAAAAAGTTGCAATCAGCACAGTTGACAGCAGTTTTCCGTGCTTCTCTTTGATTTATTCAAACGTTCGTGAAAGAAATTAACATGTTTTCCTCCACATGGAAACACACTTGCACTAACCAAGAAACACTGGCTGTGATAGGTGGTACAAAGGGCAAGAGGGCGCAGCTTTAACTAAACCAAGTCAAACAACAGATACCACACTGATTGATGTTTTAAAGCAATCTTTCGATTTGCTTGTTTTAAATACATATTCCATATTCCATATTCTCACGAAGAAGGTTTCTTCGATCTCGAGAAAAGATATTCCTTTTTGATATCAAATTAATTTGAAATACAAAAGATGGAAGCTGTGTACAGAGTCTATCTACCTTCAAATTTGCGAGATGGAAAGCTAGAATGTGGGAGCGATGTCTAACTATCCGTCTTTCTGTTTGAAGTTTCGCAAGATGGAAAGCTGGAATACGAGGGTGGTGTGGTGCTTTCCATTTTTGTACTTTCTGTTTTGCGAGTCCGAAATCGGGAATGTGAAGCTATGTTGAGCTTTCCATCTGTCTTCTTCCAGTTTGCTTTTTCAATAAAGCTGTGTACGTGTCCTTTCAATGTGCCCTCGTAATATCATGGATCGCAAAAAGAATAATATTGTGAAAATGTTTACTTGATTTCATTTGTCTCTATGACAACACATGCCTGCGGATAAGGTATATATATGAAATCGAACTTCTTCCAAATCATTGGACCCATTGTTGATTGGTTAGTTTATGCTACTTCTAAGAATTTTCAACAAACAGAGAAATTCCTGACGAGGCTCTGACATTTTGTACCTGAGGCGCCAGCAAATCCATCATAGTCTAACTCTGATGCGGAATCATCCAGGTCTTTGATGAAAGCTTTCCATTCGACTTTGTCCTTGTTCTCAAATCCTTTGGCCACAACAAACCTAATTTGGTCAAGCTGACATGGGATGATGCGTACATGGGCATCTAATTTCCCTGTAAAAGAAGAAAACAGCGAACAATGTAGGCATTAGTGTCATTTTCTTTGGCGTCAAGTGGAAAATTCGACTAGGACCAATACAATAAGTTGATTTGTGCCAAAATTTGGTAATACATAATGTTAAAGCCATCCAGAATGGTTCCTGATTATAGCATTTCTCAAAAAAGAGTCCACCACAGCTGTCAGAGATGCCTTCCGCTCACGAAGTGCACAAGTGCATTTAGTGATGTTGTACAGGAAATGAACCAATCAAAACGGAGGGTGGCTATCACGGTAACTCTATTGGCGTTATACCAACGGCATGATGTCTACTCTCGACAGGTAACCAATGTTTTACCTAGAAGTATACAGTTGGCGAAAACATGACGCTGTTCGAATTGTGACTCCAATTGAATTATCCCGAGGTCTTCATCCGGGCATCTACCCAAATCCGCTTGAGGAAAGCGAACTTTAATGGGAAGCGCGAATTGTTCGAGCAGTTTAGTAAGCGTCATCGGCGGCCATGCTGTAAACAGAATAGTCATAACAATAAATTATTTACACGTTACGAGATTTGAGACAATCAGAAGGTAGTTCAAAATGCCGTTTGGGGATTTACACATCATCTTTCCATTTTAGTTTCCCCAAGTAACAGGAGGCATTTACCAAACAGCGAAATTGGATAAAAAGACTAGCTATAGGGCTTATAGTATACTATGACTTTGCCACATATGGAATACAAAAACAAAATGTATAATCCAAATGACAAAATTTTCCCTAATAAAAATGTTCTATTTTTTCAGAAAACAAGAATATATTAATTTAGAGAAAATTTTCCATTGAAGAAGCCCAAAATTTCCTACTGTTGAAAAGGGACCAGAACACTTGTAAAGTGCAATTATATTATGTTTGTTGTAACTGTTTTCCTTAGACTACACATCTGAATTCTAAATTCTTCAAAGTATTGGTTGGTGTTGTTCCAAGGCTTCCAGGCGAATGCGGGTAGTTCTCTCTGGACACATTGTAACCGGAGTCACGGAGTCACGCCGTCTATTAAAGTTATCTCTTTCTAGCTATCCTCAACACAAAATGAGCTACCTCACACACCTAGGTGTAGACTTGCCTTGTTTACCCAAAGTATAAAATATCAAATGCATTATATAACTTGACGCTAAATACGGAGCGAACATACACGATAGGACTGTAGTATAATAATACAAGATAGATTGAAAAATTGATAGATTCTGTGTTTATTCCTTGCTTGAAATAATTTTATCAGACTATGCAAATTAAAAATGGCCTGAGCTTCATCCATTGATGTTTGTAATGATACTATCACTCTTCACACGGGTTATATGTGAAAATCTCTTTACAGCGGTACCGCTATGGGACAACATGCTCGCACGGAAGGCACTTTGACACTAGTACAGTTCACCCGAGCAGCGTTCACCATATCGAATCGTGTTACCTGATGGCGGATCGTGGACGATTTGCAATCGGACACCGAACTCCACCGGTACGCTCAGTGTCTGACCGTGAGTATCCTTGCCCAGAATTCGGACCTGTGTTGAGGCTGAATGGATGCGCAGAACCTGGGGACAGATTATCAGGTGTAACCTCAGAACGTAGATAGATAGATATATAACATGGGATTAAATTCAGATAGGCGCCATCTCATTGGACCCTGTCACAAGTCCTACTGCATCATGGGATTTCGGCGAACAAGAGGCAATTCAAAATTGTGTTATTATTTTTGATTAGTGGGATCCGATTTGTACTGGGTTGCATCATGGGATATGTTCCGCTTGTGGTAGTTAAAATTTGTTTAATTTCTGATTGGTCGGATTACATATTACAACAAAAGCTAATTTCTGATTAGATACAATTTTGCTGGTCGTATACCTCCTGTGTGGCCACTCAAACATGTAAGCACTAAATTCGCAGGTTACTTACTTCGTCATTGCCAATGGAGGCGATCTCGTGGTAATCCCCGTGAAAACCCTGTACAACTTTGACCACCTGTGGCAGTGTATTCCCATATCTCGCCAGGAACTGACAAACGTTGTAATCCTTGGATGACCACGCTATTCTGTCCGTCGGGTACGCCATTTCTCGATACTTAAGAAATTAGCTGAGGAAAAAAGAAAAGATTATATGCTTATTTCGATTTTAAGAAATACGAAGTCACACTTAAACTATAGAAAACGACTGCGAAATTGTGACATTCTGAACAGTTTTTCGTGGATCTCTACCATTCCACTCTCAAAGTGAACGTTTTTTCCATAGACCAAGATTTTCAGACCGAAAACCGAGATTCAAAATTCTTTAGCACCAACTATGCACTTAATTTTGGTGAATTCTGAATTCCAGATTGTATGACTGTATCTCCTTGCTTGGACAGTGACGCTGTGTAGGACATATATCCAATTTTGTTGGGTTTGATAGAAACCATCAACTGGTGCAGATCTGCTCTATTCCAAATGGCAGACACGTACGGTCTGATATAGCAAACTAATCTGTATACACCAAACCATATACTTCGCACATCTCCGTTACCAAACCAGCTCCAGATAGCCAATGGATCGTATCTGTCACAGATGTGCTAGAGAGGTATAGAATTACGAACATAATATGAGAATGGTCGACTAAGCAGGATTTCCATGAGATATTTCAGAGGACGGTTTCCAGGAGATTCTGAAATATTACAGGGTTGTTATCAAGTCCAAACGGAAGACGCTTGTATTGAAATAATCTCCAGAGCATCACCCAGCGAGAGGGTTTGATATAGGCTCTGCCTGTTATCCAATCCCCATTTCTATTTATATATTTTCATGGAAATAGAATACTGTTTAAACGATCACCCAGCGAAGGTAACGGGCGTGAACTAGTAAAGTGAACAACAAAGTGGAAATCCTTGACATTATTCAAAGCTATCAATAAGCACTGGAGCAACCTATGACCTGATGAGCTTCGATAATGTTCTGTTGGATGACCATAACCACATTTTTCATCATCTATATGCTCTTTGGCGAATAGGAGTCTGGTCAGCACTCCCTTGGGTCGTATGGTATTTGTAGGATTTCACATTGACTCAAATTTGACCAGTTCGAAGAAACACGTGTGAATACTATCCCTAAATCAGAGCCATTCAGATGCAACTGGGCTGAGGGTTTAGGCACAATCCTGGAATCGCAAACGGACTGGCTTTCCCATGTAGGAGCCTGTGCATGTATCACTTCATCAGGTTCATGGTTCCCAAGGAAAGGAAAACAAGCGCTCCGAGATCAGGACATTTTAGCATAAAAACTGGCCTACCAGTAAGAATACAGCAGCCAACATACACTCTGTTTTACTGAACACTTCGCTGCAATCCACATAAATAAAGCATTCGTGGAATCACTACATCTACTTACCTGCAGGAGTGAACCTCTGATCTTAACTGCAGATGTGACTTGTAAACAAGATGGAAAATGAAGCGCTTGGTCGGAGTCGGACCTCACAGGTATTTTTTCTGAATAAGGGCTTGCATTCAATAAAAACTGTCTGTCTGGCGGTCACATAGTTCATCAATTTCCAACAGATGACTTGATAGGGCTATTACATCGTGGCTCTGAAATATTTGTATCTAATGCCGCTCAATCCGGTGCTAGGAGCCGTGTGGTCATGTCAATTCAATATGTCCACATGAACAGCTACAATCAAAGTGTGGTTGGGATACAAATCATCACAGGGATCACTTTTGGTTCTTGGAATGTTTTGGAAATATGCAGTCAGTATATTTGTCTGTGGGGTCATATGATTTCTTGTCAGTACGCCGACATCGTTTTCCATCACCCTTTTAATTTTGCGTTTAATCGGCTGAAATGGTGAAATCGTCTGGCGAGCAGAACTGACTTTTGATTGATAAATCGTGTATACTGGTAAAACGTTCTTGTATTGCAAATTAATTTAGTCACATCGTCAGCAACATTTGGTACCTACAATTGCGACAACCAAATTTTGTTTTTGTTGTTTCTGTTCTTGTTGTTGTCCAAATTGAAAATATGCCAAAGAGGATGTAGGCGGGGAACAGGTACTAGGATAGCCATATCATATATCCGAGTGTTCCTTGTGTGATTTTTCTTCCAATTTATATAACAAATTTCTATGAACAATGCTCGGGGCTGTTAAATCTTGCCCGTCAATCCGGAGACAGAGATTGCGCGAGAGCAAGTTTCAAACCCTTTGATCGTTGCCGCGAGCCGAATCACTCGTTTGACATTGACATATCTGATTTTTAACAATAATACGAAGATGAACGAAGATGAGTCGGCCTTGCTATAAATCTAAGGAAGACATAACACAATTCTACGTACAGGGTCAGAATTCTAGGTTCAGGATCGTGATCACAGTTACTTGGACTGTGGGATATTTGACGGTAGATCCATACGTATAGTATCAATAAATTACGAAAATCAATGAATGTAAGAAAGAAACAAAATTAATTACCACTGATGTCAAACCGAAGCAAAACACTACTTTCTACGACCGTACAGAATTTAATTTTCAACTATACGCTGATCTCTATGACAGTTTAACGTGATTTGATCCAATTCAATCACTGGTATGTATAATCAACACAGAAATTGTTACCGCTCACTGCGCATTTTCAATAAATTTTCAATTACTATCAAATATACTACAGGTCAGGGAACTGTGGTCGTGACGAGATAATGACTATTAAAAGTCACATGGGGTAGATTCTCCTAACCGAATGTCTCTGACCTCTAGACCCCAGGGCACGACATATTTTCCATAACAAGCTAACAAAGATTAAGCTTAAAAGTCGGAATTTTCTCATCGTATGGTTGTATTGGATCAAATTACGTTCCGTCTTGAAAGAACTATTGAACGTCATTGAAGCGTGGAGCTGTACCGATATACAGTCTGTGTACTCGACCTAAAACGTTTCCGTCTTTATCATGCCATTTATAGATATCGTATAACTAGTTTACTGAAAGGTATAATAAAATAGTGAACTGTATGCAATGAGGTATACGGACAAACAAGAGGCAGGCCAGTTTTACATACAAACTGGGTATTTTATACAAAATGAATACATAAATATTTTCTGTTATATTCTTAACAGACTAGTATAATATACCTAGCTACATTTATGTAATTATAGCCCCTCCAACGTGAACTCCATTGGCAGAGTGGCGATGTATGCCGTAGCACAATAAAGTAAGCGTGTCAAGTTTGGTGTCAATAATCCTTGGCAGTTCGCAGTAATATTCGTTAACAAAGCCACAAAGCCACAGAATCATTTTAAATCATTTTTGTTTATTCTATCTTGAATATTTTATATTTTAAACTATATTTTTAATATACAGTAAACTAGTATTATTGAGTAATTATCTGCTTCCTAACCGCAAATATAATTATCGGTATATCTTTCATTCATATTTCAGAATCATCACTGTCTGGATTGTAATCTGCGCCTTTAGAATTCTCGGATGTCTTTATCTGTTTCAGACTACGATTAATAGCCTTCGTGTTGTTAATATCATTTTGGCCTTGAGGTGAAATGGCATCTTTCCCAATGTCGCCACGGATATAATTATTTTGCATTTCATGACAACGAAATATAATCTTGCTTTGCCATTTCATCTGATTCATCTGTGTCGAAATCTCGTCTATATCTTTACTATACTCCTTGATGCACTTCTGAATATTAATAGGTTAATTACATTTCTTAGGTTATATGCTTTCTTCATTCTCCCCCTGACGGACGCGCGAAATTCCTTCAAGCGGGTTTTCGATATTTTAGGAGATATTATTTTGTAATGGATAAACACATTTTTATATACGTGATCGAACATGGCTGAACATTCTCTACAAATTATAAGCAGGTAATCAAACACTGCGGCCGTATAAATGATTCTGATTGGTCTAATCTATTTCTTATTCTCATTGTCCCTGCTACTCTTTTCTCCTCACTCGCACTCCTCAATGCGCATGAGCGAAATGTTCGTCTCCGGTCACTGGATTCCAAGTCGTTCGACGTCCGATAGTAACGGTTACAAACTCACATTGAGTTTACGGCCTAAGAATATAATCAGGACTTTATTTCCGGTGTAATTTGATTGGTCGTTATACCTGACTGGGCAAGAAATGGTTTTGTGATATATTTTAAAATGTTTCTATATTATTCAACACTAAAACATATCCAAACAACCTTTAAAAATTTAATAGAGAAAATCTCGAGGCCAGTTTGATTGCAGCCATTTCTCGAAAAAAAAAGAATGATGGTGAAATTATGCAAAGTTTTTCGTATTATTGTATCGAAAAGTCAGGCAACCTGGCTTTGTGGGTCATTTGTGGAGGCGAAAATTAGGAAATATAGTTTCGTTAAGATAAGCGCAGACAATTTACTACATACTGGTATTTGGTGGTTTATGACCTGAATGGAGACGGTTATTTGGGCCCTGTACTTCATCAGTAAGACTGTCCCACGAGTGCAGATAATCATACGGGTGAGCAAGAATAAAATATACCGGTTGCTTTATATGTAAATTGTGCCCAATCCATCATCCCTAGTCATGGTTCGTCTGACAAATCCGACCCATGACAGAAGACGAATTCGTCAGGAATAAGGTCAGTTCTTCGCTAATAGATTTTCCGAAAATGCCCATATTCGAAAAAATTAGAAGCCAGTAATGTGTCGTGTATTTTATCACCTTTGAACTCAAGTTGTGAGTAGTCGTGATTATTTTGACTGGAGAGACGCTTACGTGTCCTTTCAGCGATCACATCAAAGAGACCATTCGACAGCGTATTCCCACTCTGAAGTCGGCTTGTCTGGGAACCCGGCGAAGCACGAAATAACGCCGTCCGCTCATTGGCTGTTACTTTTAACTGTCTGTTTCTAGTAATAACTGTATTGACCCAATCTGAGTGCAGGGGCTGGTACGGGGTATACAACCTGCATTATGGAGGATGGCCCACCCCAGTCTCAATTCTGAACAAACAACTCACTTAGCGACCTGACAATCCGAACTCAGTTCCACAATATCCACAATTGTACATAACTATGGAAGCCGATAGCGGCCACTCGCGTTCTCGCTATCTCGCCCTGTAGATTTGGCCAGGCGAGATGGCGAGAATACGAAAATTAGGGGCGCGATTGGCCGATAGCGGCCATCAAAAAGGTCGCGGCACGATAACACGAGAACACGCGAACGATGCCATTAGCGAGTCGCGACCTACCATTCGCGTGTTCTCGTCCTCTCGCATACTCGCCTCAGGATAGGTCGCCGCACGCGAACACGCGAACGCGCGAATGGCTAATAGCGGCCATCAAAAAGGTCGCGGCACGATAACACGAGAACACGCGAACGATGCCATTAGCGAGTCGCGACCTACCATTCGCGTGTTCTCGTCCTCTCGCATACTCGCCTCAGGATAGGTCGCGACCCGCGGCACGCGAACACGCGAACGGTGCTTCCTGTTCAGTTCATGCGCAGATCCGGGAGCTGTACGTCTCCAACAGTGCAACATGTTGAAAAACGGAAACGGACTAACGTAAGATAAAAGATCATTGAAATTTATTGGCGAGCATTGGGCCAAATACATGTATCTCGACAACTTCATCATTGTCTATAAAAGATAAAGAGTTAACATCTTTGATTCACCATTTATATTGTTTCCATCGTCATTTTCAAGATTGTTTCCTGGTTATGCCAGGTTACAAACAATGGTTCTGAATATAATTTAATCGAAATGAAATTTAGTATTTTTCCGTTTTACAAAATGAAATCCGATGATACAGTCAGGCGACAGACAAAGGAACAGTACTTCATTCAGAAGTTCAAATGTGAATTAAACTGTTAATAATACCTTTATTGATATATGAACTGTGGAATTGAACAATTAATTATTTCTTTTATGCATGTATCGACTGAAAAAGGAGATGTCAGACAACTGTCGGTAAAAACTAACCATGCACTTATCAAGTCTGGACGTGTCAGGCAAAACTAACTCAACGGACATGTCATCTTATATGTTCAACATCAGGGCAATGCAGCTAATTGTTTAGTTCTTGTTCTATAGTATATATCATTGTCGGATTATAACAAACTGTTTTACGATTTGGCTTCTCCAGTATATTGTAAATATGTCTCCAGTGTCTAATTTGTATATAAAAATGCGTTTCAGCATGTTCAACAGCAAGGCAACTATATGCATATATATAACTTCACATAGGAAAAAAATATATCATTGCTATTGAAAAGACCATAAAATGGACGAAACCGGTTTAGCAGTACAATATACAGTTTAGCTCAAAACTCTACATTTTATTTTTTATTTCGAATTTAATTCGCATACATATCTCCCGACCGCAGTTTGTGCCCCAACATAGCCCCATATTGGCACCTTTTTTTTGACCTAGTTTAGGACTGACAATTTCAATTGGTTAGGACGATTACGGGCCCAGCTTGTGCCGTATCCAAGTTGGCCCTCAGAGGCGTGGTACAATGACATCTAGAACAAGAGGCATTTATAATGGATTGCTTCACTTACACTTTGGCCAAAATGTAAAAAAAAAACCAAAAAAAACAAAAAAAACAAACGTGTTTCTGGCTTTCAGACCCTATTTTGCGTATTGTTATTTATTTCAGGAGAGTCCCGTTTTAGGACAGCTGTAGGTCAATAGGTTGAGACACAGTGCCACGTCTTGAACCAGAAACATTCATTCTCCAATACAGCCAGAAAAAAAGGTGATGGCCAGTTCTGATCACCAATGAAGGGTTATGATGGTCATCATCTTTTAAGGGTGATGATTTTGCCTCATCTTTAAAAGGTGATGAGCTAAATTTACACTCATTGCTCATCACTCTTCAGATGTGATGTATATCGTTTTTAAAAGTGATCGTAAAAAAAGAGTGATGGCCCAAACTCATCACTTTCTCGGGGTGATAGTTATCACCCTTTTCTGTCTGTGAACACTATGTGAACAGCTAACGGCCTTTTCTGACTCTCAACATCACATTGCAGACAAATGGAAGGTTGCAGATCTCCATTTGATCAAGGGAGATCGTTCTGCTGATATGTTTGGGGAAAAGGGTGTTCATGCGTATTTTTGGAGGCGACGCGCGAGCTGACATAAACAAGAGTAGAACAAGACAGAGCAAAGACCATGTAGTTTCCATCTCTTTATTGATTTTCGTTCATTTTTATATGCTTGCTGATGCTTTTCAAACCAAATTTCGAGAAGAATATTTATTATCTGAGAGTTTTGGGAGTTTCAGAATATAACAGGTTACATGTTTTTTAAAAATTTCGGTAGGCCTATCTTTATTTCATAATGATATTAAAGCGTTCGATATAGGGTCTATGCTGGTTGTGTCCTAGGTCAACATACAGGTGGGGTCTTTTGGTGAATATCGAGACTATTGCCAAGCTCAATAAACAGACTATATGTTTCAGTGGCGAATGACAGGTGGCGCATGTACTGATCGATTGAAGGCTTCCTAAAATGAAACCTGTGAGGTAAACATGACTTAGAAATGGCGCATTTATCTCCAAATTGGTCAAGCCTACCAGTAGGATTTTGGAAAAATCTTTTCCTCAATAAAACAACACTCAATGTCATTCTATAAAATAAAATAGGAGCCTATGGCAAAAGAGCCCGACTACAAGGTCAAAATAACCACCGTTTGTTAGTCCGTTTTCGTTTTTAAACCTGTTGCACTGTTGGAGACGTACAGCTTCCGGATCTGCGCATAAACTGAACCGGAAGCACCGTTCGCGTGTTCGCGAGCCGCGGGTCGCGACCTATCCTGAGGCGAGTATGCGAGAGGACGAGAACACGCGAATGGTAGGTCGCGACTCGCTAATGACATCGTTCGCGTGCTCTCGTGTTATCGTGCCGCGACCTTTTTGATGGCCGCTATTAGCCATTCGCGCGTTCGCGTGCCGCGTGTCGCGACCTATCTTGAGGCGAGTATGCGAGAGGACGAGAACACGCGAATGGTAGGTCGCGACTCGCTAATGACATCGTTCGCGTGTTCTCGTGTTATCGTGCCGCGACCTTTTTGATGGCCGCTATCGGCCATTCGCGCCCCTAATTTTCGTATTCTCGCCATCTCGCCTGGCCAAATCTACAGGGCGAGATAGCGAGAACGCGAGTGGCCGCTATCGGCTTCCATACATAACAGTTCACCAGTTTTGTTAGAAAAGTCAGCCCAGAATGCTCGTCTACTGGTTATCATATAACCTGTGTGCATTGGCTTAAGTACTTCGATTCTTGACGAGCCGGTCATTTGGGTATGGATGTCCGTCTTACCGAACAACACCTGGGGGCAACCCAAATTCCTAGGGCATCCTTTCATTTCCTTTCACGATAATTAAAATCACGTGTGTTTCTGATTAACCGAAACTTCGGCAATACAAAGATGAGTGTAAATATGTGGAGATAGTTTGTTTAGATATGTTCAATAGTATTTACCTGTGTATATTACCGCCCGAATCAGTGTATAGCTAAAGTCCGTTATGTGTGTGAAACATCCATGGAGACGGTTCTCTGCTAACAGATATAATCTGACTAATGCGATGAACGAACTGACTATGCGGACAGTAAATCAATGTTTGTTTGATCAGTGGTTGTGCGAATACATTCGTGACTTCGTCACAGCAGATATGAAGTTATCATATAAGAGCCTCAAACCGGATGACGCATGCCTCTGTAGAATAAACCAAGGACACGACTCCATTGTTGATCAAGTTCTGAAGCGATTTATTTCTCTAGTCATCGTTGGATCAAATGTCACTTAATCTTAAGGAACCCATTGATCGGTGCTCAGCTGTGTACCGTACAGTCTTCATATCTGTAGACGAAGTGGGGTTTTTTTCGTTCTTTTGATACTCCCAATTGGACACCGGTATAAAAAAAAACTCTCAAGGCGGCTCAGACAAAAAACTAGGGACTAATTTGTACGAAGGGCTACGTTATTCGCCAAGAAGAGTTTAACCCTTTCGTAGTCCATGTTATTCTTGCACCAATAAGACAGACATATGAATTATAACGTGGTTAATATAAGTATCACTTGTTGGAATGTACATGCCAGTTTTCGATAATGTCACACATTTCATCCAGTATGGAGAGACAGTAAACTCGCCTGTCTGGACATCAAAGGCAATTTGATCAGTCAGAAGTAGTGTGAAGTTGACAGTCGTGATACACAAAAACAGGAGAGGATCTGAAGGCAGGGAAGGAGCAGGAAAATGAGGGTTAAGAGCAGGACGAGAAGCCGGTTGAGGAGCAAGAGGATCGGGGTGTAAGGACGTAGATAGATACGCCAGATTAGGCAGTTGTATATTATATCCAATCTCGTACGACGGACACAACAACATTGAGTAGTTCCCATCACGTATAGACCGAATGACATTTTTAATTTTCTTTCAAATTTTTAGCCATGTCAGTTATGTCAGTTTAGTTTCTCTGTGCCAGATACGCCACATCGATTTGTCTCGCTTAGGTATAGTCAGATAGGCCAGTTTCATATGCATCACCAATCTCGTACGAGACGGACGCAACCACATTGAGTAGTTCCCATTTCGTAGACCGAATGACATTTTTAATGTTCTCTTTACTTTTCAGCCATGTCAGATACATGTATGTCAGTTTAATATTGTGACCACACTGAGTACTCAGGTCGAGAGAATGTCATTTCGGATGAAGTATTAGTCATGTCAACTTGATATTTGTCTCCCAGTTCGCTTCGCGATAGATAGATCGCATTAAGTTATCCCTCTCCGGTGAACGGAATGTCACATACGCCAGTTTGACTTCACCTTCATTTTGAGCTGCCAGATACGCCACATTGATGTAATAATCTTGATGTAATAATCTATGCGCTTGTTTTACCAAAAAGTGGTAGCGTGTATTCGATGTCTATGAGGCTTGTACGCGTAATTTAACTTGGAATAATCTTCCTCCACACCACTCGTCAGTGGTTGCTGAGAAATGTTGTTGTTCATGCCATGAGTAAAAACCCAACTTGAATACCTACTGCATGCACTCGACCACGGTGCTTGCATTGTTTGCAATAGGTCTGCATTAGGTATCAAAGCATTCCTTTTCCAGCCAACAGTCTCATCGAATACGGTTTACGTGCAATTATGCTCGGCTATCAATTCTAGGCTGAATGGTCCCCCGGAAATGTTCACATATACTTATCTTGCATGACGTAAATGTCCACTTCCAGTTAAAGATGACCGATGGGGTGAATCGAGTAATTAACTCTTTGAATCATGTATTTTGTTGCATTCATAATTGTGTATTATAAGGGAATACAAAGAAATAATTATAGGTCCCTGTGCATTTTTAGCTCCAGACAGTGTTAAGTGGACTAACCCATGCTCCATTTGATAAACCAGAAAACAGAGGGAATAGCCACACAGATAGTAGTATTTCTCTTATTCTAACTGTTTGAAGATAATCACAATGTCTATCAACAATTTTTAGATGATGCTGCGCAAAATTCTCGGCTAGAAGACTTGTAAAGGAAATCCCTCTCTCTTAACCTAGGAAAGGGAGATAACCTACTGTGAAAAATAAGCAAAAGCATGGAAATGGCCGTCAAAGCGCAATATCACCTGCGGACTACCTTAAGTACCCAACTCGAGATGTTGCCCCAAGTATTCTCAAAGCACTGACCGACGGATCTGGGACTCAAGCATGCTAATTGACTTATTCATAATAACACGAGTTGAAATCAAATTTATACTTCACTCATGCACCTGTTTGGCTTAGAAAAAATTATAACTGAATGGCATGTTTGCTAGCTGGGACTCACGTGCAGCATAGGATTGTACAACCACCTTACTACCTCGCGCATGCACTTGTTTGACCTATAAAAATTATATAAATTGTAAATGACAGTCTGCCCACCTAAATGGGACAACTCAATTTCATGTATCTGAAACAAAATGGAAAGGAGGATTATCAAACTGACGTATCTGACATATAGCCGAAAGTCCAGAGAAAATATCAAACTGATATATCTAACATACCAACATGTAAAACGGAGGATACTCCATGTGCGATATCTGATACGATCACATTTTAAGCAGAGATAATTAAATATAAAATTTATATCTATCTCAGAGAAACAACTCAATATTGCGTATCTACCGGAGAGCAAGTTAGGGGGAATAAACCCATACTTTTATTTGTGGTGTATATAACAATTTTAACTAGAGAAATCAGAAATGATATTCGGTCTATCTAATGACAGGACAGTTCACTGTTTCGTCTCTAAGCCTCTTGTTCGGGTCCTCATGGTTCTATGAACGGGTGCTTACCGATTGTAAGGTTCTCCTCACATTTGCGTACACTTCGCCATCTATAAGATGGCTTGCGAATCGTGAGTCTCCATTATTGCGGAGCGATATCCGGTATATTACGGGATTCTGTTCGGCCTTCATCCGGCAGAGAACAGACTCGAGAAATCTGATAAATTACAGGTTTTCAAACCACTTGGGAAACAGATATAGGCTAGGCTTACAAAAATATATAGGTATAAATAACTTTCGTATCACCCAAGAGGTGTGGTAGATCTGTAATTTTCAACAAGTAGGGCATCACATGATTCGAAAATGGCGAGTCACGTTGGGGTTACGTCGGTAGACTTTAGCTGATTGGCTGACGAAGTCACGTGGTATTGATTTCTGGAAATTCCCTCTCGCACTTGCCGAAAGTAGGCTGTAAATGGATACACACGATCCCAGGGTCAGTCTTACCGCGTATAGATGACCGAGATGGTTACAGGTTGGTTCTCCTCAGTGAAAGTGCGTAAGAGTGCGTGCGCACATTAGCCTGATTGCGTTGGCCCCAATATGATATCCAAAGGCTAACATCGCTTTAAAAATAGAGTAACCAATCAAAGCACCTCTAACGGAGGGAGAGATTTGAATATGGCCAATCAGTGCTCCCGTTAGACCGCCCGTTAGCAGAGCGAAAACCGTCTGCCAAGGAGAGACTACCGTCTCCTAGACTCCGCTCTCTCCAATATTAACTGCGACAAATCACATAAAGCGGGATAGGAGGTAGACAAATAGTATTTTACCCCGGTACGGCTATCCAAGTGTCTTCGCCAGTCAAATCTAGATGGTGTAGCCCAAGAAACTCCTGAACTTTGTTCGTTCAGAAATATCGACCGCAAACGGGTGTAGTAAGTAAACATAATAATCTACAATATATGAGTTCTGATATCAGTGTTACCACGCCCGGAATACAACTGTATGATTGATGGAATTTGACTCCATGAACTGCCCTGGAAATGACAGGTAACCTAGAATTCAGAGATTTTTTTATTAAATTAGTCTACGCGCTGTCAAGCGTCATTCAATGTTTAAAGTTTTCAGTCACATTTAATAATCTTGATTAAGACAGCCTGCTATACAGACAAATACTGACATATCTCACCAATATTATATTTCATCCTCTAAATATATAATTACATGTGTAATAACATATTCTCGAATAATTCATTTCTAACTGAAACAACTAATGTTTGTGTGTTGGCAGTGCAAGTTCAAATATAACACAACACTCAAAGAAAGTTTGATACTACACATAGAAATATATTATCAGAAATGAACAGTCACAATCAGAGCGTGACTGAGATACATACTTTGAAAACGACTTGGAAATTCATTTGGTCGACGGCTGAATATTGGATGTCTTATCTGACACTTTATATCAGAATGCACCAGAACATAGCATTATGTCTCCAGAAATTCTAAAAAATAAAAATCCGGAGTAACGTCTGCGTAAGTCTACTAATTTTATTAAAAATGCCTATTGAGGCCTGAATCCACTATTTTACATATAGAATTCCTGGATCAAAACTTGAAAGTTTTGATTGAGTAAAGATTTGACGTTCATCCAGAAGTCTAACTGCTTTTCTACACATTGATAATACACGCCAGAATGAAGCATTTAATATCTAGATATAAAAAAAATCAAGAGGGGTTACATTCACATCTATATATATCAGTTCCCCAATCCATGGATATCAGTTCTTCAATCCACGGACAAAGTTTCCGTTCACGACTAAATTATTTTTCCTCTCAATATTTTCATCAATTATTTCCATTCAAACCGTTATGCAAATTTGAACTGAATAACAATAGATCCGCTTTCTATATAATGCCACAGTAGTAACCAAAGGCTATTTCGAAGCAATGGCGCCTCACTGCGCATGCGCGAGAACAAAAAATGGGGCGGTCATGGGGCGGTGTGCGCAGGAGTGTTGTGCGCAGGTATGACGTCACTTCCGGTCTGGGTGAATGGGGCGTGACCTTGGGAGCATGTATTCCTCCGCGGTGATGCGGTCTGGCGGTGATGCGGTGTGTCCGCGGACCGAAAGTAGTCCCAAAACCGTGGGTTTTCGTGAGAGTGTTCGGCAATCTGTAGGGACCGCTAGTGGACCGATTGGGTCGAGTGAGGTATGAAAGTGAAGCATTCGTGAAGGGGCATCTGATGGGCTGGGTATGGGGTTAAAATATCGTCATTCTGCGCATGCGCGGTGGACAAAGGGTATGGAAATAGACGTGTTGGGGTCTAGGTGGGCCACTAGTGGCCCTATGGAGTCGTATGAGGTACCAATGCGAAGCATTCGTTAGGGAGCCTCCACCTAGACTAGTGTGTCGTTCGTTGTTCACATTCTGCGCATGCGCAGACAGGGAATTGTGGGAAAAGGGTACGGAAATAGACGTTTTGGGGTCTAGGTGGGCCACTAATGGTCCTATGGAGTCGAGTGAGGTATCAATGTGAAGTATTCGTGAAGGAGCATACGCCTGAACTAGTGTGTCGTTCGTTGTCAACGTTCCGCGCATGCGCAGACAGGGAATTGTGGGAAAAGGGTATGGAAATAGGCGTGTTGAGATCTAGGGGAGCCCCTAATGGGCTGATGGTGTCGTATAAGGTGTTATTTTGAAGCTCTCGCGAGGGAGCATGCGTCTGGACTAGTGTGTCGTTCGTGTTCAACATTCTGCGCATGCGCAGACAAGGAATTGTGGGAAAAGGGTATGGAAATAGACGTTTTGGGGTCTAGGTAGGCCCCTAATGGTCCGATGGAGTCGAAGAAGGTATCAATGTGAAGCATATGTGAAGGAGCATCCGACTGGGTGGATGTGACGTAAAACTGACATCATTCTACGCTTGCGCAGTAGACCAAGGGTATGGAAATAGACATTTTGGCGCCGACATGGGTCACTATGGGTCCGATGGAGTCGTCTGAGGTCTTATTTTGAAGCTCTCGTGAAGCAGCATCCGACTGGACTCATGGTTCGTCCGTGTTCAAGAGTCTGCGCATGCGCAGTCTGGTCGTAGTGTCGAAAGCAGGCATTTTGGGGATGCGTGGGTGTGTGTTTGACCAACCACTATGGGTCCATGATTGTGGTTTGGTGGTGTGGGTTGTTCGCACAGACGTCACTTCCGGTTTCACTAAAACTACCTCCGAATACAGAAGAGTTCCAATTTTCCCGTAAACGTAGGGTCCGGATTTTCAACATCCGGGTTTCCCCCGGCCCGGCCGCAGCGCGCGCGCTCGGGTTTTCCGGCCGCACGCGCGCGCGCGCGGGTTAAAGGGAAGTTTCGGAGGTGTGCAAGGGCACTATATCACATTGGGGTATATATTTCATCCAAGTATAGCGGAAAGCGGTTGTCGTGAATAACAACAAGTTCAGCAAGGTTTATACAGTTCATTATCCTCAATGTTACATCATACCCAGGCTTGGGGAGCCGCCCTGGGTATGTTTAGTATGTTCACAGCAAAAAAAATTGAAATATCAAACATCATGTTTTATTATTTAACGCACCGTCACATTTAATGTTTACTGAGCTCAAGTCAACGATCAGCATGTAGACATAGAGAGTATATACGGCATGTTATGCTATTCATCAGTACCAGGGTGACGCATTCAGCCGATGGGGGTGGTCGGTCAGCTTGGTAACGAAGAACGTAACATTGGTGACCCTCTCTACGACCCATTGTGTGTTGGGGCGTTGGCGATGTGCCCATCTCAAGGGATCCACGGTGTCCAGTTTCTCCAGCATCGTCTCTAGCGACGCCCGGTTAATGATGGTGAACGGTTGGTCAAACACATGGCTGTTATTACTGGCATAATAATACCGTAACTGGTCCGTCTCTTTGTGACGTAAGATATACCCGAAAGCGACATTCAATCTGAAAACCGTAGCTTGGTCTTTGAAAATGGCTTCCACGTAGCTGCGTAGACGGGTGAGGTCGGTCAGTGGGAAATTGTAGATATCTGGAATGGGGCAATCACGGTGGAAAACGTGCCGTATCATGGGCCATTGGCGCCGATAGATGTCATTCACTGGATGGGCGTTCTGTAACAGATCGTAAGGAATACCCACTGCATCTTCCAGAAAATGTTCGATGTCGTCAGGCGTATGACTGGCAACAGTAATGCTAGGGACTGGCTGGATATCTAGGCTCTTCTGGACTGTGGGTATAGGCGGGCTCTCCGTGATCGCATCACCAGTGGCTTTCGTCTCCCCGGGATCATCTTCACTGGATCTGACCCTCCTGGGTGCCTCTTTAGTGGGAAGTTGTCGCCCAAACCGTAGAGACGGGGTATGACTCAAACGCTGATGCCGTCTTAACTGACTGGGTCGTTTGAAGAGTTGACCACATTCATTACACTGTTCCGTCGTCCCCTCCTGGAATGAGCGTTCGTGGCGCAGTAATTTATCCTCCCGATTAAATGTTCGTGCGCAGGTTATACAAGTATACTGTGCGCCGTTGGGGATGGAGGACTCGTGCCGTCGCAAATCTTCTAGGCGAGTAAACTGCTTCTGGCAAGTTGTGCAAGTGAACATCTTGGTGCTGTTTCGTGCCATATAGGTCTTCTCCGCCATGATATCTTCCACACCGTGTTTAAGGATTACGTTTTCCACCATAAGCAGATCACTTATATCGGCCACATGCTGCATCTCATCAACGAGGCGAATACGGTGCTGTAGAAGCTTAGCTCGGTGAGATGACTCCATGACTGTTGGCTCAGGCTGGTCAGCCAAGTAGCTGCTATGGTGAGATAGGCTGGTGATATTGCACTGGTGAGGCAAGTAGCTCCTCTCGTCAGAGTGGCTCAGGCTGGTGAGGCAGGTTCAGGCGGGTGAGGCAGGTTGGTCAAGCAGGCCAATGAATGCAGCAATGCCCTAAAAAATTCCCACTTTTATACACCTACATAGAAGTACCCGGATACAGGCGCGGACGTCAGCGAAAAATACGGACGTCACCGAAAAGACACGGACGTCACCGAAAAGACACGGACGTCACCGAAAAGACACGGAGGTCAGCGAAATTCTGGCGGGAAAACCCCACAGGCAGGTCAGTACATGCATTCCTATCATGTTCCCAGGTCAGGCCCCATTCACCCAGACCCTAATACATACCCGGATGCAGGCGCGGACCTCAGCGAAATTCTGGCGGGAAAAACCCCTCAGACAGGTCAGTACATGTCCTATCGTGTTTCCTACTGGTTCCTCCAGCGTGGATGTGCTGTGATGGAGGGGCCAATAAAAGGATTGACCTGTAATCTTTGTTGTTGTTGCTCTCTTTTTGGACTAACCCATCAGAATAGTACGTATCACGGACTACACCCGTAGAGCTACGTCTAGGCGCGCATGTGTGACATGGTTATAAAACACGTCCCTCTGGATACCACACCCCCATTCCTACGGTTACAGAGCCATGACGGACACCCATCCGTATGCCACTCGCATTTTACAACATGCGACCGTGGTTAATTCACTCACGGGTTACCGAGCAGTGGTTCGGTCCATGTTTGGAGATGGCGACGACAACGAGGGGCGACGCCAGATCCTGAAAGAGTTCACAGAAGCGGTCCTCAGAGTGCACACGATGGAGAAGTGTGCTATCACTGACCACTACTGGACTATGACAGCCATCCTTGATGCCCGGATTATGGATCACGAGCGCTCACGCCGGAACCAGCGACGGCTCGTGGGCCTAGTCATGGTCTGTGCCCTATTGACCCTGACGCTGTGGCATTGACAGCGACAGAAAAAGAACGGCTCTTCAGAGCCTTCACAGATGCGCGTATGTGCAACCGATATATACGAGGGTCAGTCACAGTGTGCGTCATTCACCGTTCGTCATTGGGTCAACCATGTCACCGAGGGACCTGACCATAAATACAAGACAGTCAGAGGGTGTGAGTAGAATATGATTAGAGACTTCAAGGACAACGTTATATGTAATAATCCCGCTCCCTGCTTTTTTGTTACTTAATAAGTATTGCTCCCTATTTTTTTACATAATATGTTTTGTTACTTAATAAGTATTGCTCCCCAGTTTGGTACTTCATATGTATTAATCCTTTTTATCTCATATGTTTCATATGTAAGTTCTATTTTTAGAGCATCGCCTGAGTTCTATTTTTAGATCATGACATCATTGGGAAAACCTCTGTTCTATTGTTATTGCCTGTTCTTTTGTCTTTATCTAGGTACCTTTATCTAGGTAGAACAATGGTCTCCTCATAGAAAAAGAGTGCTGAGTCACGCTATTCATTGACTTCGTAGCTAAATTTTTATCTGCCCACACACTGACATTATATGGAAACCACCTGTTCTATTGTTATTTCCTGCTCCTTTATCTCTATTTCTCGACAAATACAGACGCGTCTATGTTGAACAATAGACAATAAACAAGGAGTGGTGAGTCATGCTCTAATATTTTTTGTTACTTAATAAGTAATACTCCTTGTGTTCATGTGTAAGTTTTGTTTATAGAGCAACACCTCAGTTCTATTTTTAGATCATGACATCATTGGGAAAACCCTTAGGGTCGGAAGGGTGACCTTTTGACCTGGATGTGACCTTTGATCCGCGCGCACAATCCCGGATAATCCGCGCGCGCGTCCGGATAACACGCGCGCGCTGCGTGCCGGCCCGGTGGTACATAATATGTTACTTAATATCTAATGCTCATTGTTTTGTTATTTAATACTCCTTGGGTTCATATGTAAGTTCTGTTTATAGAGCAACACCTCAGTTCTATTTTTAGATCATGACATCATTGGGAAAACCCCTGTTCTATTGTTATTGCCTGCTCCTTTGTCTTTAGTTCTCGACAAATACAGACGCGTCTATGCAGCACAATAGACTCCCCATAAACAAAGAGTGGTGAGTCATACTATTGTTAATTCCCCTGCTCCTTTGTCATTTCTCGACAAGTACAGACTTGTCATATGCTCCTTTGTTAGTTCTCGACAAGTACAGACGCATCTATGTTGAACAATAGACAATAATCAATGAGTCAAATGAGAGTTAATAAAGTTCACACTTGTCCACACCTACAAAGGTCCACGTGTACATCCCTGTTCATTCACCATGGATCAATACGAGAGGACCCTTATCAAGCTGAAAGCGGCATCTATCGCAGCGATATTATTACTCTTCATCCCTCTCATCGTGCTGTCTGCCTTTCGTACGTCCTGTGTAAAGTGCACACCCTGTATAACATGTTCACCGTGTAATGGTCCCCCAGAAACCACAGTGTCTCCGCCCTGTTCCTATCCCGATACCCGCGTAATAACCACCATTTCGAACAGAACCCTATGCACACCTATGCAGCAAGTAGCCATTGATAATCATATTCGAGCTACTGTTTGCTTATATGCCAAGACACTGAGGGTGGATCTACGCTATTTCCTCAACGGTAAAGCTTCCATTAAAGGACTCGTCCTAACACATACTCAGTGGACCCTCGTCAAGGATAGTACCCCTAAAATCGACATCGCCATACAGAATGTTCTAGAAAGCCAGCATAATCTTACATCGCTTGGTCCTTGATCCCTATAAAAGCACATCATTCATCTTTTAGCCCCAGTCGTCCAAATGGATCACTACATTATTGTTAGTAGCAAAGATTCGTTGTCATACTTCCCTGACAATACACCCTATAAATTTCGCGTTGCCTTGAACACGCGTCTCTGTTTAAGTGATTCCTGGGTGGTTGGTTTAGCGGAATTATTTATCAACAAGCAACCTCAATTCAAATCCAAGTCGTTGTTACTCGTGACTTGTAATATTTGCGGTGAATCCTTTGTGACTTAACCGTTGAGCCGTACAGGCCATAGCCACAGGACCTTGTTCGTATATTTCACCAATATGTGTTTAAAATATAATTTTGTGTACACTGTCCTTAATACATGTAAAGAGTAGATAAACTGAATTCATTTTCAAGCTCTACTACATGTACAAATCTCTGTTTTGTTTCTTCCCCAAAGAGGTAATTAAATACAAGCGTTCCTTTCATATACGCACGGTCGAGCGCGCGGCCCGTGCCATTATCAATTAACTATAAGGGACAATAATAGGAGAAACATCCCCTTTTGTAGACGCTTTGGCTCTGCTCGCTTTCCTCGCCAGCTAGGTTTTTGTTCCGTTTTCATCTTTTCTAAAGGGTAGTAACCGAGTATAAATGCTAATTGACGTTATTCAAATGTAACATTCCCGGTTATTTGTGAGGTCTTTGCGATTAATAGCATTCTTCAGTGCAAATATAGTCTTCTTGACCGTACAGGCCAGGTTAACAGGGCACCAAGGTATTCATAACTCTTCACACATATTCTCGACATGCACAGGCACGTCTGTACAGAACAATAGACTCAAAGAGCCATGAGTCGTGCTATCATCAATAGCTTAATTGCCGAAATTTGTTTATGTTCTCGATATTTACTTAAAAAATAAAAAATCCATGTTTTGTTACTTTATATGTAGTATTCCCTGTTACGTAATATCTAATGCTCCTTCATTTGCCACTCCATATGTAATTTATATGTAGTATTCCCTGTTACTTAATATCTAATGCTCATTGTTTTGTTATTTAATACTCCCAGTGTTCATATGCAAGTTCTATTTATACAGCATCACCTCAGGTCTATTTTTAGATCATGACATCATTGGGTAAACTCTTCTTGTCTTGTATTCTCGACATGTAGACACTTGCATCTATGCAGACTCCCCACAAACAAAGAGCTATGAGTCATTTGCCCACAGTATTGTGAATTCACCTGTTCTATTGTCTTATATTCTCGACATGCACAGGCACGTCTGTACAGAACAATAGATTCAAAGAGCCATGAGTCATGCTATCATCAATAGCTCAATTGCCGAAATTTGTTTATGTTCTCGATATTTACTTAAAAAATTAAAAAATCCCCGTTTTGTTACTTTATATGTAGTATTCCCTGTTACTTAATATTTAATGCTCCTTGATTTGCCACTTCATATGTAATTTATATGTAGTATTCCCTGTTACTTAATATCTAATGCTCATTGTTTTGTTATTTAATACTCCCAGTGTTCATATGCAAGTTCTATTTATACAGCATCACCTCGACCACTGCGTTTATCGCAGTTGACGCAGGGCAGGTTGCAATAAGCTTTAAATCGCCAATCTTAGTATTAAAATTGTCAAGTGGGAATATAGGTCTTGTTGAATTAAACAGTGACAGTCACTCCGAATGAAATCTTGTGCACTCCAGTAGGAAGTGGGTCTCATGATCAATACGATTACAAACCCTACAGATTCTATCCTCAACTGGAAGTTGACAATATCTTTCTCTTTCAATTGGTAAATTGTGGGCACTTATTCAAATCCTGAACATTGATACACTGTGACTTCTGTTAGGTATATCTATTACTGTTTTTTCTACCATAAATTCTGACTTAAACGACCGATATGTTCTTAATTTACTAATTTCAGCCAACTTTTCTTTCCAATTATTGCCATATTTAACCCAGAGTACCTTCTTGATTTGCCTTAATAACGACTTTGAGGCTATACAACTTTGATTTTCCCATACATGACCACATCCTAGGGCAAATAACATTTTCCGCAGAAGTTCTGTGTATTTGGTACTCTATTGGTCTCAATCTGTTCCATATATGCTCTATACAGTAACGAGGTTGCATCTGACGACAAGATATGTCTGTAAAATTGTATACTCTTCAGAATGCCATAAAATTTGACACGTACTCTACCAAGTTCGCCAAGTACAGCTAATTTTACTGCTCTAGAATGTACACCAAACATTTGTTTACAGAACTTATATGAACCCATTCAGTTTCTTTGTTCTTACAAAGAATAGGCTCGCAGGTGTATGATTGTGTATAAGTGAGTATATACTGAGTAACTGTGAGTAAATGAGTAACTGTGAGTAGATATTGGGTAACTGTGAGTAGATATTGAGTAACTGTGAGTATTCAGTGAGTAACTGTGAGTAGATATTGAGTAACTGTGTGTATAGACTGAGTAACTGAGTATTTACTGAGTAAATGAGTCATTGAGTATACAGTGAGTAACTGAGTAATTGAGTAAATGAGTAAATATTGAGTAACTGTGAGTAATTGAGTAACTGTGAGTAGATATTGAGTAACTGTGTATATAGACTGAGTAACTGAGTATATACTGAGTAAATGTGAGTAAATGAGTCATTGAGTATACAGTGAGTAACTGTGAGTAGATATTGAGTAACTGTGAGTAAATGAGTAACTGAGTAGATATTGAGTAACTGTGAGTAATTGAGTAACTGTGAGTAGATACAGTGAGTAACTGTGAGTAAATGAGCAACTGTAAGTAGATATTGAGTAACTGTGAGTAAATGAGTAAATGTGAGTAGATATTGAGTAACTGTGAGTAATTGAGTAACTGTGAGTAGTTATTGAGTAACTGTGAGTAGTTATTGAGTAACTGTGTGTATAGACTGAGTAACTCAGTATATACTGAGTAAATGTGAGTATATATTGAGTATACAGTGAGTAACTGTGAGTAGATATTGAGTGACTGAGTAAATGAGTAACTGTGAGTAGATATTGAGTAACTGAGTAAATGAGTAACTGTGAGTAGATATTGAGTAACTGTGTGTATAGACTGAGTAACTGTGAGTAGATATTGAGTAACTGAGTAAATGAGTAAATGTGAGTAGATATTGAGTAACTGTGAGTAATTGAGTAACTGTGAGTAGTTATTGAGTAACTGAGTAATTGAGTAACTGAGTATATATTGAGTAACTGAGTAAATGAGCAACTGTGAGTAAATGAGCAACTGTGAGTAGATATTGAGTAACTGAGTAGATATTGAGTAACTGTGAGTAATTGAGTAACTGTGAGTAATTGAGTAACTGAGTATATATTGAGTAACTGAGTAAATGAGCAACTGTGAGTAAATGAGCAACTGTGAGTAGATATTGAGTAACTGTGAGTAGATATTGAGTAACTGTGAGTAGATATTGAGTAACTGAGTAATTGAGTAACTGTGAGTAGTTATTGAGTAACTGTGAGTAGATATTGAGTAACTGTGTGTATAGACTGAGTAACTGAGTATATGCTGAGTAAATGTAAGTAAATGAGTCACTGAGTATACAGTGAATAACTGTGAGTAGATATTGAGTAAGTGTATATAGACTAATTAACTATCATCAATCACTGATTACATTCAGTGATTGATTGAATCATTAATTAACTGGGTCCTCGAGTAATTGAGACAGTGATTGTTGAAAACATAGATTGAATCAATGTGTGTGTGTGTGAATGAATAGCCACCAATCAGAAGATAGCTCTTCTATTGTCTAAAAATATCCACCAATCAGAGCGCAGCTCTTCTATTGTCTAAAAATAGTCACCAATCAGAGGATAGCTCTTCTATTGTCTAAAAATATCCACCAACCAGTGCGCGGCTCTTCTATTGTCTAAAAATATCCACCATTCAAAGCGCAGCTCTTCTATTGTCTAAAAATAGCCACCAATCAACGATCAGCTTATTTTTAGCCATCCACCACCGTATGCTATAAAAGCGATCACCCATCATATTTTTTCTTCATTCAACATGGATTACTCTAAAATCGACTCCTTCACAGACGTAAATGACTTGAATGCTTGGGCGACAGAGCGGGGCGCCTATAACGACGTCGCTGTCAACTTACGCCGAATACAACTACTCGCCGATACTATCAGTCGCTCCGTGCCTACGATATCTCATATTCAATGCGATCTTTGCTCTCAAACGTTCACGAATCGAAGAAATATGCTTCGCCATCGACGCAGTCACACCAGTCAACCCATCACATGTTCCACATGTCGAAAATCCTTCACTCGCATGGGTAAACTATTAACTCATCAGCGAACCCATACGAGGAAAAGGTTTGTTTATGGCGCACATCATAGCAGTCAAGCGGATGAGAACAGACCTAGCACCACATCAGACTAAATGTAACCTTTGCGGCATCATCAAACCACTTCTCACCGGAAAACCATTCTGCCACGAATGTTCGACTCAAGGGAGAGAATGCACTGCCTGTCATCGACCACTACCCGAGAAATATTTCAACTCTCATTCACAGCACTGTGACAATTGTCATAGGAAACAAGTACATCAGCACTGGAAGGTACTGTACACACGCATCCCATTCCTCCTTCATCCGATGATAATGTGGATGTGTTACTGTTTCTTAAGAACACAGAACCAAAGCTTCGTAAGCTCATCACCGTAGACCTTGCTAAACACAGTGGCATCAAATGGTACCTTTCTTTACAAATCCGTATGGTGCGACCGAACAGCGATGGGGATCCTATCTACTCCGAGCCCATCTTCCGTTGTCCCATTGCTATCATTACTAACCTATCCCAACTAGAATCTCAACTAGCTGAAGCCCTACAGAAAATTCACCATAGTTTCCAGGATTATCAACATGAGGGCAGCTCGTGGCTCATAGATGAAATACTACATCTCGACATCCATCTGGCTCAGTACGTACCTTTTGATGGAAGCAGCTATATCCCCACGCCTAAACCTCTAGTTGACAAGAAAGCTCTTGTCAACGTGGAGAGTACAGATTCTCTCTGTTTTTTATGGTGTATTTTGGCAGCCCTCCATCCAGCAGAAGTGCACCCCAATCGCCCTGAGCATTATATAGCTTACATGGATGAGTTGAATGTTCATGGCCTTACTTTTCCCATGTCACTATCCCAGGTCGCCAAGTTCGAATATCTCAACACCATTTCCATCAATGTTTTCGACTTTGACAGAGAAGTTTTCCCCCTGCATATCACGCAACATCGGTTTGACACCCATGTGAATCTGCTTCTCATCACCAAGGAAGATAAAAGACACTTTTGCCTGATCAAGAACATGAGTCGTCTGTTGAGCAATCGTACAAAACACAACGGTAAGCAATTCTATTGCAACTATTGCCTGCACGGATTTTCTTCCCAACGCGTGCTTGATGACCATCTCCCTCACTGCTCTCCTCATGGACCCCAACGGATTAAACTCCCAGAAACACCGGAAGAACAATGGTTATCATTCAAAAATATCAAGAAGCAACTCCGCGTGCCCTTTGTCATCTTTGCCGATTTCGAGTGTTTCACGCGGAAAATACACTCTCAGTCCGGGTTCACCACGAAGTACGAACAACACGAACCGTCAGGATTTTGTTATACGGTGGTTAGCAGCTTACCGGCATACAATACTCCTGCAGTTGTCTACCGTGGTCCCAATGTGGTGGAAACATTTTTGGATCGTCTCATAGAAGAAGATGATCGCATATGCAACATCTTGGAATCCGTCATCCCCATGGAGCTCACTCGAGAGGAACAACATTCCTTCACACAAGCTACGCATTGCCATATTTGCGAGAAAGAACTTCACACCGATCGAGTGCGCGATCATTGCCACTTGTCTGGGAGATATCGAGGGCCTGCTCACAATCAGTGTAATTTACAGTACCGCTTCAGAAGATCTACCCGACAAAAGAAGCGCCAGTTTTTCATTCCCGTTATTTTGCACAACACACGAGGCTACGATGGTCATCTTATTTGTAGCATCCTGGGGAAATACAAGACCCGAAATATCTTCTGTATTCCGAACAATTTTCAGAAGTATATTTCTTTCTCTCTAGGCAATTTGAGATTTCTGGATTCTCTACAATTTCTCAACGCCTCCCTCGAAACATTAGTTGAAAATCTATCCAAGGATGGTGAAGACAAGTTCATCCACCTGCTGAGACATTTTTCCCATCCCAAACAGAGGCAGTTATTACTGAGAAAAGGGGTTTTCCCATATGGGTATTTGACAGATGATAGCAAGTTTTCAGACTCTCAACTCCCCACCCAAGACGCCTTCTACAACGATCTTAAAGAAGAGCCTATTTCTGACAGTGATTATGCACATGCACACACGGTATGGTCCCAGTTTAATATTCAAATACTAGGTGACTACCATGACCTGTATTTGAAATCGGACGTCCTGTTGCTGGCCGATGTCTTCGAAAACTTTAGGGACATGTGTATGAACTATTATCATCTGGATCCTGCCCATTACTACACCTCTCCAGGACTCTCTTGGGATGCCATGTTGAAAATGACCGGCGTTCGTCTACAGCTCCTGGATGACATAGACATGTACCTCATGATAGAAAAGGGTATTCGTGGAGATCTCCAACAGGTATAGCAAAGCGAACAACCCATACCTCGTCGACTACAACCCTCTCCTACCCAACAATTACATCCTCTACCTCGACGCTAACAATCTTTATGGATGGGCCATGTCGCAGTCCTTACCCCTACATGACTTTAGATGGTTGAATGAACAAGAAAAGAAGTCTTTCAACGTTCAAACTATCGCTGATGATGCGGAAAAGGGGTACATTTTGAAGGTGGACTTGATATATCCAGCAGCCCTACACGAGACACATAGCGATTATCCGATTTGTCCAGAACGCATGTCAGTGACGGATGAGATGCTCTCGCCATATTCTCTTAAGCTGAAGGAGGAGTTACAGCTGAAAGGTCGACCTATTGAGAAACTCATCTCAAACCTTCACGACAAAATTCAATACACCATCCACTACCGAGATTTGAAATTTTGTCTCAGTCAAGGTATGCAGCTGACAAAGATACACCGCGTCGTGGAATTCACACAAGCCGCCTGGTTACAACCCTACATTCAGTTCAATACTGAAAGACGTAAAGAGGCAAGAAACCAGTTCGAGACCGAGTTATTCAAGCTGATGAACAACAGGTAAGCTATTTTTCCCAATTACTATCTATGTGTATTACTAATTATTTCCACTTTAAAACGCTATTTGTGTTTACCATGAATAAATACTGGATCTTTCAATCTACAGTGTGTTTGGAAAGACGTTGGAGAATGTTCGAAAACGGATCAACGTTCAACTGGTACACTCCAAGCAGAGACTCAAAAGAATGATCGCCAAGCCTACCTTTCACAGTTTCAAGATTTTCAACGAGGATTTGGTAGCCGTTCATTTGAAGAATATCAAACTGAAATTGAACAGGCCTATATACGCTGATTTTGCCATTCTAGATCTCATTCTAGATGACGACTCTATAACGAATATTATGGATTAAGAATACTGATCAGCGATACGGATTTGATATTTTTGGAACATCATGATGTCTTGCCGGCATCATTGAAAACTGTTGACCGCTTCTCTCTTGCAGGAAACAAGCCTATGATTATGTATACTAGGTTTGTCTTTTTGAATTTGGTGCTAATACTGTTATATGGAAAATGGAATAGGTCTTTGGATTATGGACGCGGATATTCTCTAATGGATGACGGTTGGATTATGAATGACGGACTAGACGCTTGTAATCTCAAAACTACTCATGTTTGATTTTCACTACAATCATATCAAGCCAGAATACGGTTCTAAAGCTAAGCTCCTCTTTTCCGACACGGATAGTTTCTGCTATGACATTCAAACACAACATATTTACAACGACATGGCACAACACATCTCCATGTTCGATACGAGCAACTACCAGCGGGATCAGCCCCTTTACACCGCGGTCAATGCCAAAGTATTGGGGAAGATGAAAGATGATTGTGGAGGTCTACCCGTTCAGGAGTTTGTCGGGCTTCGACCGAAAATGTATAGTTTGCTTTACAACGGTGAAGAGAAGAAAACGGCGAAAGGTATTACCAAGTATGTCATCAAGAAAAAATTACGACATGCTATGTATAAAGACTGTTTATTCAATCGAAAAAGTGTCCGTACAACCATGAATCAAATTAGAAGCATAGATCATCATCTCTACAGTCTGATTGTTAACAAACAAAGTCTCTGTCCCTTTGATGACAAGCGCTATATTTTGAACGATGGTGTACATACCGTAGCACATGGCTACACTCAACCATGAAACATAATTCCATGTGTAACTAAATAGGAATCAACAACATTAATTCTTGTGTATTACATGTTACGTAAAAGACCCCCTTTTGTATCGATATGGGTACACTCACAAATAATATTTATTTACATGTTACGTATTAGAATAAAAGTCATTAAGCATCCTCTCGTGTTTTACATAAATCTTTGAATAGGTGCCATCTCAGTTTGATGCTCTGCGTCATCGCCTCAGCAAAGTCCATATTATGTAATTTCTGCAGTTCAAGGCAAGTCTTCATTAACTCCGTATGAATACTATCGGATTCCAAAGTTTTCATATCCGTCACCGTGTCAACATAAGTCTGACACATTTTTCTAGTCATCTGAGGTGTATATGCCTCCACTGCTAAGTCGATGGCCTCGTCTGCTGTAAACCCCTTCTTCCTATATTGTGCGACCTTTTCATTAATTTTTCCATTGAACATCACTCGTGAAGGAACACCGAACAGCCTTTTCCATGTTTCTCGTTTCACACTACCGGTGGGCTCTTCACAATCTTTACGCTTCAGACGCTTACTTCCTTTACCTTTTTGCCTAGTGTACCACGGAGGTCTTTGTCTGGTGAAAAGTTCCATTCCATCCTGTGATGTAACAACCTTCCTCAGTCGTTGATTTTCGGGTGTATTGAGCTTTAGGTCTATCAAGAGGTAACCGTAAGGGGTGGATATGGCGTCTTCATATTTCTCCATGAAATACTCTGCGTGTTTGGGATAGATACGTCATCCAAAGAGCTGTATTTGTTGTCTGTCAATAGGGTTGTTAAAGAGTACGAAGTATTGACAGTTTAAAGTAATGTCGCGAGAGGTTTTCCCTTGTGGAAACAAATTTTGGGTTAAATAGATGACGGACAGATTGCGATGATGGGATCCTTTCGTGAAGAGATCGGAGATGCGTGAGTCTCCCTTAGCCACACCCATCAGGTCATCGAGCACTACCACGTTGATCTCATCAGGGTCGAAGTAATAAGCCTCTCCAATGTCTTGGGGGATACCAGGCACGAATGTTACATTCTTCAGAGAGGTGTTTTCGTAGGCGGACTGCCACTGGCTGTAGCACCAAACTATACGGGTATAGCTGATTGGTCCTTCTTCTAAGAACTTCATCACCCATGATGTCTTGCCACAACCCGTAGGGCCGCTGACCATCATGGTATAGGGATGCTCTACTCCACTTGGTGGACCTCTAGTGGGATTCTGCGATATCTCCTGACTATGCCTTAGACACATATGTCTGAGCATATTGTGACGACGGGAGAAGGTTCTCTGACAGAACGTACACGTACTCGACATGATATACGAACTAATGGTTCACAAACGACCTTATATATATATACAGTCGTGTACATAGCGCCACACTTCTACACACTTGCTGACACCCCATAGAGCTTTATGATTAGATTGCTTCAATATCTTCTTGAGCTACCCAGCTAGCGAATTTGATTGGCCACCCGACATATTTAACCAGTTTTTCCACCCTGCCTCGACGACGTCGTGTTTTGAGTACTTTTTCAATCCTCCATAATGCATCAACATCTTTATTGACCAACTGAAGCTCCTGTTGATAAAATGTCCCCTGTATTTCATCGTCCATGAAATCTATGAGTTTGTATATGGGTAGCCCTTGGCGACGAAACCTTTTTGAAATTTTGAAGAGTTCCTCTGTCCACTTGGCTTGATAATCCCGTTGGAATACATATCTCACGTGTGAAATACGAACAGAATCACCAACCTTCAATTTAAAAGGCTGTTTCCGTGTAGGTTGTGTAGTGTCCACATACATTTCTTTCCAGAGTATGGCTTCATTATGCTCGTTTACGTCAGCTGGAGCTCTCTCGTTTAGTGATCGGTGCTGCCGACGGTTGTAAGCCCCCACTACGTCTGCAAGAACATCCAGGTAGCGGTAGGTTTGCTTATGCGTGTAATACTTATATAATACGTTCTTAACCGTCCTGATGGCCCTCTCCACATAATTGGCCTTCTTCTCATTATGTGTGACATAAGGTTTAATTCCCTTCTTCGTCAAATAGGCCTTCACCCATCGGTTATTGAATTCACTACCTTTGTCGACTCTAAGATATTTTGGGGATCTACCTTGCTTTAAAATGGATTCCAATCCCGCAACGATTGACTGATGTTGTTTATTGGGGAGAGGAACGACCCATAAATAACGCGAGAAGACGTCAATAGCGAAGAGTAGAAACTTTATGTTGTCATTGTGTTTCGATACATTGGTAACATCAGCCAGGTCGGCGTCCCACAAATTATCAATTCCAGCTGATATCACTCTATTTCTCTTAAATGAATATCGAATAGGTCTCTGTAAACTGTAAGGGTCTTGATCGCTCAACCATTGGTTTAGATCGGTTAGGGGAACGTTATACCCTCGTTTACGCAAAATATTGCGTAGCTTGACAGGGCCTGTAAACGAAGCAACATCGGATGTGTCAAAGTAGACACGGGACAAATAGGTTTTCCATGCACCCGGATTCATCGTGTCTTGACCAGGATGAAAAGATCATCTCTTTTATATTCACCTTCGCACTTTATATAAAAATTAAACAAAACGGTAGAGGTGCGGTTTAAGAAACAAATTTATTGAAAGAATTAACAGCTACAATACATTTGAAGTGTGTTGGAAATACAATATGAGAAATGTCGCGTTACAAATCTATATACATAACAATCATTATGACAATGGGTTTGATGGAAGTCCGTCAGAATGCTGGAAAGAGATACACCTCGTGTTAACTGGAGTAACACGTATATACAATAGTGACCGCAGGTGAATGATTGATCTCCTTGAAGCACTCTGTCATTATATGAAATAGTTTTACAATTGTTTTTGAGAAATGAAGCGAAGCGATGGCCGTAATGCTCTGGTAGTTGACCCAAGGAATCAAAAAATGTACCTCTGTCTTGGGAAAAGTAGAATACTACCCAATGTTCACCGGGAAGAGTAGACGGGTCTGTGTTTACGATATACGCAGACGCTGTCAGAGACACGTGGCTTGGAATCTTATCCGCCGGGTACACCCCGCGGACGATTGCTTTTAGCGTGTGATCGGAGCGAATAATGCAGCGTAGCTCGTTGGTATTCATGGTGCATTGACTATGACGTTCCGTGACTTATCAACCGCTATCAGGGCTGGGAACTCTACGTAGGTGATACAGCTCACGGTTTCAGGAAGTGGTTCTCCGAAGACCGCTTCCAGTCTAAGGTTACCTTGTTTCAACAGCTGCAGGTGATCTTTCGAGGCTAAGGTAGGGTCCAAGTTGAAGGCGTATAGCCTGTAGCCTCTCGTGTAACTCTCTATGCCGATGTTATTTCCAAAGTTTTCTCCGGATTGACCTATAGCGTCGAATAAGGTGAGGTAGGCCGATGTGAACTGCGAGGTGTAAGGATCGGTATCATACCTCGTCCTTATTTGATGACCCGGGGAAGTGACACCGTCTATGTTTACCGCCAGATTTGTCAGCTTAAAGTGATGAAAGTTCAGAGGATTCTTTTTATAGTCCCCTCCCACGGCCTTGTAAGATACGAAACCAACGATCAGTTTGCTGGGGTAAACGGACTGGAACATGTTATCCCAGCGGAAGAGGGTCTGTCCAGCGGCTATGGACATCATCTTAACCTGCGTGCTCTGGTAGGGATAAAACGCGGAACTGTCTTCGAGAGCTTTGGCGTGTCCGAGTATGACACCAGGGTTGACGCGTATTTTGTAAGCTTTCAGGCTGATGTCCTCAATAACGAGTTTGTAGGCTGGAGTCTCGGCTTCTGCCATGAAGATGAACTGGGGCGACGACCGGTACAACGTCACGTATACATCAACGTTGTTTAGCAGGTAGCGGTGTTGTTTAAACACGTCCTGCATGAGGTTTCCTTCCATCTCGAATGCATTACTCTCGGCGATGAATTTCTGTCTCTCTGTAAGTCCAGCATTTGCACCTATTGCAGGATTTGTGGTATCTATATTAACACCTTCGTCAGCTACAAACAGTTGAAGCTGTAGTTGCGTTTCTTTAGCGTCTTCACCAAAGTTCAGAATGGTCTGAAGGTAGGCTTTGTATGGATAACCATTGTCCATGGTCGTCACCAGTTTACCTTGCATAGATACATCAATTTGTGACCACATGGTCTGTAGCAGTTGATTGATAGGGCCGCATTTTTCGTCCTTGATCAACGGGGTATCATCGCTGTGCATGACCTTAGCTTTCACGTAGAGTCGACAGGATTTCAGGTCGAGATAATCTAACCCCTGGCCTGATATCTTAAATTCAACGGGAGCACCATCGTTGAATTGAGATGTTGGCCTCACGTCAATGATGTAACGATTTTCCACCGCTGTTTGGGTAGGCGGTAATTGAAAAAGAGATAACGTCTCGGGTTGACCTTCGTGGAAGCCTTTGTCAGTAAGGAGCGCCATGGTGCAGCTAGAAAAATTGAATCTTCCGCTTCTTTGGAGGTGATGTTCTTTTTATACGTTTGGACTGTCCTTGGGAGATAATGGGTTGAGATGAGGTGCGCTTCTTATTTATACGGATTTCAGACTTGGCTTGATCAACAGCTTGTTGTGACGGGGTTGTTAGCGTAATAGGTGGTACATTTATACGTTTCTGTGGCACTTGAGTTTCAATAGGAATGATGCTAAGACCTCTTCCGCTTTGTGATGTGGGGTACGACAAGGAGTTAACTTGTTCCTGATAGAAACGAATCCATTTTTTGACGTCGGGAACATACAAATGACGATTCGTCATAGTTTTTTCAAATGGAGCGTGATCGTAATTGCACCACTCAGAAGGGTTGCTGGTAGATTATCTTCGGTCTTTATATAGATGTCGAGAACGTCGACACTATTTTGAACTATGGGGAGGTAATGTGGCGTAGAATATACCCTAGTAATGGCTTTCTTGGAAACACTCGTCACATCTACAGTCCGTAGGAGAGATAGTTTAGTCTCGCCTACAAAGGATTCACCGCAAATATTACAAGTCACGAGTAACAACGACTTGGATTTGAATTGAGGTTGCTTGTTGATAAATAATTCTGCTAAACCAACCACCCAGGAATCACTTAAACAGAGACGCGTGTTCAAGGCAACGTGAAATTTATAGGGTGTATTGTCAGGGAAGTATGACAACGAATCTTTGCTACTAACAATAATGTAGTGATCCATTTGGACGACTGGGGCTAAAAGATGAATGATGTGCTTTTATAGGGATCAAGGACCAAGCGATGTAAGATTATGCTGGCTTTCTAGAACATTCTGTATGGCGATGTCGATTTTAGGGGTACTATCCTTGACGAGGGTCCACTGAGTATGTGTTAGGACGAGTCCTTTAATGGAAGCTTTACCGTTGAGGAAATAGCGTAGATCCACCCTCAGCGTCTTGGCATATAAGCAAACAGTAGCTCGAATATGATTATCAATGGCTACTTGCTGCATAGGTGTGCATAGGGTTCTGTTCGAAATGGTGGTTATTACGCGGGTATCGGGATAGGAACAGGGCGGAGACACTGTGGTTTCTGGGGGACCATGACACGGTGAACATGTTATACAGGGTGTGCACTTTACACAGGACGTACGAAAGGCAGACAGCACGATGAGAGGGATGAGGAGTAATAATATCGCCGTGATAGATGCCGCTTTCAGCTTGATAAGGGTTCTCTCGTATTGATCCATGGTGAATGAACAGGGTTGTACACGTGAACCTTTATATAGGTGTGGACAAGTGTGAACTTCTTTATTAACTCTCATATGACTCATTGGTTATTGTCTATTGTTCAACATAGACGCGTCTGTACTTGTCGAGAACTAACAAAGGAACATATGACAAGTCTGTACTTGTCGAGAAATGACAAAGGAGCAGGGGAATTAACAATAGTATGACTCACCACTCTTTGTTTATTGTCTATTGTGCTGCCTAGACGCGTCTGTACTTGTCGAGAACTAACAAAAGAACAAGAAATAACAATAGAACAGGGGTTTTCCCAATGATGTCAGGATCTAAAAATAGAACTGAGGTGTTGCTCTATAAACAGAACTTACATATGAACACAAGGAGTATTAAATAACAAAACAATGAGCATTAGATATTAAGTAACAGGGGATACTACATATTATGTGTCACCGGGCCGGCACGCAGCGCGCGCGTGTTATCCGGACGCGCGCGCGGATTATCTGGGATTGTGTGCGCGGGTCAAAGGTCACATCCAGGTCAAAAGGTCACCCTTCCGACCCTAAGGGGTTTCCCAATGATGTCATGATCTAAAAATAGAACTGAGGTGATGCTCTATAACTTACATATGAAGTAACAAAACGGGGAGCAATACTTATAAGTAACAAAACATATTATGTAAAAAATTAGGGAGCAATACATATTAAGTAACAAAAAAGTAGGGAGCGGGATTATTACATAATACATTGTTTTTGAACTGTCTAATCATCTACTACTCTTGTGAAGATCTCGACTGAACAGAGAAATGTAATGAGACTGTAAATAAAGCATTGTGTTTTACGGACCGTGAAATCCATACTGGAAGTGGCCCTAAAACTATACAATTTAAAACAAATATCTGAGAACCAGTTCAAGGCGGATCGATCGGGCGAACGATCGAGAGTGATTATTGCGATGAAAATGTATTTCAATATCTTAAAAAGTATTTACATGCTCATATGAATCCCATCATTCAGTGCTGCTACAAATTAGACATGTTAACTCTTTTGAGTAACAAAGCTAAAGCAGATTGGCAAACTCCTCTCAAACTTTCATCCGAAGTCAGGTTTGATTGATAATGATGCATGGTACAAATATCACGGCATACAATCTATAGTGTCCATCTAAGCGGTACTCTCCGCTCTTGGGGGTATAGAAGGGCTATCTCAGAGTTAAAATAGAGGATACCGCTCTGAATTCGTTTCTTGTGGCGTACATAACTTTATTTCCCTTCCTTTTTTTTCATCGCACGGAACAACCCAATAACCATATAACTTATCAGGATTCCGATGCGTGTACTTATTAGTACCGTACCGGAACAGGTGTTGAAAAAAGATGCTGCGCGGTGGTACATCGATTTCTGATATCATGTATATCCGTTTAATTGTAATTTACTGTATGTCTGTTTGCCATGTAATCTTAATTGGCTAACACAAAAAAAAACAGTTCCCCACTTCTTGAATTTTGTCGAACTTTCACCTAAAACACGCGTGTACAGGTTGTGAGTAGCAGTAACTTTTACACTTCATTTTCTTGAATGACGAAACTATAGTTCGTCATATAAGGATCTTCAAACCGGGAACACCGTGTGCAATCTGGGACGAATATTAAATACTCGTCCCAGGTGCAATACAGCTTGTCGAGTAGCTTTTCCAGGTTTAACAAGGTTCCCAACCTGTAGTCATCCATTGCTAATACTGTTATATGGAATATGGAATAGGTCTTTGGATTATGGACGCGGATATTCTCTAATGGACGACGGCTGGATTATGAATGACGGACTAGACGCTTGTAATTCCTTACATGACGAATAGGCCATTTTGAGTAGGATTCTTGTGTGGATAGAACCAACATCCCTAATGTTCCGAAAAATACAGTTTATTATAAAATAATAGTTTGAGAAGTTATCCAAGAACCACAAAGCACGGCCAAGTAGGCAGATGGCGCCGAGTGGAGCCTCTTTTACCTGCAAGAGCGAGCGAGTACCCCTGGAGGTGCACTATCGATTTTATGCCATGAATAGAACGTTCTCTATGACGTACAGAAGCTTTGATAGGGCAAACTACGGTATACGGTACTTATACAGAATCATACTGACATCCTCTATGGTGGCTATTTGTAACTCGTTAACTTGTAGAATGGGATGGCTTTTCAGTGAATGCGGCATGGTTAAGGAGCTAATCTTCACTACAGCTGTAATGGATTTTTTTTCTGCTGCGTATTGATTATCTATTTCTGAAGCACACCAGCTTTGTTGGGCAACACTTAAAGAGATGGTGTATTTCAGAAGATTATTTGAACAGTCGTCATTTGAAAGTGAGAGATCTTTTCGGTCTTTCTGACTAATGTCATGGGTGTATTGATATGACAAAGCGGTTCCTTGTTTGTATATTGCGATGAATTAGTTTAGCTTTGAGCCAGTGGCCGAGCCTTGGAGAAAATCGATGACTGGCACAATACAAAGCTAGACTGGGGGAAGCATATTATAGTCTGCAGATAATAACGGCAAATAATGCAGTCAGAATACGTTCTGTTTCTGTATTGTTACAGTATGTATTACTGTGCTGTCTGCATATACCAAACTTGTATGGTACACACTTACTCTGTCCTGTGTATCTCCTGGAAAAGTGCGGATTAAATTTTGGCAGAAACAATGGATAGTTGAGAAAATTGCTTACTTATGGTAATCGATGGATCATGGAGCATAGAAATACGTGTAACATTTAAAAATTCACTTTTCAAATTGGGTTTCAATTCTGGATTTTTGGAAGAATGTCTAAAATTCTAAATATTGAACTTTAAAGATTTAAGTCAAAAATTTAAAATCAAAATTCAAGTCGGTTGAATTTTTGTATTCTTAAATTTTCGCTTTTTAGATTTTTGAAACGTTAACTAATTAATCCTCTTCAGCATCCACACTCGTCCGTTGTCAATAGTCCTCTACTTTCAGTTTGAAACCCTTCAACCTTTTCCACAAAAGAAATCACAATCAAATGTAGACCGGTTCGTGTCGATATTTTGAACGCGTTTGCTTAATCGTGTCCCCGTATCTCAGTAGTAGGTTATACGCATTTCGACGTAATGGCTCGTCACTGCGCATGCGCAGGAATTGTGGAGTGAGTGTGCGCGGGAGTGTTGTGCGCAGGTATGAGATTTTGTGGCGGTTTTGTGGCGGTGTGCGCAGGGGTGTTGTGACGTCATGTATGACGTCACTTCCGGTCTGCGTGAATCGGGCGTGTGTATTCCTCCGCGGTGATGCGGTCTGGTGGTGATGCGGTCTGCCTCCGCGAACAGAAAGTAGTCCCAAATTCTCCGGCATTCTCCGGCAATCTTCAGGGGCGAGAGGGGTCCCTAGTGTACCGATTGGATCGAGTGAGGTGTCAAAGTGAAGCATTCGTGAAGGGGCATCCGACGGGATGGCTGTGACGTGGAACTCACGTCATTCTACGCATGCGCAGTAGACAAAATATATGGAAATAGACGTTTTGGGGTCTAGGTGGGCCCCTATTGGTCCGATGGAGTCGTATGAGGTATCAATGTGAAGCATTCGTGAAGGAGCATCCGAGGGAATGGGTGGGACGTGGAACTGACGTCATTCTGCGCATGCGCAGTAGACAAAGAGTATGGAAATAGAGGTTTTGGGGTCTAGGTGGGCCCCTATTGGTCCGATGGAGTCGTATGAGGTATCAATGCGAAGCATTCGTGAAGGGGCATCCGACGGGATGGGTGTGACGTGGAACTGACGTCATTCTGCGCATGCGCAAGCAGGAATTGTGAGAAAAGGGTATGGAAATAGATATTTTGGGGTCTAGGTGAGCCCCTAGTGGTCCGATGGTGTCGTCTGAGGTCTTATTTTGAAGCTCTTGTGGAGGAGCATCCGACTGTGCTCATGGTTCGTCCGTGTTCAAGAGTCTGCGCATGCGTAGTCTGGCCGTAGTATAGAAAGTAGGCATTTTGGGGGTGCGTGGCAGTGTGTTTGACCAACCACTATGAGTCCGTGTTTGTGGTTTGGTGGTGTGGGTTCTGCGCACAAACGTCACTTCCGGGTTTCACTATAACTACCTCCGAACCCAGAAGAGTTCCAATTTTTCCCTTACACGTAGGGTCCGGATTTTCAACATCCAAGTTTTCCCCGGCCCGGCCGCAGCTCGCGCGCGTTGGTTAAATGGAAGTTTCGAAAGTGTACAAGGGCACTATATCACATCGGGGTATATATTTGATCCAAGTATAGCGGAAAGCGGTTGTCGTGAATAACAACAAGTTCAGCAATGTTCATACAGTTTATTATCTCCAATGTTACATCATACCCAGACTGGGGGAGCCGCCCTGAGTATGTTTAGTATGTTCGCAGCAAAACAAATTGAAATATCAAACACCATGTTTTATTATTTAACGCACCGTCACATTTAATGTTTACTGAGCTCAAGTCAACGATCAGCATGTAGACATAGAGAGTTTATACGGCATGTTATGCTATTCATCAGTGCAAGGGTGACGCATTCAGCCGATGGGGGTAGTCGATCAACTTGGTAACGAAGAACGTAACATTGGTGACCCTTTCTACGACCCATTGTGTGTTGGGGCGTTGACGATGTGCCCATCTCAACGGATCCACGGTGTCCAGTTTCTCCAGCATCGTCTCTAGCGACGCCCGGTTAATGACGGTGAACGGCTGGTCAAACACATGGCTGTTATTACTGGCATAATAATACCGTAACTGGTCCGTCTCTTTGTTGCGTAAGATGTACCCGAAAGCGACATTCAATTTGAAGACCGCAGCTTGGTCATTGCAGATGGCTTCCACGGGTCGATACTTGGTGTAAGAACGCATTGTTGAGGCTTTTGTTGAGGCTTTTGTGCAGCTGAAAAGGGTCACGTCTAGACGCATTGTTGAGCTCAGACAGGCTATTGTAGGCTTTGTCTTGTGCGTTCTTACACCAAGTATAAACCCTTCCACGTAGCTGCGTAGAAGGGTGAGGTCGGTGAGTGGGAAATTGTAGATATCTGGAATAAGGCGATCACGGTGGAAAACGTGCCGTATCATGGGCCATTGGCGCCGATAGATGTCACTCACTGGATGGGCGTCCTGTAACAGATCGCTAGGAACATCCACTGCATCTTCCAGAAAATGTTCGATGTCGTTAGGCGTATGACTAGCAACAATAATGCTAGGGACTGGCTGGATATCTAGGCTCTTCTGAACTGTGGGTACAGGCGGGCTCTCTGTGATCGCATCACCAGTGGCATTCGTCTCCCCGGGCTCATCTTCACTGGATCTGACCCTCCTGGGTGCCACTTTAGTGGGGAGTTGTCGCCCAAACCGTAGAGACGGGGCATGAATCAAACGCTGATGCCGTCTTAACCGACTGGGTCGTTTGAAGAGTTGACCACATTCATTACATTGTTCCGTCGCGCCCTCGTGGAATGAGCGTACGTGGCGCAGTAAAGGATCCTCCCGATTAAATGACCGTGCGCAGGTTATACAAGTATACCGTGCCGTCGCAAATCTTCTGGGCGAGTAAACTACTTCTGGCAAGTTGTGCAAGTGAACATCTTGGTGCTGTTTCGTGCCATATAGGTCTTCTCCGCCATGATATCTACCCCCATGTGTTTAGTGATTATGTTTTCCACCATGGGCAGATCACATATAATTCGGCCACATGCTGCATCTCATCAACGAGGTGAATACGATGCTGTAGAAGCTTAGCTCGGTGAGATGACTCCATGACTGTTGGCTCAGGCTGGTTAGGCAAGTAGCTGCTATGGTGAGATAGGCTGGTGAGGTTCAGGCAAGTAGCTCCTCTCGTCAGATAGGCTCAGGCTGGTCAGGCAGGCTCAGGCTGGTCAGGTCAAGCAGGCCAATTAATGCAGCAATGCCCTAAAAATTCCCACTTTTATACACCTACATAGAAGTACCCGGATGCAGGCGCGGACGTCACCGAAAAGACACGGATGTCAGCGAAATTCTGGGGAAACCCCCACAGACAGGTCAGTACATGCATTCCTATCATGTTTCCTACTGGTTCCTCCAGCGTGGATGTGCTGTGATGGAGGGGCTAATAAAAGGATTGACCTGTAATCGTTGTTGTTGTTGCTCTCTTTTTGGACTAACCAATCAGAATAGTACGTATCACGGTCTAAACCCGTAGAGCTACGTCTAGGCGCGCATGTGTGACATGGTCTATAAACCACATCCCTCTGGATCCCACACCCGCATTCCTACGGTAACAGAGCCATGACGGACACCCATCCCTATGCGTCTCGCATTTTACAGCATACCACCGTGGTTAATTCACTCACGGTTTACCGAGCAGTGGTTCGGTCCATGTTTGCAGATGGCGACGACAACGAGGGGCGACGCCAGATCCTGAAAGAGTTCACAGAAGCGGTCCTCGACAGAGTGCACACGATGGAGAGGTGTGCTATCACTCACCACTACTGGACTATGACAGCCATCCTTGATGCCCGGGCTATGGACCACGAGCGCTCAAGCCGGAACCAGCTACGGCTCGCTGGCCTAGATATGGTCTGTGCCCTCTTCACCCTAGCGCTGTGGCATTGACAGTGGGACCTGACCATAAATACTAGGGTCAGTCCCAGTATGCGTCATTCACCGATCGTCACTGGGTCAATTATGTCACCGAGGCACCTGACCATAAATACGAAAGACAGTCAAAGTGTGTGTCATTCACCGTTCGTCGTTGGGTCAACCATGTCACCAGTCCTACGCGCCATCCTTCCCCTTACACCCCGGGTGGGGTTACACGTCTATGGAGATAAAGTCACCCTCGTGGAAGACCGTGGAGATGTTTGCTGGTCGCGCGCTGAGACCGTATCGAATACGGTTACGCTACACGGTGACGGCTGGACCAAATTTAAACGTGTGCTGAGTGGTGAGCTCGACGGAAACCTCATCCACATAGACAATGCCATCTACGTACACCATGGACCCTTCTTCCCACGCCTGGGCCGTTACCAAGACCCTACGCGAGGCTTCACCCTAGACCCCGATCTTTGGACAGCCTTCGAGAAAGTGGTGCCTATCGTGGACCAGCTGTTTACACAGGACGAGCGGTCGGCTGTTCAGTTGGAGTGGGCTCGTGCCCTGAGAGAAACGGCGGCAGAACCCAATGAACAAATGTCTAGCAATGAAACGGAGGCAGACGACGATACCATTGATTATCCAGCTAGACTCAGTCAGCCCAGTGACATGACCACCCGATCCTTTGATCTCACGGGGTCCTCTCTATAAATACGAGAGACAGTCAAATCTGGTACCATTTACGTACTGACCATGACGGAGCATATAATACGGGCGTATCTCAGCTTGACCCCCGAGGTTTTCCTGCACGTTTATGCGGATAAGGTCGATATCATGGAGGAGGTGGGAGACATCTGTGATGCGGACCCTACACAACCGTGCCCGGCTCACATTCGTTTGTCTCGGGAGGGCTGGACCAAATTCAAACGGGTGTTGTCTGGTGGACTGGACGGCGACCTCATTCACTTGTGTCACGATGTGTACATCCGACGCGGCCCCTTCTTTGCTCAATTGGCTCGGCTAGATGGGGGTACAGTGCATTTTACCCTTCACCCTGATCTATGGTCTGCATTGGAAGATGCCGTGGTAGATGTGGATCAAGTGCTTACGGAGGAAGATCGGTCATCAGACGAGTTGGACTGGTCATTTACCATGCACATGTGCTGGCAGAAGCCAACGAAGAAAATCAGAAAGAAACTCTGGCCCAAGATATACCCGTTATAAATAAACGATAGAGCCAGGGTCCATCATCATTTGTCACCATGAAGAGCTGGGAGAAGGTGTTGGATAACTTATACTAAAGTCCCGACAGTCCGGCGGCCTATAGTGCATTGACGGCTCTCTATCGAGCGGTCGAACCCCAGGGGATACAACGTGCTCAAGTCCGAGATTGGTTAAGAAAACAAGACACCTATACCTTACATCGAGCTGCCCGTCGCCATTTTCTACGGAATCGGGTCATCGTGGGAGAATTAGATGCCCAATGGCGAGGGGATTTGGTCGATATGAGCCCCTTTGCCAAACACAACGATGGGAATCGGTATATCTTGACGTGCATCGATATCCTGTCGAAGTATGCGTGGGTGGTACCCATCCGGACGAAAACGGGGGCGAATCTCATAGCGGCGTTCAAGGACATCTTCAAGACCGGGCGCAAACCCATGTATTTGCAAACCGACGAAGGCACGGAATTCCTCAACAGACCGTTCCAACAGTTTCTGAAAGCCCAGAAGATGTTCTTCTTCCATACGTACAACGAGACCAAGGCTTCTGTGGTGGAAAGGTTCAACAGGACATTCAAATGCCGCATGTATAAATATTTCACCTATAAGAATACAAGGCGGTACATCGATGTTCTCCCGAAACTTGTGAGTGGTTACAATCGAACCTATCACCGGAGTATAGAGAGAGCCTCCATTACCGTGACCCAACGCAATGAAGCCCAAGTCCGGCGTGTCTTGTATCCCAACCAATCGCAGCGAACGACGAAGGAGGTGTACAAGGCCAGGGACCCTGTACGGATCAGTAAAGTCAAAGGTCAATTTGAGAAAAGTTACTTGCCCAACTGGAGCGATGAGCACTTCCTGATTAAACGGCGCCTACCCCGACAGCAGCGAGTCTATGAACTGGAAGATCTTCAAGGGGAATCGTTGCTAGGGACGTTTTACGAGACGCAATTACAGCCTGTCATAAAAACACAGCAAGACTACTACACGGTGGAGCAGATTTTGAAAACGGAACGTCGACGTGGCAAACTGTTTCATTTCGTCAAATGGCAAGGCTGGCCCAGTTCCTTCAATTCCTGGGTCGCTGCCAACCAGGTGAAATGACTATAAAGCCAGACACCACTGCCGTCATCCTTCATTCCACGTTCGACCACAGTGCTATGGACAAACAGCAGCTGCCTCTGAACACAGCGTCTCCCAAAACGCGCAAAGCGCAAGTGGGCTTTGTGGTGATAGTGCTAACCCTGCTGAGTGTGTTGTACGGAGGTGTGTTTTACGACGTAGCCTATGTCAGCACGCTACTTAACCAACTTAGAACACCAGCCACCAGTCAAACCAGTCTACAGATAGCACCAGTCAACCCCGTATCGAGCCTAGTCATCACCACCACCACACCCGTGTACAAGCCACATCGAGCTCCGCACCAAGTATACAGCCCACACCTACACCAAGAACACCCACTACGTCTGAAAACCCACGGGATGTCATCCCTCACAGTGAACAGACAACGACGACCGACGTAGTAACCACCACCATCATCACTCACAGTGAACAGACAAGGACGACCGACGTTGTACCCACCACCACCACTCCAGTTCACTCGTACCAAATTTACAAGAGCGGGTTACCACGACAGCGCATACAGCTCGAACCATGGACCCTCGGTGGCAGCATCCCTTCACTTGCGTCATCGCAGGACCGACGGGTTCCGGCACAACGCACTTCGTCAGGAAGCTCCTTCAACACGCCGACAGCATGATCACCCACCCATTGCCCGAGTCGTGTGGTGTTACGGAGAATGGCAGGCAGCGTAAGCAGCAATGCCCCAGATCACGTTCGTGGAAGGCCTACCTAAAATGGCCGATTTGGAACCGGACACCTTGGTGGTTCTGAATGATCTCATGGCGGAGACGGATGCGCGGGTCACCCAACTCTTTACCAGAGGCAGCCATCATCGACGGCTCAGCATCATCTACATTGTGCAGAATCTGTTCAGTAAAAACAAAGAACATCAAAACATCAGCTTAAATGCCCACTACCTGGTGGTCTTCAAAAACCCGAGAGATACCACTCAACTGCTGCACCTGCCGAGACAGATGTATCCCGGCCGCACATCGTTTGCGCTGGAAGCCTTCAAAGATGCGACAACCCCTCAGCACGGGTATATGCTCTTCGACCTCCAGTGGTGGGTCTCGGGTCCCCCAGCTTGAGTGTGTGTTTGATGATGGGGATAATAAAAAGAATTAATACCACAGCATGGTTGACTTTGTCTCTGTTCTCTGAGGTAGATAAAAAGAGCAGAGTTGTGAGTTCTAGCATTAGTTGTACATGATGTCTGCGCGAGTACGGAAGCACGCTCCGACGCTCCGTGTATTGAAGACGGCCCCACCCGAGTTGGTCCGAACCATTGTACGCGGTGCGGACCCTGACCTTGTACGCTGTCTGTGCGAGATCGGGTACAACCTGTTAAAAGGCAACGTACCACTGACTCCGGCTCAGAAGACCAAGTTGACCAAGCATAAGACAGGTCTCCGAACCCTAGTCCAGAAGCGAGTCTCTCAAACACAAAAGAAAAAGGTGTTACAGAAAGGCGGCTTTCTCGGGGCCATCTTAGCACCGTTGGCCGCTTCCGTGTTGGGTCCAGTATTGGGTGGACTCTTCGGCCGACAATGAACCACACGAAAAAAATGGTCCTCATCGAACCACGGTTCCTTCAAAACCTCCAATCGCCCTACCCTGTCCCACCTACGGTGAAGACCATAAACACGCTCGATGGAGAGATGCAACAGATCTTACAGAGACCGGGGTTAAGCGACAGTGAGAAAGTACAACGGTACAATGAGACGCTTCAACGGTACATGACGTTCATGGACCAATACAAAACCCTCTCTATCCCAGCACCACCACCACCACGTGACACACCGCTCCAACAGCCGCCATTACCAGGGGTACCACCCACAGCCCCACAGTGGGTCGAAGACGAAGTGCTGAAGAGTGTACCTGCATCGTTCAAGAAACAAGCTGGCCTGGTATTACAACGGATGAAACAGAATCCTAACAGGACTTGGAATGATAAAAGCGAACTCCTGGTACAGAATCAGGTGGTTCCCGGGACCCACATGACGAATTTAGTGAATGACCTGATGCGTCAACGCAGGTCGCACACGGATCCTCGAGGATGGGAGGTCTTCGCTCAAGGCTTGAAAGACATGCATGTACCACATGAATTGGTGGGGAATCCCCAGCGCTGGGCCTGGAGGCAGCGGACCCAGCAATCGCCGAGTGGCCCACTATCTTCTTGGGAAGCCGAGTGTGAACCTGAGTCACCCCCCAAAACACCACCACAACGGGCACCTTCTTTTCAGAGCTTTAAAAAAGCACCCTTGATCAAGACACCCCGCATCTCCAGAGCCGTGACACGTAGCAAGTCACCGCGACGAACACTACGCCGGACACAACCGCCCAAGGCCTGGAACACCTATTAAAACCAACAGCAGCAGCAGGACAGCTCAGTCGCCATGTTTTACCTCACCCTACCCAGTAACAGTTCGCTGGAAATGTGTTTCCTGACAACACCTTGGCCAAGTACGTCACCCAGTTACCGCAACCGTTGTATTTACCTGGACGATGGGAATGTGGCCTCGTGGATATCCAATACCCTTACTCGTGGTACAATGAAGTGTGGTACGAGATGACCTACGAAGGAAAAAACACCCGACTCACCCTCCCCGAAGGCCAATACGATACCTCCAAGGAGTTCATGCAGGGGCTGACAAGACTGTTGCATTATAAGGCTCTAGTTTCAAAACCCATCAAATGAAACGAATGTTTCAAAACCCATCAAATCCTTTCTCTTCAAGAATCACGTGGACTTCGATTACAACGCACACAACGACAAGGCACAGATCCTCCTCACCGCCAACGTGAGTGTCGTACTGAGTCCTATCCTACAGCAATGCTGGGTCTCGCTCACGCGACCTACACGGGTTCATCTGCGGACCATGGCCAGCCCCCGATGGATATGAAGTCGGGTATGTACGGGCTCTACGTCTACTCGGACGTGGTCGACAACCACATCGTGGGCGATATCAACACACCGTTGTTACGGGTGGTCCCCATTAAAAAGACGTATGGAGATCAAGTCACTCACAGTTTCACCCACATGCTCTACCTACCCGTACGACAAACTGACATCAACACTATCACGGTGGATATAAGAGTTGATACGGGACAACCGGTGGCATTTGAACGAGGAAAAGTGGTGCTGACACTTCATTTTCGACAAGCACGTGCTCCCCACTTTGTATAATGAAGGTCCCTTACGAGTGCGATGCACGCAGCTATATGGACTATTATGCCCAACAGGCCGGCAGTGGCCTTCCCCGTCTTTAGTGGTGCACGCATGCAACGAGGACATGGGCTGGGGAATATACTCGGGAGCATCGTCAAAACGTTCCTGCCCTTGGTGACGCGTGGGGTGAAAGCAATCGGCAAACAAGCGGTACGCAGTGGACTGCAAGTGGCCGGTGATGTCTTGGGGGGTACGACACCCAAAGAAGCCTTGAAACGGCGGACCAAAGAAGCGGGAGGCGTCTTGGTGGCCAAAGCACGACGCACCGTAGGGAATAAAAGACCTGCACCACCGAGACCACGCACCAGTCGACGACCGACCCAGCGACGACGCACATCGAAGACCCAGGATATCTTTTCTTAAACATGTCCTTGATCCACGCAGAGTCCTGCCCTTCCACCAACAGTGAATTTGATTTGTGGACCGTCCCGCCCACACAGACCAGTGCCGAACAAGGATTATGAGTGGAGCATCTCCCGCTCTCCAGCATCAACGAAACAGGGCCCATCGAGTTCACCATCAGTAATGCGGATACGGTCTATGTGGATTTAGCCCATACATACTTGTATGTGAAAGCCAAGGTCGTCAATGGGTATGGCTCCAGAATCATCCAAGCTGCAACGGTGGGCCCGACGAATCTCCGGCTGCACTCGATGTTTCAACAGGTGGATATATTTCTCAGCGACAAACTCACCAGTGACTCGACCAACACGTACCCCTATCGAGTCTACATCGTGACACTGTTGTCGTATGGACGAGAGGCTAAAAGATCTCAGCTGACAGCCGCTCTACCAGGACACAGCCGAGCACATGGACATGGTGGACAATGAAGGATATAACAAACGGGAGGCTTTCACTGCGAACGGCGCCTCGGTGGATCTCATGGGTCGACTACACGCAGACATTTTCATGCAAGACCGGTACCTCTTGAACAAGATCCCCATCAAAATCCGACTGATACGGGCGCCTCCGACCTTCGCTTTGATGGCCACTACCGCAGAGGGGCATGCAGCTGACTATAAGATTGTCATCCAAGACGCAGTCCTGTATGTCCGAAAAGTGAAACCGAATCCAGTCGTTCAATTGGGACACATGAAAGCCTTGGAAACAAATCCAGCCCAGTACCCTATCCGACGTGTACAAACCAAAGTGTTCTCTGAGCCTGCTGGAAATATGAGCGCCAACAAATAAAACCTGTTCCTGGGGGAACTACCCAAGCGATTGATCCTGGCCTGGGTGGAAAATACCAGTTTCAGCGGAGCCTACCCAGAGAATCCGTTTGACATTTCGGCATCAATTTTGTGGCCCTGCATGTGGATGGACAACAGGTCCCAGCCACGGCCTTAACACCGAACTTTGGGCGCAGGAATTTCATTCGAGCCTATCAGAGCCTGTTTACAGCCACCGGTCAAATCAACCAGGACGAAGGGAATATGATCAGTCGGGAGGAACACGCGAACGGATACACGTTGTTCTGTTTCGATCTGAGCCCCACCTTAGAGAACGACCATCAGCTGGCCCTGGCCAAGCAAGGCAATTTACGGTTGGAAATCCACTTTGCACGAGCCCTCGGGACCACCGTCAATGTGATCTGCTACGCCGAGTTTGACAACATCATTCAAGTGGACAAGGCGCGCAACGTCCTGCGTGACTTTGCCACCTAACATGGATACAGACCAGATAACCACCGTGCTGGAGAATGACCCAGGGACACGTATGGTCTTTCAAGGGGTGTTCGACCGAGATGTGTTCCCATTAGACCGTATGTATACTGCTGCTTACGTTCTCAACACGGACCCGATGGATCGGCCCGGTGAACATTGGGTGGCCGTGTACTTGACAGAAGAGTAGGGCGAATACTTTGACCCGTACGGCCTGCCACCCCTCCATCCCGAGTTAACAGACTTCATGGATCAAGGCACAGAGACGTGGTGTTGGAACAGTGAAACGTTGCAAAGCCTGCCCAGTAGCGTGTGCGGACAATATTGCTTGTTTTACCTGTACCATCGATGCCGGAGCAGAACCTTATCTACCATCGTACAGATGTTTGACGAGTACCCCAAGGCCGAGGACCGCGATGTACTCGTATATGACTGGGCCGCCCATCATTACAATGTACACGCCCCGTTCTGGGCTTAAGTTCTTTCAATGTACAAGCCCCCTGTTCTGGGCTTAACCCTTTCACCGATTATTTCCCCTGACAAAAGTGACCTGCTGACGATCAATTCCCTGAGAACTGTTAAAATTTGTATATGTTGTCTTTGGAATGTTAGAAAACGTGTTTGCGTCTGAGATTTGTAGAAAAACATAGGGACCCCGTCTCCACAATGAACACTCCGGTGTTATTTGCTCCAGTTTTATAGCAAAATAAATAAAATAGCATACAAAATTAGGTTTTACTTCAAGAGAATGCGCTTTCCCCGGCTTTCTCGACTTGAAAACGTCAAAATTCAACGGAGAAATCGTCTTTTTTCGATCGCATTTGACAGTGTTTATCGCGAGTTGTACTCGGCCATTTGCAATGTTTGACCTCTCATTGGAAAGTGTGGGCTTTCCCCTTTCTGTACATCACATGACCTGGGACGGATGGCAAAAATAAAACGGAGGATACGATTGGATTGAAAATGATGTAATTCCATTTTTCCAGCCACTGTCTACGCGCTTCTTATCTGTTGGCGGATGGAGGTCACGTGGGCGAAATTACGCATACCGATTGGCTCGTCGTCCGAAGGCGGCAACCATCTTGGGCGAAATAGAAAGTTGGTTGTCAAACTTTGTGGATCAAGACTCGTAAAAATATGGAAATAAACTTTGCCGGTTGTCGTTGGCAGTTTTAATCGTCTGGGGAATATTCACCACGCTTTACCAGTCGTGTAACATCAAAAATACAGGAGTTAGGATGAGGTTTTCGATGATTTTTTTCATTTCTGCGGCTTGCTGCCGAGAGGCCCGTCACACGGTATGTGGAAAAAAACGCATTTTTCGCTCCGATTTTTTTCGTCCAACATCTAATTTTGTTTTATTTCTTTTGCGGAACAAACAAACAATTTCGAGAATCAAATTGATCAAGGTTTTCTTTGACTTTCCAGAAGTATACAGTGTTTGATAGGTTTCCGTTAAAACGAATGCAAAAAAATAAAAGTGCTGTACCCATCGTGATGGCCAACAGGTTTAAAGCTAACCCGGTCAACCGGGGATGGTCGTACGGGTGGCACTCTCGTTATCCCCGTACACCGGGTTTAATCGGTGAAAGGGTTAAGTTTACATACCCCCTGTTCTGGGCTTCAGTTCTTTCAATTTACAAGCCCCCTGTTCTGGACTTCAGTTTTCACGTTGTTGTTCTCACGTTGCTGTTGTTAGTTATTGTTGAATAAAAAACAAAATGAGATCTCACCAAAAAAAACCCTGTCTTGTGTGTTTTCTATATGAGCATAATGCATGAAACTGGCCTTGAACACCGTATTAGCCAATCAGTGGCCTAGAATGGGGCCAAAGGTAACCCATCAATGTCCAGAAAACATTACCCGGGTGTACAAGAACCCGGATTTAGGCGCGGACGTAGGCGAAAGCATCCTAGTACCCGGATGTAGGCGCAGACGTGAGCGAAATTCTAGTACCCGTCCGTTGGTTCTTTTATCGATCGCTCATTGGCTCTTTTTCTCGACCGCTGATTGGTCCAAATGGAAATGCCCATCCTTCCCAGGTTAATTTCCAATCCCCTTTTTGTGTTCAAGCATCACCACCAGACCGCATCACCGTGGAGGAATACACACGCCCGATTCACGCAGACCGGAAGTGACATCATACATGATGTCACAACACTCCTGCGCACACTGCCACAAAACCGCCACAAAATCTCATACCTGCGCACAACACTCCCGCGCACACCCACTCGACAATTCCTGCGCATGCGCAGTGACGAGCCATTACGTTGAAATGCGTATAACCTACTACTTATCTCCACATCCAGTATAAGCACACAGTAGGGAACTGCGTCAACGGAGCGTTCAAGCAACACAGGCTGCAAAGCAGAGTATGATCTATCCCAGGTATGGATGATCTTACGATGCAATATAACCAAAGCCGCAGTTGTTTGTAAGTTTGATGTTACGTTTCCAAAGCCTAACAAGAGCAAACATTGGCTGCAAAGTATGCTCGCACAACTGATTTGATGGAATAATTTTGAGCGATATGAAAGAGTTGGAAAAACTGACGACGTCTGGCAACTGAAAGACAAACATATGACTCCTCAGGACATGATAACATGATAACCTCGCAATCACCAAATTTAGATTTTGTCATAAGGTGGCGCCACCTGTAGGCGCAAGTAGGCGAGATACCACCCCAAGCAACATCTCATGGCATTGTCTGCAAACCAAATTTGACAAGAATCTGAAGGTGTCCTCAACGTATTGCCCGGAAACCAAATGTAGACTTTGCCACCAGGTGTCACCACCTGGGGGTGCACGTGAGCGAAACGCAATTCAAGCATCATCACCGGCCTGGTATATGACTACCAAATTTTGACGAATCCGATGAGCAGTTGTTAAGTTATTGCCCAAAAAATTTTTTTAGGATTTTTTCCACCAGGTGGCTCGACCTGTAGGCTAAAAGCGGTGAAACACAATCCCAAGGGACATCGCCATGGCATGATATCAACATACGAACTTTGAGAAGAATCTGAAGAGGGGTCCTCCAGTTATTGCCCGTAAACCAAATTTAGATTTTGCCACCAGGTGGTGCCACCTCTAGGCGCACGTGAGCGAAACACAATACAAGCATCATCTTCGGCCTGGTATAGGACTACCAAATTTGAAGCGAATCCGATGGGCAGTTCTCAAGTTATTGCCCAGAAACAAATTTAGGGTTTTTCCACCAGGTGGCGCGATCTGTAGGCAAAAGCGGCGAAACACAATCCCCAGGGACATCGCCATGGCATGGTATCTACATACCAAATTTTAGAAGAATTCGAGGAGGGTCCTCAAGTTATTCTCCGGGAACCAAATTTAGATTTTGCCACCAGATGGCGCCACCATCTTATGGCATATGAATACCAAATTTGAGAAGAATATGATGAGCAGTTATTTCCCAGAAACAAATTTCGGACTTTTCCACCAGGTGGCGCCACCTGTAGACAGAAGCGGGCGAAATACAATTCCAGGGGACATTTCATCGTCTGGTACATTTATTTGCATACCAAATTTGAGGAGAAGCCGAGGAGGGTCCTCAAGTTATTGCCCGGAAACAAAATTTAAATTTTGACAGCAGGTCGCATGTGGGCGTAACGCAATCTCTAGCGACATCTTATGTCATGGTTTCTATTCTTACCAAATTGGAGAAGAGTTTATTACCCGGAAACAAATTTTGCATTTTGCCACCAGGTGGGGCCACTTGTAAGTGCAAGTGAGCGAAACGCAATCCCGAGCAACATCTCCTGGCAAGGCAAACGCATACCAAGTTTGGGAAGAATCCGATGAGCGGTTGCCAAGTTATTGCCCGAAAACCAAATTTAGAACTTGCCACCAGGTGATGCCACCTGTACGTGCAAGTGGGCGAAACTCAATTCCAGGCGACATTTCATATGTACGGTGGCTCATTAGGGTCATTGTCGTTTTCTTTCGATTTCCTATGTTTTTCTTCTATTTCCGAAGAAACGAACACAATTTTCTAGGTTTTCTTTGAATTTTCCAAGAAATCAACTCAATTTTCAGCGAATTCAAAGCAATATTTTGCGATATTTCCATGTTCAAGGACGTAAAAACAGAGACAAAGTCAAAGAAAAACCTACAAAATTCTTGAAAAACATCAAATATAATTTCCTCCGCAGATATATTTCCTCCTCGCATATTATCATTTATTTCCCGTATATAATATTTCCTCCGCGGATATAAAATTTCCTCCGCGGATATAATCATTTCCTCTGCGGATATAATATTTCTGTAGCGGATATAATATTTCTGTAGCGGATATAATCATTCCCTTCGCGGATATAATCATTTCCTCCGCGGATATAATATTTCCTTCGCGGATATAATATTTCCTTCGCGAATATAAATAATTTCCACCGCGGATATAATTAATATCTTCCGCGGCGGAAATCCACGTGTCTTGAGTGGTAGAAAGGCGGCAAATTCATTAGCATTTTTGAGGATGAGGAGTGAGACTGATGCGGAGTTGCCTTCACGATGATGTCACTATGACGTCACATCCGGTGACATCCGGGTCAAAGGTCACATCCGGTCACGTGACATCCGGTGACATCCGGGTCACTTCCTGTGACATCTATTTCGGTCATGTGACGGCCCAGCAAGAGTTGTCTGCCCCCTTACATAACACCCAGTGACTTCCAGTGTTAATCTCATGCATGTATGGAATAGGGTTGGCCATATTTTTTTTCTTGTGGATTTTACTATGGGCTGTAGCACCTTGTTTTTTTGTCTCGCGACGGGATTGGTCTCGAGGCACAGGACAAAGTTAGTCCCAATGGGGAACCCACTCATGGACATTTGCGGTATGGGGTGTGGCCCCTTGTTTTCTTCATCTCGGGCTGTAGAACACGATGGGAGGGATCTCGATGCCAGGGGTTGAGTTTCGCTGAAAAGTTCAGGCAGGTCTGGGGTGGACATGTTAGATCCATTCTGGCGTACTGGACAATGTTAGTCCCAATGGGGAACCCACTCATGGAAATTTGCGGTATGGGGTGTGACCCCTTGTTTTCTTCATCTCGAGCCGAAGAAGACTGTGGGAAGGGGTCTCTATGCCATGCGTTGACTTTTTGGAAAAGTGCTGATGACGCATGCGCAGTAGGCAGGCAGATCGAGGTGGGCGTTTTGGGGTCTAGGTGGACCCATAGTGGTCCGATTGGGTTGTGTATGGTGGCCGATAAGGGACATCGCTGCATTGTCTCAGGCATGTGGTTTGGTAATACGAAGGCAGGATGCGAAGTGCGAAGGCAGGATGCGAAGTGCGAAAGCAGGATGCGAAGTGCGAAGTCCAGACACGAAGGCAGGATGCGAAGCGCGAAGGCAGGATGCGAAGTGCGAAGTCCAAACACGAAGGCAGGATGCGAAGTGCGAAGGTAGGATGCGAAGGGCGAAGTCCAAACGTGAATGCAGGATGCGAAGTGCGAAGGCAGGATGCGAAGTGCGAAAGCAGGATGCGAAGTGCGAAAGCAGGATGCGAAGTGCGAAGTCCAAACACGAAGGCAGGATGCGAAGTGCGAAAGCAGGTTGCGAAGTGCGAAGTCCAAACACGAAGGCAGGATGCGAAGTGCGAAAGCAGGTTGCGAAGTGCGAAGTCCAAACACGAAGCGCGAAGGCAGGATGCGAAGTGCGAAGTCCAAACACGAAGGCAGGATGCGGAGTGCGAAGTCCAACCACGAAGGCAGGAAGTCAAAACAAATGCCACTGCGCATGACCCGATGAAAGCGAGGCCAGGCCGCTATTTGCGTTATTTCATTTACCAATGCCGATACCAGAGTATAGTCGCCTTCTTCGTCGGGATGGTTCACATGAAGAATAAAGTTTGTATGTGTTTAGATACACGAGCACATGACCAGTCTTTCTTTATTACCGAAACCATTTCGTCACTCGATACAGTCAATATCGCTGATTTTCTTGATTCAAAGTATAGTTCATTTATGCTCGATTTTATTACAGAAGACAACGTCATCCGTCAGTATTTAAACGTCGGATATACAAATGTGGAGATTTGCCAAATTCTTCATATCAATCACGAAAGTTCATGTACAAACTTCATTTTGTTGCTGAGTCATAAAAAGTTAAATAAATCTCAGAACGTTTGGAAAATGCTACTATGCTAATTAATGTCATTTTTGAATTAATCTACAGGCCCAATGTTTTCCTGGAAGTGAAGTCCAGACTTCCTACCAGTGGGCGGTTTACTGTGGAGGAGGCCTATGACTCCTAGGCCTGTGTGGATCCTTTTTTGTCGGAGTTGAGTGCATGTGGAAAGCTTTTCCCTAAAACAATAATGTACCTTCCTCTGAAGTGGTGTGGCCATGTGCACAATAGAGCTGTCCAAGAATTTCTGTCCGGGCACCCAGACCATGATTTCCTTAAATCGCAAATAATACTTAGATGTGGCTAACAACATTAATGAAATGAAAGACATGTGTTCCAGAGAAGGTTTATTATCTTATTATTTTTCATGCTTCGAAATGATCTTTGAAATCACCTGATTAGATTAGGTTTGTGGGTATCTAAATCTTTTATTTTCATAGAATATCAGATACAGATGGATGTATACAAAATAGTCTGTATAACTTTTACCATTATAACGAAGCTACAAGGCTTGTAGCTTCGTTATAATGGTAAAAGTTATACAGACTATTTTCTGTATCTGATATTCTATGAAAATTGAAGGATATAAGTGTTGGAATAAACTTTTAAAATAGTGTTAAAGAGAACCCGGATCATGAACTCATGTTCAGTTACATGTGCAACTGTTCTTCCACTGGCTCATTTATACCAATGGTACAGCCTGTACAGCTTCACAATATTTTGTTACAAAGATAGAGATATGGCATGATTATGTGCATCAACAGATAACCTCAACTCCTTTCACACAATCACTGATTATAAGGCAAGAAAGTAGACAAATTGTCATGTTTGGGGGAGGGGGCTTAAGACTGGATACCCCTATCTAATCATGCATAGGATTTTTTTTGGTGAAAATCGATGGTGAATTGGAGCTAACAAAGAACATTTGAGTGGTATAAGATTGTAACAATTTAACTTTTAATTTGTATGATGTTGTCTTATAATAGTGTTGAACACTATATGTGATATATACAACCTGAAATGATCGTTCAATCTGGAGTTTGCACTATAATTCAATTTAATCCTTAGACAATATTATCTTGTCCCGATAGCAGCGGGTGGTGCATTGAGACATGGCTGACCGCCGGAGTTCTGGTTTGTTAATCAGGCCGCTTTGCTACCTCTTTAACATAGGATTGGAAATATTTTCAATCGATGACAACTTTTTTAGATCTGAATTTGCAAAACTTGTCAAAAATGTAAGCTTAGTGATATTCCTTGAAATAGAAGGCATTGAGTCATATTTATCATAATTACACCAGTTAACTAAGAGTGACTTTGTCTACACCCTCGTAAGCTAAACCAACCTGGGCATCACAAAACGATCCAGTGTGTTGGCTAGACATGCTAGAAAGGTGCAGGCAAGATTTACACTTTCTAGTTTCAGATTGCGGGTGCATTATTTTTTATTTCTATTTTTAGTTGGGCATGAGAATTAACTAGTAACAGCGCAAGAAATTATTAATTTTAATAAGCCTAAACTTTTCCGATTTAACATGGCAGATTTAGGCTGTGCATATGCTGGTTTACGAAAACTAGCAATTAGCATGCCCTGATCCACCCTTTTTACCCCTCGGGGTGTTGTCGTTACCATGTACGTTCATCTGTCCGTCCGTTACCGCGTTTTACGCAAAATCGCTCGAGACACAACCATCAAATTTTGAACACTTATTTATCTAGTGCTAAGTCAGATGCCTATCGAAAGAGGCTTCCATCGGCTCGTATTTTACAGAGTTATACCCCTTTACAGATATATTACTTTCTATTTCTGTCCTATATGCTTGAATGTAACCAACTAGATCTGTAGAACTGTGTTCAATATTGTATTCTAGAAGCCAACAGCCATTTGCACATTCTCAGTATATTTCTCATTTGCTTGGGGGAAGCCGAGGGGTTTTGTGAGACTCGCCTTCATGTTGACTACTAGTCTAACATGTAGCTCCTATGTAATTTGTACAAATCCAAAATAGCAATGCGAGTATGACATTGACAAATCGATATTGTTCCTCCAGCCATACGGAAACATCACATTGTATTAGACAAAAACTACACCAACATTGTAGGGTAGACAAAACTTCAATTGCAAAAGTTATTCTGATGGCTAAATATTGTATCTTTCTGACAATTATTCTGATGTAATTGTACATAACGTACCTATTTATTACCTTATATAGGCTAATATGTTGCATACCAGCATGTAAAATCTTCCTGCATAGATGTACCCGCCAGCATATACATGTATTCATAATGATTATGTATATATTTTAACCCTGTGGCACTTTACTGTTGTTTGGGTGTTGCATTTAATTATTGTTGTTTGTTTTGTACTCTTGTTTTGTATACAATAAATCTTTGAATCTTTGAAGACAGCTACACATGCAGGGTCCCTTATTATTTATTAATGCTTTTTTATCAGTGGAACCCCACACATTCACAGTGTACAATAGTGTATATGTTTATGGGTATGATACTTCATGTACAAGCAGTAATAACTAATATCAATGAGTGGTCTAGATGAGAAACACATGGTATATTATTTACAGGATGCCTGTAAATGACAATTGTGGCAGGGATGACCAACCATAGCAGGCACAACATAATAATTCATGAATTGAGCATAAATACCTCACAATCATACATTTAATGAAAAGTAAACACATAAGAGATCAATGAACTAAGTCGTCTCCTGGTAGACCGACGTCTTCCGGTAGATCCAAACCATGATTGTAGGATAAATACCATTCTCCCAACGTCAGAGTCTGTAACCTCCAAACCGTCAGTAAACCAGGTATATATGACAGAAGGAGATATACAATCTGATGCCATGAGAATGGATAAATACTAGCCCAGGAATGGCTGTAGTCTCGAATGGCTCTGTAATCGACAGCCACGCCCACCTACACAGCAAAGGTTCTATAGCTAGATAAATACGGGCGTTCTCACATTTATCTCATAATTGCAACTATGGTTTTTACTGCCCTCATGTCACGGTAGGTATCCAAACAGATCTCTACCAGTGCAAACGATCTCTACCATCTGCACAACGATATCCACCAGCTAATATTACGGGTTTACGAATAGTGGTATGTACCAATTTCAGCTTATTTTGCCAGGAAGACCTGAGTAATACTCGGAATGATATAGCGCAGCGTACGCCTAAATGTACGAGGAAATATATTTCGCTCTTGTTTCAAACGTGCGTCCTCTGATTATTTCATAATCAGGGACACCGATCGCCCCATCGACGATTCAGTATTGAGAATGTGATGAAATTTTCTGGTCTTTTAATATCTTGAATTGAAATCCTGATAGAAAGGGGCTACTTTATAACGAAATATTGTCAAATTTCAGTCAAATTTCACATATACGGGTAAAAATAAGCAAGTTTATGTGAAAATATGTGTGCTCAATGTACTTTTTGGAAATTAGAATTACAAAGACCTCTACCAATTCCTGACAACTATCTCTACAGGTTCGGTGCATGGAAAGTGTTGGACAAAAATCTACAAATCAAGTCGTATGAACAGGCCTAGTAGAACCAGAGATGTATTGTGCGGATTTGTCTGATGCCAAGTTGTACACGCACGCACGATACACAATGTGACCTTCGTCCGAAGGTTCGAAGTGAGAACGAAGAAATTGGCTTGATATAATGAAGATGATCTCAACACTCTTAAAATGAAAGCGTTTTATTTAACATTATTAATGTCCGAGGAGTTACACCATCATATAAGCTGTTATATTTGTAATACTCTCAGAAAGTGTTGAAAAAATATCTAACATTATACTACACTTTACTAGGCTGAATTTAACACTTGTATAGTGTTGTATTGCTCATCATACTGCAATATAATGCCGGATATAAAACTTTTTTTTCAACGCTTTTTGTCAATTCTCGGACATTTATAGTGTTAAATACAACAATTTCAATTTAACACTTTCTGAGAATGGAAACGTTGTCCAGTGACCAACCCTGGATTTTGTGGTGTGAGTAGCGGAGGTGTTGATCAGTAGAACAACTGAAATAAATTAAATGGTCTTAGATCTAGATTTTTCTGTATATACCCGCGAATATCATCACGTCACACGTGTTTTTGCCAAAATCATGGAAAATACATTTTCTGCGCAGCAAGGCAAGGAATTCGAGGCATAGGCCTACAGATATATCCGTGTGCATTGTTTTTATTGGATCATAAACACAACGGAAAGTCGATAATAAATGAATAAATTTTATCTGAATTTACATTTAATCCAAATGTATGGTGTTGAAAATTGCATTTTAAGACTACGAAACAATCTCCAAACTCAGAAACCGTCATGTGAGCTATGCTGATATTTTTAACACTGTTTCCCGTCATGCGATCTTTTTATCATCGAATAATTGTGTGGGTCGTCGATCCACTTTTTTATGTAAAAAGCTTCAAGAGTTTCTATCTCCATATATTCGCGAGGTCATTAACTCCCCTGATAACATCTCTCATCGGAAAGATGAAATGTGTGTTACGGCAATAGAAAATATATGTACACAATTTGTGAAAGTTCTACATCGATCGCTTTATGATTACGTATAGTTATGACATGAAATTGGAATTCGTAGCATGTACTATTTCCTGAAAAAAAATAACCTAAATGGAGTCAGTTTATTTTTTCTATTTCAACCGCACCACGTATAGGCCAAACTGCCGCCTTATCGTACCATCTCTTTTTTTCAATTTCAAATCGCCTTTATTTGTGTACCGGTAAATGTATCTTTTTGTCGAAAGCATCAGCGTGTTGATAGCACGTTGTTCTTTTCCCCCAACGTAATCATGTTAGGGAGACCCTTATCAATAAATATATACGAAAATCGATAAAGACAAAATCATATTACCATGTTTGAGCGATCTCGCTCTATAAAATGGAGGAAAAAAGGGTCGTTTTTACTCAATAACTTTGATTCCTTCGTCATCAATGCTCCAAAGCTTCAGGCGCATTAATCTATCTATAGTTCCTTGTCCTTTAATTAATTTAAGAACCAGTTAATGTTGTTTCAGTAGCGTGACCGATATTTGGCCTATTAAATTAGATAAATAACAAGTTACTTTTTAGCAAACGACCTCTTTTACCTCCATTTTAGTGGGATCGCCCTAATATGGTAATATGATTTTGTCCCGGGCTTGATTTCCCTTGTAGACTCATTGGTTTCAGCGTATAAATCCCCCAGAGTAAGCCTATCCCAACACTGTAAGCGCTGATAGAGATCGTTGTCAACTTCAGCACAGAAAAACATGCATATCACAAACTCATGGTAGAGATCGTTGTAAAATGAATAGTGATTTTGATTGAAATTCTTCTCCCAATCAAACAGGACGACTTTGAGGCTTAATTATTTTAGTTACTTGAACAATAAGCCATAATTAAAGGGACAAACACAGCTGGTGTACAGTCAGATATGCCCTAAAATAGACCATTCTTTGATGATGGAGTCGATTCTCCTAATCGACACGGCAATCCTGTGTCCCAAATTAAAAAATAACGAAAATACATCAGGCTTTAGCTTGCACGTGCTATAAATCTAGATACTCATATGGGTACGCTGTGCTATGTGGTTTACAGACCTTTTCGGTGCTTGGCTGATTATTTTGCCTTGACCGGGCATGCTCCTCTCCAAAATCTAACAATTTCTCGCTTCACGCACCGGTAGAGATAATTTCATTACGGGTAGAGATCGTTTGCACTGGTAGAGATCTGTTTGGATACCCACCGTGCATGTGGTACGTTGAAGGAAGGGAGATCACTCTCGAGTCAAGAGGTCATGACGCCGTCGCTACAGTGAAGGTCGGCATGATGATGATGATGTGGTCTTGAAATTGGCCTATTGCGCGCCAAAGATAATATCACTCTGGTAGAATTTCACGATTGGATAGCCTTCAACTTTCACTTAGTGAAAAAATTGTCACTTAGTTTACTGCTATTTCGGTCTTCAGCCCGACACAAAGTAAAATGAAGTTGAAAAAGAAAAAAACAATTTTTTTGTTGCTTTCAGTTTTTTATATATATATAAAGATGGCTTGTAGTCCGTTTGTTTGCTGCATTGGAAAGTTAGATCTTTTCAATGTGCACGAGAAAGTCAGCAAACGTCCTTGCAATGGCATATCGTGTAGTCAATCCACTATGACTGGGGACTAACATAGAGTCCAGGTCTATTTGCCGCTCCCAGACTGGAGTGTTATGTTTGGCGTAGATGGATTCCACCTGGTTCAGGAGAACTTCACGATGCTGTGATAGCTGTTCACAGGCAAAGAACACATGCTCGAGGGTTTGCACGTCAGTGCCGCAGGTGCAAAGTGGAGAATCAGCCAGACCCAACTTGAACATATGTGAATTTAGACGAGAATGACCTGCTAAAGCACGTAGGCCTATATATTTGGTTTCTGCCGCCTTTGGAATTTGCGACTTTTTCCTTTCCTTAGGGATTTCCGGTATAAGGGCATGCAGTGATCTCCCCTTGTCAGAAATATTCCAGCCGCGCTGCCACCTCCTTGCTGAGCACTTCCTAAGGAGCCCCTTTGCAGCCATCATAGATAGTTTAGTTGGGGGGATGTTTATGGCTTCAGTGGCAGCAGCTTTAGCCTGTTGATCCGCTAGCTCATTTCCATTTAGGTCCACATGACCGGCCATCCAGTGGATGACTGTCGTTTTATTTAGGCTCTTGAGGATGGTGACCTCAGAAAGAATGGTGTCTATCAGGTCTTGATGGATGGGATGCAGCTCAGTCGTCGATACACTGGTTATGGCAGACATGCAGTCGCTGAAAATGTGGACACAGTCAAAAACATGTGTTTCTCTGTAACGCAGGGAGAAATCCGTTGCCAGTTGGGTGGCCTGAAGTTCCCCATGATAGCTGGTGCTGAGACTCGAGACGGGCTTATGCAGCATGATCGGTTGTGCTGTTAGACCTTCAACGTAGCAGACTGCCGCGGCCCCACAGGGACCCGGGTTTTCTAGAGCTGACCCATCAGTAAAGATGATCATGGCGCCTTGGATTTCCTCCAGTTGGTTTAGCGTGTCTGTTCTAGCCCGAAAGGCTTGTTCAGCAGTCCTACTCTTGGATGAGCCGTAGTCGTTGTTTACTATCCTTACTTCTGGTATGTCGTAGTGTAGGCGGACAAGTGGTGATATTGGCTCGGTAGATGGTTCAATTTCGGACAACCTCAAACAACCTGGAAGATCTCGCTGAAGCATCTGCAGCTTATGTAGTGGCGTTAGGAGACGGTGATCCCGAAATACCCTGTCATCCCTGAGGTTGCATACAAGCGTACGTAGATGATCGCCCGCTGGTTTATGCATAATGCGGATGAACTCTTGCACTAAAACTTCATCGAGTCTGAGCTGGATGGGGGTGGCGTGACATAATATTTCCAGGGAGCACGTTGGAGTGCTGGAAAAGGCACCACTGGCGCGGAGTAGCGCCATACGATGTACACGTTCGATTTTCTTCATTGCCGAGTGTGAGACGGCGCACCAGATGGGATAGGTTCTTTCCAGATGGGGGCGAATCAGTGTACAGTAAAACTGCACCGACATCTCCACTGTTGACCATCTCAGCAGGTTTGTGAGGCCATTTATTACACGAATAGCTGTGCTGCAAATGTGGTCGACATGAGGAACGAAGGTCAGTCTCTCGTCCAGGATTACACCCAGGCACCGTTTGGTGGTAACTTGCTTGAGGGTTTGACCATTTATTTTGACTGCTACTTGATTTCCACCGGTTTTAGAGTGGCACATGCCATCCGTTTTCACATCACTTACCAGCATTCTCCAGGTCTTGCACCATCCTTTCAGGTGAAGTACTTGTGAGGAAATCTCTGCACTGGCAGCTGTTATGTCGACCGCCGTTACCCATATGGTCAAGTCATCAGCGAAGGAGATACGTTTTGGAATGCTCAGGGACATGTCGGTGATGAAGAAAATGAAGAGCAGAGGGGCGATGACACTGCCCTGTGGCACTCCGACAGAAGTTTGGATCCAGTCGGAAGTGAAGTTGTTTATTTTGTTTCGGACTTCTCTGTTGTCAAGGTAGGAGTTGACGTACAGCAAGAGGCGACCACGAAGACCTGCTTGATGGAGTTTATAAATCACCGCATCCCGCCAGACAGTGTCGAAAGCACCTTCCAGATCCACAAAGCAAGCGACGGTGTTCTGGTTCTGTTTAAATCCCTGAATGACACTGAGCGTGTAGTATAAAAGTGCCTGAGTTAGGCTTCTATCCTTACGGTAGGCATACTGGTATGGGTCAAGTAAGCCATTTTCATCCATCCAGGCACGAAGTCTATGGTCAGCTGTACGTTCGTAGAGTTTTCCAATCACACTTGATAGACTGATTCCTCTGTAAGATTTTGGACTGGAGTAGTCTGCCTTGTCCGGCTTAGGGAGATATACTCTATTTTCCCTCTTCCAGGCTGATGGAACATTTCCCTCTACCCAGCATCGTTGGTATGTTGCGAGTAGTGCTGTGAATAGGTTGGCGCCAGCATTTTTGATCATGATAGGCAAGATCATATCTGGTCCTGGTGCAGAGTGTAGTTTTATTTTTGCTACAGCTCGCAGAATTTCCACTCGCTTGAGGTCGCAGTTGTATAGAGCATCAACTCTGTGTGGAGATGACGTAGCCACTTCTATCAACCTTTTCTTCTCCCTGGTGACGTGATCAAAGAATTGGTCATCGAACTGTTTGTCGGAACCGGAGAAGTCTTTATTTATGTGCGCAGCAGTGAGAACCTCAGATATGTCCTTGTCTTCGAACTTGAGGATGTCATTTTTATCACGGAGTGGTTGTACTAGGCTTTTCGTTGTGTCGTTTTGTAGTGCTTGGATCTTTTTCCACACTTGTGAGTCGCCTGGATCGAGTTTAGCACATAATTCTTTCCAGTTGGCATCCGCTGCTTTATTGTATTCCTCTGAGGAAGTTTGCGACAGCTAGCTATCTCATAGTTTGTTGGCGTCGCTCTTTTCCTGTATAGAGCACGGTGCTTTTTGGCTGTGGTGAGAAGCTGCTTTAGGTGGTCCGCTTTTGGAGTGGGAGCATACCCTCTTCGTTGGAATATTTGTGTCGGCACATTTGAGGATCTCTGCTGCCAGCAGGTCTGATGTCTCGTCACTTGATAAGTTTTTCGTGTCGTCTGGAAAATTGACAAAAGATCTGTTCATTTCTTGATGCCAATTTTCCCAGTTAGTGTTTCGAAGGTCCCAGCGGGTACAGGGTGGTTTCTGGGGGACGTTGATTGTGAAGACAATTGGTAAATGGTCGCTGTTTAAAACTGTGTGTTGATCGACAAACCAGGCAGTCTGACCCTTGATTCCCCGAGATAAAGAGATGTCCGGTGCGCTGAATTTGCCGTCTTGCTCTCTGGTGTGGAGGCCATTGTTGTGGATGTTACAATACAAAGATCCATTAATTTCTTGCCCATCTTCCAGGCCATGCCCAAGTTGTGCGTTGACGGATGATGCCATCGTTCCCAAACAAAACTACGACAATTAAAGTCCCCGAGCAGCAAAACATTTGTGTGGCTGCCTAGTCTGTGAATGACGGTGTTCAGAATGTCTAAATGCTTTATCAGGTTTGGAGGGATGTAAATGCTGCACACCAAGAGCTGGGAGCCATTTACTCGAAGTTCGACCCATGTGGCTTCCAGGCCTTGAACCTCCAGATCTCTTCTTGGCACAAGCTTTACTGTAGTTGGCCGATACAGGATTCCCACTCCATCATGTCCATCACCACCTCTGGGTTTGAATAACTGTTTGAACTGTTTGAGGGAGGAAACATTTTTTACTGTCCAAGTTTCTGACAGGCAGATAATGTCAATTTTCTTTCTGTCGACGTAGTTCTTGATAAGGTGGTGAGAGGTGTTAATTGAACGACAATTAAGCTGCAGAATTTTCATAGTTACACACTGCCTTCTCATGTAACTTGAGTCTGATTTTGTGGAAGACAGGGCAAGAACTACTGTCAGCAGGATGACGCCCCTCACAATTTGTGCAGGACGGTTCACGGATACAATGACGAGGATCATGGTCAGGTTTTCCACAGTTTACACACACGGCAGTACGTGTACAGGCGCTGGCTACATGACCGAATAAATGGCATTGAAAACACCTCACAATCTTGATAGTTTTTTTGGGATGGCAGGGATAATGTCGGTTATCAATGATGATACCACTGCAGATACATTGTTGAGCAAGTGTAAGGTCATTAAAAGTTAACTCCACTGTATTTAATGGCGTCCGTGTTCTTCTGTTTAGAAGTCGTCTGACTTGGACACTCTGACTGATGTTTCTTTTTATTTCATCGGTGCTGAGGTGCTTGTAAACATGTCTGACATAAACTACTGTCAGAGAGCTATCTCTACGCGGTAAATGGGCAGACAGATGATCTGATCCAAATGACCCTGATGGCCATTCATGAAGCGCCAAGACTTTATCCCCCTCCGATTTTACCTGCAGACATACGCCGCCACCAGCCAATGGATATGCGTGAATAATGTTTACTTCTGGCTTTACTCTGTTGACCTCCCTGATTATCTTGGTGCGAGATTTATATGGACTGGGCTGGGGGATTTTGTCTAGAATGACAATGTGATTTTTGGTCACACCTTGATCAATCAGTCTGCTGTCCTGGGATTTAAATTCCGGTGATGTTGAGGTTGCGGAAACTGTAGAAGCCGATGAGTTAGAACCTACTGCTGCTGAGGTCGTAGGTACTACCAGAGTCGCGAGGCTTGATTGATCAGCTGTCGTTGGTGGAAAATGAATGTCGTTGAAAATGGTCAGTTCAGAAAATAGGCTGGATTTGGTATCCGCGCGGACGATCTGTCAAATATCAGCGTCTCGTTAAAATGTGAATTATGAGTTAATTCACGTTGACATTGGGCATAACTACTCATCCATTGGCACACAATAGTGATAATTCATCACTAGCAAGTCTTTGATAACAATGTATTCGACCAACGCAAGCGAAATCTTGTCGGTTGCTGGGTCCGAGGATGACAGTGACGAAAACTACGCACTGGGTAATGTCATTGACATTGGTAACAGCGTTTCTAAACCAGTGAACCCAGCTACGCTGCTTCTTGAAGAAGATTCTGCTACAGCAACAACATCATGTTCGAGCACAACGTCTGTTAGAAATAAAGAGTATACTTTGGACAAATCAAAGGCCCTAGCAAAAAAGCTTTCCGCGACAAAACGAGTAGTGGACGTCCGAATGGAACAAACTGATGGGGGTCTTCGATTGTGCTTCTCGGCTGGTATGTACGAACTTTTCAGACTGAAAACTTTCACTCACTTCGAAGTTAACCAACCACAGTTACTTGTACATAAAATTCCATCGATTGATAAAACTGGCACTGAAACCCAAGTTACCCTCAAAATCCTAGCTTCTGGAAGTCAACAGTACACACTCAATATGTATCATACAACATCTAGTGCATTGGTAAATGGTAAAGGGTTGAGTGTATTCATTGACAATCACCTTCCCGAAATACTCGCTTCTACTGATCATGACTCGGATGATGCGAGGCAACTTAATGATGCAATTGCTGCATCTCTCCAGGAGCGGGCACATAACACTACCAAAACAAAGTGTTCACCACCCTCTGAATATACTGTCACTTGCCCCGTGTGCAGCCAAAATTCGGACTGTGGAAGAGCCATTCAGTGTATGACATGCCAAAGGTGGATTCATCAGATTTGTGGAAAATTGACAGACGCAGAGTTCAAGCAACACTCTCGTGATATCACCTTACAATACTCTTGTACATTATGTACCGGTACTACCCCGACCGAGGATCAAGACTGGGAGGATGCCAGCTCTGAGACAAACCCCAAATGTGTGGTTACTAAACGTAGCCGACGCAAACTTCACTCCCCGCGATCAACAGTAACTAAAAAACATGGCACTAGGATAAACAACAAAATGTTGTCAGTATCAACAGATCAAATTAACAACACAATGTTTGCTGTGCGGCTGCTGGAGGAGAAAATAAAGGTTGTAGAAGAATCCTCTTCACAGACCTCTACATCAACCCTTTCGTCAGTATCGTCTATAGAAACTAACATCCTGGACCTGCGAACACAACTGACCAATCTGATATCAGTTAATGATAAAGCATCATGTGATAGATTTGTGGATGTGCAAACTGAAGTAGATAATCTAAAGAAAGATGTAAAGATCTTGAAAGGTCAGATCACTGGTCTACAACAGAAGAATGCACATCTTGAAAAACTAGTATCCCAGTCAAACGACAAAACATCGGCTATGAAAACAGAACTAGTCAGTTTAACTGAAGAAAACAAGGCTTTAAGTGCTCAAATCAGTGAGCTACAATTATTATCAATTATCAAAGATGATCAGCCTGAACACATCACCAACCCGCCAACTCAAAATCCAGTTTCTCCTTCAGTTGATAATACAGGTACAATGACAACACAAACACAACAAACGCCTAAACCAGAATACATGTCAGATATCCCTATACAAAACAGATTTAGCAGCTCTCATAATACGAGATCTTCTGATTACTCAGAAGTGTCAAACGGTAGATTCTCCAGGAAGTTGAACATCCCTCCATGTACTCATCTGATAGTTGGCACTTCCATGGTAAGAAATCTCGATCGTTTCAAGCTTGATAGGTCGGGCGAAACCCAGATTAGAACTTTACCAGGTGCAAAACTTGAGGATTTCCAGATGTACTTTGAAAACTGTAGTCGTCTAGTTGAAACAAAATCCATCACACTCCACATAGGATCAAACGACTGTGGCATTGATGCCAATATTGACAAAGCTTCAACCCAAATGGAAGGCGTCATAATCGCTGCAGAAAGAGCTTTTCCCAATGCACTGATTAACTGCTGCTCCATGCTACCTAGATTGGGAAAGTCGGGCGATGAACACAACAAAAATATCTCCGCACTTAACCAACGCCTCCAAACTTCATGTCAAAGTATTGGTCGACGCTTTATCCGGAATAGTCATCTGTTTTTCACCACAACAGGACAGGCCAAACCAGACTTATATTCTGACCAAGTACACCTCAATGACAATGGCACTGCTTTACTGGCAAATCAAATCAAGAAGTTTGCCTTGAGGAATAAACCTCTATAGACCTTCAAGGTCTCCCACATAAGGCGGATGACCCTAAGAAATTTGATGATTTATGTAGAATTTTGAATGACTTTGATTTTGTTGGTTTAAGTGAAACTTGGCTTAATGCAAGTAATATTGATATTGACAAATTTAACTTCATCTTTTCCAATTTCATGGGCTACAATAGCCCACGAGATGTTTATACATGTAATCCATCTTTTAATAATGGTGGAGTAGCATTTTATTACAGGCCTCACTTACATGATGCCATTGAAATTGTGAAAGAACACAAAGGTCATTCAATCTGGATTAAGGTGAACAAAGTTAAACTTAACTTAGATGATGATCTCTACATATGTGTCATCTATATACCCCCTATAAATTCTCCATTCTGGCACAGAAATAACTTTGACCCCTTCCTACAATTAGAGCAAGAGATCAACCACTTTTCTGGAAAAGGAAATATCATACTTGGAGGGGACTTCAATGCCCGAGTGGCCACGCGGCCAGATTTCTTGACTGATACAAGTAATAGTAGACATTCACCTCTACCAAATTTTCAAAGTTTATCTAATTCTAAAATACCCACCCAACGCAATAATATGGATACATCCACGAACCAATTTGGTATTTCTCTTCTTGAACTGTGCAAAAGTTCCAACATATGCATTGTGAATGGACGTTGTGTGGGTGATAGCTTTGGTAACTTGACATGTCACCATTATAACGGTAGTAGCACTGTAGATTGGGTTTTGACCACTCCAGACTATTTCCATAATGTCTCTTTTCTGCAGATATATCCGTTTACGTATCTATCTGATCATTGTCCTGTTTCTGTCAAACTAAATTTATCTCTATCAGCACAACATATATTAACAAGCGAGTCTGATGCTACCAAGTCGAATAACGTTCGCCCTGTGAATAAACATAGGAATTTTAAGTATTTATGGACATCTGATTCCAAAAATAATTTCCTCACTGCTTTACAATCAGCAGAAACTAGACTTCTATCTAATAATTTCATAATGAAAACATATCCTTCCTCTCTGGATGGTGTCTCGTCTGCAGTCTCTGATTTTCAAAATATACTAACATCTGCATCTAACAATTCCCTCAAAATAAAATACTTTTCCAATAGGGTTAAAACAAAGAAGAAACGACACTGCCATGACGCTGATTGTAATGTTCTGAGATCAATTATGTTCAAAAGTCTCGCTAAATGCCGGAGATACCCATTTAATAAACAATTCCTTACAGAATATTATAAGAGTAAGAAAGCTTATAACAGGCTAGTTAAATTTAAGGAAACACAATATAGGTCAAAAATTCTGAATGAGCTTGACAACTTGGCAACTTCTAACCCTTCTGAATATTGGCGACTGATTAGATCCTTAACAGAAGATAAACCTCATTTAGACAATGCGAACATTGACATAAATACCTGGCACAAACATTTTACTTCACTAAACGAGGACAAGACGGAAAATGACACCTTTCATTCTAACATTCAATCTACATTATCTTCCCTTCAATCAAATTCTAATATCAACTCTGAAATCAATCATCCAATAACATCAGCAGAATTTAGAGAAGCGCTTGGTAAACTCAAAACTCATAAATCTAGTGGACCAGATCACATTCTAAATGAAATGTTAAGTTGTTCAGGTTTTAGTTTAATTGACCATTATCTTAAATTATTCAACCTAGTATTTGATTCTGGCAAATTTCCTCAAACGTGGAATACATCTTATATTACCCCATTATATAAAAAGGGGGATAAATCGGACCCCAATAATTATAGGGGTATTGCACTGGGAAGCTGCATTAGTAAAATATTTCTCTCTATTATCACTACCAGAATATCCAATAACTTAGAGAATAATAATTTACTCAATGAAGCCCAATGTGGCTTCCGCACTGATCACCGAACAACAGATAATATTTTTATTCTCCGCACACTCATTAATAAATATAAGATTGCTAGACGGAAACTTTTTGTATGCTTTGTAGATTTTTCCAAAGCCTTCGATACTGTCTGGAGACCTGGACTTTTCCATAAATTATTAAAATATAATATTAATGGTAAAATCTTTAACCTCATACAAAATATGTATACGTCTACTCAATATATTATAAAGACCAACTCCTCCCTCTCAGACCCCATCTTATCTGAAAAAGGCGTTAAACAGGGCTGCAACTGTAGTCCTGTGTTGTTTAACATATACCTGAATGATTTATGTGCTTATCTAGAAAGTGAAAGTGCACCCAGCCTTGAACAAAGCAAAGTTCCGCACCTGCTATTTGCAGATGATCTTGTTTTACTGTCAACTAACCCTTCAGGCCTCCAAAGAAACCTAATTAATCTGCAAACATTTTGTTCAAATTGGAAATTATCTGTAAATTCTATAAAAACTAAAGTTGTTATCTTTAATGGTACCATTAAAAGTAGCCAGAAAAACTACACATTCACTTATGACAACAATTTCATAGATATTGTACCAGCTTATTCTTATCTCGGGATTCTTTTTAGCTGTAATGGTAATTTCAACTCGGCTATCAAGATGTTGAAGAACAAATCACTCCGAGCTTGGTTTAAGTTACGCTCAAACCTTACCACTGCTAATAATAGTCCTACTCATACACTAGTCAAGATGTATAATAGTGTGATCAAACCAATCAATACATATGCCTCTGAGGTCTGGGGAAATCAAATCATTAGAAAAAATCCTGACTTAAATGTATTTGCCTCCTGGGACAAATTTCTCTCAAACCAAACAACTATAAAAATTTGTAAATCTATATTGCATGTCCCAAAGAGAGCAAGCAATATTGGTTCAGTTGCTGAACTAGGTGTGTATCCTTCATCTGTTGATATTATAATCAAAATGGTGAACTACTGGCTCCGACTGGAAGATTTAAACCCTTCTCGCCTGTTATATAAAGCTTATGTAACAGATAAGTCTCTCGGTCATGCAAGCTGGTCTTCAAACATTCATCATATATTTCAATCACTTAACCTTTCAAATTACATCGATACTTTTCGCCCATCAAACAAAGTTTTGAAAAAAACTCTAAATACTAAATTAACAGACACATTTAACGAGATACTTCTAAAATGTTCATCACCAGACAGCAAACTTAGAACATATGGTCAAATTAAAACCAAAGTAGAATTCTCCCCCTATCTCCTCGTTCTGAAAGATCTTAAATTACAAAGATCTCTAACCGCCCTTAGATTATTGAATTGAATTGAATTTTATTCACCAATGAACCAAATATTATAAACTTAATATCAGTGGCTTCAACATAAAAGACATTATAATTCAAGAATAGTGAATAATTTAGCCAGATTTCTAAACTGGCGGGATTAAAACCCCTTGGGGCTTGTTCTATCCCTGCGTGGAGTAAAGCAAATATGAAAATAATAAGCATTCATCGGCGAAATAAGGAACAGAAGAATACACAAAAAAGTTCTATGTACACATAATTATCCGGGCACAGATTAAGTACTACTGACTTAGAAATAGAAAGAGGACGTTATTCTAAGACACCTTTACTATGTCGGCTCTGTAAACATTGTACCCTTAACAAAATTGAAGATGAGTGGCACTTTCTTCAATGCCCTCTCTACAAACCACAAAGGCGTCAAGTAATGCGTACTATAATATAACTTGACCATTCTGTTCTTGATCTAAGTTTGCATGATATATTTAAATTATTTCTTAATCCTTCTCCAGAGCTATCTATTGCTATTGGTAGATTTATTTATTGTTGCTTTCAAATAGGAAAGCTTTCATGTATTTAACTTATACTACAACAATGGACTTAATATATATGCACTACTTATTGCCATATTTATCCTTCTATAAGTGTTACCGCTGAACTGACTGAAAGTGGCATGCCATAACCACTCCCTCTCTTTTTAGATCACAAGTTGTTATATTTATTGATTTAATTATTTATTTGTTGATGTACCTTGTCCCATGAGGGCTAATATATGTTTTCATGTATATTTATTCGGTACAATAAATTGAAATTGAAATTGAAATTGAAATTGCTTGTGCACTGTAGAGCAACTGAGATTTTACATTTTGGACACTCATATAGTATATCCGGTTTGCTGTAGTGTGAATTTTCGGAGTTGGACAGGCCAAGACAGTCACGATGGTACCACTGAGTGCAGATAGAGCACTCGATCCAATGGATTTGACCACAGTTGCAAGGTTTAGGGGTTTATTGCAAGGACAATAATCAGTTGATTCAGTATAGACTTGAAGGTGATAGGTTTAGTCTCTAGGATTTTATCACAGGCATTTCTGATTTTAGGTTTTTGGGGTTTGCTGATTTTCTCACAGGTTGCAACTGTCTGTCAAAGTTTTTGGTCGGCATTATTAGAAGCCTGTCGTCAATCGGCCCAACGTTATTAGACGACGGCGGCCAGTCTAAAGGGGAAGCAACCCTCTTTTCTAGATACTGCGAGTTACTTCCCTGCATGAATGGGGAAATCCCCTGCGTGTCAGCTGACGTTGGGGGAAATCCCTCGAAACTTTTCGATTGTACCGGTACATGTGTATTTCCAGTATCACAACGCAACCGCAAGTCGCAAATTTTGGGCTCCTAAATCCTTCTAATGATGGCGAGACAAAGTACGATAGAAACATCACTGTTAGACAAGTGTCAACGAACCATCGTCATCGTAACAAGCGGTTCCATACAAAGCTCGTTTATGTAAGAAATATGGGACTGGACCAGAAACAAGTCAGGTAAACAACAAGAACAATTTTCCTGCGGAATTTTAAATATTTTTTTTCACATGAAGGTCTTTTCCTAAAACTCCAGATATGCAAATGGGAGTTGGGAGATGGGAATTAATGGAAAAAACCCCAAACCCTAACCTATCCGTTAAATCTGGTAACTTTACCACTAGCTCCCTCCTTCCCAGCAACACAGTCACAGGGCATAATGAGACAACCCCACTCTGTTCAATCTATTTATTAATGACCTATCCTTTGCTGAAACAAAATGCAACCCTGTGACACTGACAAACAAAACCCTAACACATCTGTTATATGCAGATGACCTGCTCTTGATTTCTGAGATCCCAGAAGGATGTACACAACCTTGATACTCTTGCCAAAGTTTGCAACAAATGGCACCCAGAGGTGAACATGGCCAAAACTCAAATCATGACTATTCAGAAATACAAACGAAAACCAAAAGACTTGCACAACTTTCACATCAACCATGCCCCAAAAAGAGTGCAAGCAATTACCATTTTAGGAACAATTATCGATGAAAAATGGTCATTCTCATCTGCCAGGCTAGACCTGAAACATGCAAGCACTCAAAGCACTATTCAAACTACAGAGAACTAGCAACTGCCCCTCCCTAATATCTATCTTGACTCCAGATTAAACTGTTCCACTTGTAAAACCCATTTTACTGTACAATTGCGAAGTATGGGGTCTTGACACCAAACTCACTGAAAATAACCCTGACAAATACTGGTTAAAAATTGACAAACTACATGTACAGAAACTACCCCCTGAGGAAGTCTTAAAAAATTTCTGTAAACTTATGCTCTTGGTGTCTCAAATCAGACCACAAACATAACATGCCTGGTCGAATTGGGACACCCCCTGTATTTCAACATTCTTACCAAAACCCTAAAATATAGTTAAACCGTCTCTTCCTCACCAAGAACTCCCTGCTCAAAGATGCCTAGGAAACCTACACCTCATCCCCCTCTCTCCCGAATAAATGGGAACACCAAATAACTGGGAACACTCCTGTGTGCAACACCTCAAACTAACAAACACAGTCTTTCCATTACAAACCAGCAAATACAGCCTTAACAAACAGGCTGGAACACTCACTACCAAATTACAGGAAGACTACAACAAATTCTTATTCAACAGACTTTCAGAACAAACAAACTCTGGAGAACTCACACTTTACAAAGACATGGAATACAGCCTACAAATCTACCTATCCTGTCTGAAATCACCCGAGTCTTAGTCGACTGCGTACCAGCTCACATAAGCTACAAATAGAAGTAGACAGGTATCATAAAATTCCAATCCCCAGAGACCAAAGAATTTGCAAACAGTGCACAACAAACCATGTAGAAGATGAGTTACACTTTCTCTTTACACTGTCCAGCTTATGCTACATCTCGCCTCCCCTTACTTAAACTACTTCCTCCTCTCTATGATCCTACAATTTCTGACATCCAGAAACTCTTCATAATTCTCAACCCAGTTGGTGTTCATTGTCAAAAAACGGTGGAACTAATACATTCTATGTACAATAAAAGACTGACCCCCACTGCCACACCCACCAGCAGAGCACCCTCTGTGAACAAACTGAAATGTGCCAACATAGTTTACTCTGAGTTTAAGCCTTACATGTTTGTATGTATATGGACATATATGTGCATGTTTATCAACAGATGTTTGTGTGGATTAATAGATATATAGATGTAGCTGTGTTGTATATAGTGATTTAGGTTCATCAGAAGTAGTCTTATAGCTTGTCATACTTTGTAGTAACCCAAAGTTGTGCAAGAAAGAATTGATTGATAAACAAATCATATTAAGCTGTAGACTCAGGCACACCGTACCTAATTTTTTTCTGAAAACCATTGATAACTATTTTGTGGGCAGTACAATAACTAAATATTCCTCATACAATGCTGAATACAAATATGATACGTATTTAGTAGCTCCGGAGGGGCCTTTTTCTATACCTGTTCGTACACAATGGCCCCACTGGAGCTACGTATTTTGACGAACATTGTGGAAAAAAAAGAAAAGCTTCTAGGCATTGTCAGCAAAAGTCAATAGAGAAAACACACACTTTTGAAATTCAGTTCTAAACATAATATTAATATAAAGACGTGTCAGCTACAATGTACACTATGTTACATGTACATATGAACATTTTTTTAGATCTATTTTTTAAAGATTTTTTCATACATCAATATATATATATTGTCACTTTCAAGTGAAATTTACGCCAGCCTAATACAGGATTTCAACTCTTTAGGCAATTAGCATATGTGTCAAGTTTCAGCTTCATGCTTCATACAAGACCAAGCAATTGGTGCGCCAAACAAGTGACAATGCACAGTGGGAGATGGAATAGAAACTTGTTCTGTCCAGTGAGTTTCTCAATCAATATAATTTATTTTCAGGTAGCCTGCCTTAGACAAATCGTGTATAGCTTACTTTGGATTATCCTCAATGTCAGACTGACATGAATTCCTCTTGACAAGTTTGATTGTGAGAATTATAATAAATATATGAAAAGAAGTGTGTAAAAAAGTGTATATTGTAGTGGGGAATTTTTACTATTTTTAGGACTGTATTTCATCAGTGTGTGTGTTTTGTATTTATTTCACTTTTGCTGACAATGCCTAGATGCTTTGTTTCTGTAATTATACTCGTTGGTTCACACTGATTAAAAGGTATCATATCAGGGGCGTAGCCAGGATATATTGAGGCGTGGTTCGCTTTCACATTCACTTTCACTTCAAAAGGGTACATCTGAGGGTTCGCTTTTTTGAGAAAAGAGGGGCAAAATAGGGGATTCACTTCATCTGGAAAGAGCAATTATACAAGAAAAAAACCCCCAAAAAACGAAAGTGAGTACCCAGGTTCGTCCGAACCCAGAAACTCCCCCTTGGCCACGGGCCTACAGTCAGCACAATATGAGGGTTATTTTGGTATCGGTATATGATAATGGTCACAAACTATATTGCATCTATCATCATGACCAACACATGCACTCATAGTTTTTAAATATAACTGTTAAAAGTTTCATCACTCGTCATGTAAAACTAAAAAAAAAAAAATGATACTAGAAAAGTTATATGATTTGACACCCCGAGTACTGGTACCAGTAATCAAGCTGAAATTTCTCACATGTATTTACGGCTTTCCTGCATTAGTATTATGTTAATATTAATTTTAATAAAGACATTTGAACTCATTTTTGAAATTTTTATTGAATTTTGGTACACAAGAACACACTTATGACATAATATTTAGTACCATGCACTCATGATCACCTTCTTGAAAAAAAATTCAAGGTATCAAGTTCCGAAAAATAATTACTGATCATATCAATTTTCCATATCCAATATCACAAAGTCTAAAAATTAAATATTGCTGAAAAGACCCTCTCAATTCCCTTCAGAAAGTCCTGGCTATGTCCATATCCACTATAGGCAAAACATGTGGGAGAGGGATACAATCTCCTCGGCACTTGCAAGAATACTTGTAGGAATATGTGCTCTCGGATATAACCTTGATACCCCAGATTACTATTCCCGACATATCAACTCTCATGCATTCGGTGTGCGTCGCACACATTTGTCATCTGTCTCACATTCTCATTCAGCTATATCCAAATCTCACGCATCTGGGCATTTTTGTAAAATCATTTCTGAGATCATTCAAAATAGCTCCAGTTTGCAGAAATAAGTCTCTAATTTCAGCATTTTCCTGAACTTGATTACAAAGTATTCATTCATACACTCCATAAAGGGTGAAATTTTGATAGCTGTTAGATCAAAATAAAGAAAAAGCGATAAATTGTATGAAATGATGCTCCTGATTTATCGGGGGCTCGTATCTTCTGGGCAGATATACTCAAATCTCATGCCTTGGCAAAATTATAATATAAGTTTGTCTGATTTATTTCCAGATGGTGGTAATGATGAACTCAAGGAAAATTTCATTCCACTGAGGTTAACAGACAAACTCCAGATCGCAATTTACTCTCAGGACAGTAGGCATACCAACATGGCTAGGGCTAATTGTTATGGAGATGTGGTTTTGCACCAAGTACAATCGGCAATCGAGACCGCTATTGTGCCATCGGAACTCTCATCAGTCATCTGGTTGGACTTTGTGAACGAGTGCTTGTCCAATGAGATGAGGGCTTGTCACCTGAAAACGTCAACCGTCCATGTTTGGCAGAATTATGCCAGACAGTGGCGTGCGAACCTACCCAAATTGAAAGTTTCCCGTTTTTTACCTCTCTACACTGGCAGCTATTTCGAGGGCATGCCAAACTCCATAGACGTGGATATGTTACTAATCGACAAATGGTTTCTGCTCTGCGAGAAGTGGCGTCTGTATCTTCCATCGGGACTGATCATGTCTAATGTTGACTGTTACCCAGGCTATATCCGTATAATAGTCACACCTGACATCCAGGCAAGGACGTACTTCCACAGCTATCAGCTCAAGAAAGTCGGTGACGAACATTATCTATCTAGCACAGGATACATTCAAGCCATGCGGGAGAGTGGTACTCCGGGCCATGACTATCCTGCCCATGGCCCAGCACTGTCATATGGCACCACAAATGATATCGTCTATGCCTTGAAGTGTGAAGACTGGCCAAGCTTTGCTCAAGATGCTCTCATAAGACGACGTAAACAGCCAATACGCCTGCCGATAGGACCGGATTCACCAATGGTTTACGTTGTCGCTGTTGGACACCATAGAAGTGCGAACAGTGATATAGAATGGAGGCTGTCATTCAGCGATGCCGAGAAGACACTGGTCATGGGCTGGACGGAATGTCAGAGATCTTGCTACTTTCTACTAAAACAATTCCGTGTGACATTTCTGAATGATCCTGCAGATGTCCTCTGCTCCTACTACATGAAGACCTTGGTGTTCTGGCTGTCCGATATCCTGCCGCAGACCTTCTGGTGTGCTGAGAACTTCCACAAAGGCTTTGTTATTGCCCTCTGTCTTCTGAAGACCTTCTTGAAGGAGAAAAACATCCCTCACTACTTCATCCCAGAAAACAATATGATCAGCCATAAAGATGATGACGAATGTGCCAGCTTGCTGATCAAACTAGAGAACTCTCTCACATCTGGCCAATTGCATCACAAAATTGTGGAGATGATTTGCCAAATAAGCATTGAAAGCCTGTATGCTCTAGCGGGTTTGGAGTATGAAAACTCTGCAAGGTCATCATGTAGGCAGTTATTTACCCTAGTCAGACATTTCATGGACTATGAGCATGGAATGTTGATATATGAGGCTGAACTGTTGTCCTCACTAACAATTATGATGTCCATGGAGGACAGACATCAGTGTGATGCCATGGAATCAACGCTAGCTATACTCAGTCAGCTGGTATCGAAGGATATGGTGCCCGCGTTGCAGATTCTCTTACAGCGGAAAATAGCCAGTTATTATCAGAGCCTTGGTTCACGGACAAGTCTCAAACGTGCTGAGGATTTGTACAAACAGTCCTTGAAGCTCCTGTATCCCAGTGGTTACAATGACAAACAGGTATCCGGGAAGATAGAACTAGCATTCTTTCACTACCTGAATAAACAATATGAAACAGCAGAAAGGCTAATTTCTGAACTTATATCTGTATTCAGAAGCATGCTGGAAACTTCTACTGTGGATTATTATCTCTGCATTGCACTGAGTTCGTGGGAGTCAAAGAGATTTCAGAATGATCAGTATCTTTTCAACGTGGTCCAGAAACTACCCCGAGAAGTACCACTTATCGTGAATATTGTTATTCTAGCTGTGTACATTCTGATTGAGTGTTATTTGAGACAGCCACTGACCGTGAGTCAACGAATGATCGAATTGAAGCATTTCTATGAGATGTTCCACTGTTTCGGGAGACTGTCAAAGTCATGCATCTCCCGAGGTTCCTTTCACACACTTCTCCAAGGCATTTTAGCACAAAGAGACCTGGGAGTCCATGGGTCAGACTGTTTACGGCTAGGATAAATATTCTGCTAGGGGACAGTCCATCGGGTGCACTGATTGGCCAAATCATGATGCCCCAACAGCACAAAGGACATGAAGAGTGCTCATTGAATCATAAAGAGCACTGTTTTGGGAATCTGTATCGAAGTCCATTGGAATGGACAGCAATTTCTGTAGACTTTCAGGACTCTCTTAGCTGATGGTGTAATACTGAATGGTTTGTAAGCATCTTCATCTTCAAATTGTTTTACTGTTGATGGCATTCAAAGGGGAATCATTTACCTATGTGTTTGGGAATGGATTAACCAATAATAACGAGTAATGGGACTACTCCTGTTAGAATGCAGCCTTTTGGTTGGATGAGCACAGTATATGTGGGATATAACATTGGTGGCAGGGGCATTCTCAGAGGTAACTTTCTTACAATAGGATTAACCTGACAAGGAATGAAATCTGCAGGAGGTGACTATTCTTTCAATATTACCCTCCTAACAGAGTATGAACTCTCCTGGAAGTAACTATTCTTTCGTTATTACCCTACTGACAGGGATGAACTCTCCTGGAGGTAACTATTGTTTCAATATTATCCTCCTAACAGAGCAGGAACTCTCCTGGAGGTAACTATTCTTTCAATATTACCCTACTGACAGGGATGAACTCTCCTGGAGGTAACTATTCTTTCAATATTACCCTAGTGACAGGGATGAACTCTCCTGGAGGTAACTATTCTTTCAATATTACCCTACTGACAGGGATGAACTCTCCTGGAGGTAACTATTCTTTCGATATTACCCTAGTGACAGGGATGAACTCTCCTGGAGGTAACTATTCTTTCAATATTACCCTACTGACAGGGATGAACTCTCCTGGAGGTAACTATTCTTTCGATATTACCCTAGTGACAGGGATGAACTCTCCTGGAGGTAACTATTCTTTCAATATTACCCTACTGACAGGGATGAACTCTCCTGGAGGTAACTATTCTTTCGATATTACCCTAGTGACAGGGATGAACTCTCCTGGAGGTAACTATTCTTTCAATATTACCCTACTGACAGGGATGAACTCTCCTGGAGGTAACTATTCTTTCGATATTACCCTAGTGACAGGGATGAACTCTCCTGGAGGTAACTATTCTTTCAATATTACCCTACTGACAGGGATGAACTCTCCTGGAGGTAACTATTCTTTCGATATTACCCTAGTGACAGGGATGAACTCTCCTGGAGGTAACTATTCTTTCAATATTACCCTACTGACAGGGATGAACTCTCCTGGAGGTAACTATTCTTTCGATATTATCCTACTGACAGGGATGAACTCTCCTGGAGGTAACTATTCTTTCCATATTACCATACTGACCGGGATGAACTCTCCTGGAGGTAACTATTCTTTCGATATTACCCTCCTGACAGAGTATGAACTCTCCTGGAGGTAAGGGAGCTCCTTGAAATTAGGAACTGAGTTCCCTGGTAGGGATGGCATATTATTCAAATGGGATACTCCATGCCCAGTTTGGTGTTCTGATCAGGATGGATTAGAGTTCCAATTGGGATGGCATAGGCCATTCCCCTCATGCCGCTACATGGTATGGCATAAGCCATCCTTTGTCTACCGAGTTCCAAACTGTATGGCATGGAGTCCCTAGGAGTTCCAACACGGTGCATCATGCCACTCTGTTTGGAATGCCTTAGGCCAGTTTCTAGTATGCCCCAACTTCAAGAAGCTAACTAACTTATTCTTTCAATATTACCCTCCTAACAGGGTATGAACTGTCTTGGAGGTAACTATTCTTTCCATATTACCCTCCTAACAGAGTATGAACTCTCCTGGAGGTAACTATTCTTTCAATATTATTCTCCTAACAGAGTATGAACTCTTCTGGAGGTAACTATTCTTTCAATATTACCCTCCTGACAGAGTATGAACTCTCCTGGAGGTAACTATTCTTTCAATATTACCCTCCCAACAGAGTATGAACTCTCCTGGAGGTAACTATTGTTTCAATATTACCCTCCTGACAGAGTATGAACTTTCCTGGAGGTAACTATTCTTTCAATATTACCCTCCCAACAGAGTATGAACTCTCCTGGAGGTAACTATTGTTTCAATATTATCCTCCTAACAGGGTATGAACTCTCCTGGAGGTAAGTTAACTATTCTTTCAATATTACCCTCCTGACAGAGTATGAACTCTCCTGAAGGTAACTATTCTTTCAATATTATCCTCCTAACATAGTATGAACTCTCCTGGAGGTAACTATTCTTTCAATATTACCCTCCTAACAGAGTATGAACTGTCTTGGAGGTAACTATTCTTTCAATATTATTCTCCTAACATAGTATGAACTCTCCTGGAGGTAACTATTGTTTCAATATTATCCTCCTAACATAGTATGAACTCTCCTGGAGGTAACTATTCTTTCAATATTACCCTCCTAACAGAGTATGAACTCTTCTGGAGGTAACTATTGTTTCAATATTATTCTCCTAACATAGTATGAACTCTCCTGGAGGTAACTATTGTTTCAATATTATCCTCCTAACATAGTATGAACTCTCCTGGAGGTAACTATTCTTTCAATATTACCCTCCTAACATAGTATGAACTCTCTTGGAGGTAACTATTCTTTCAATATTGCCCTCCTAACAGAGTATGAACTCTCCTGGAGGTAACTATTCTTTCAATATTATCCTCCTAACAGAGTATGAACTCTTCTGGAGGTAACTATTGTTTCAATATTATTCTCCTAACATAGTATGAACTCTCCTGGAGGTAACTATTGTTTCAATATTATTCTCCTAACAGAGTATGAACTCTCTGGAGGTAACTATTGTTTCAATATTATCCTCCTAACATAGTATGAACTCTCCTGGAGGTAACTATTCTTTCAATATTACCCTCCTAACAGAGTATGAACTCTTCTGGAGGTAACTATTGTTTCAATATTATTCTCCTAACAGATTATGAACTCCCCTGAAGGTAACTATTCTTTCAATGTTATCATTGTGATGGGAATGAACTCTTCAGGAGTAAACTACAACCTGTAACCATCTGGGTCATCTATACGTGGTAATTAAGACAGACCTTGGGAGCGTGCATATCCATTTTCAGTCTACTTTCAGCAACTATAAGGAGAATCCAGAGAAATCAACACCATGTGATGTCATCAGCCAATCAGCAAACTCTACCAATGTAACCTGCCATTTTCGAGTCCTGTGATGTCCTACTTGTTCAAAATTACACATCTACAACACCTCTTATATGATACGGAAGTTATTCATATCTGTATCTTTTGTAAGCCCAGACAATAATATATAGGTTTCTGAAGTGGTTTGAAAAACCTGTAATTTATCTGATTTCTCAAGCCTGTTCTCCGCCAGATGAAGACCGAACAGTGTAGGGTAAAGTATCGGATATTGCTCCACAATAATGGGGACACATGATCCGCAAGTCATCTTATGGATGGTGAAGAGTATGCAAATGGAGGAAACTGTTGTCACAGGTGGGCATAAAAAGTGTGACTATTACAGTTTCTTGCAAGTGAGAGAAGACATTCAGTATCATTGTCTGTTCTGACCCTCGGGATCCATCTTCCTATATATTGTCCTCTGACGGTTCTCCAGAAGACGCCAAGGATCTCACCCTAGGAATCCATCTCCCTATATATTGTCTTCTGTCGGTTCTCTCCCGACGGTTCTCCACAAGACACTAAGGATCTCACCCTAGGGATCCATCTCCCTATATATTGTCCGATGATGGTTTTGTTCAGAAATATTTTGCCCACATAAAGCTGGAGGCTTGGCAACGGACTTTTAATATCAGGAGATAATATCAACACTGCCAGTCGATAAGAGACAAAACAGAAGACAGATATCAGTATTATATGATATAGCATTGTGTATTTTCAGATAATCTTGAAAAATATAAGCAACTTCATACAAGATTTGTACAAAAACTTGTTTTGGCGATAGGACATATTACAGGATTATACAGAGATATTGAATTGTTTTCAGTTTGTCTTGTGAATTTACATGTAATATATACATGTGTATGTTACATCTTTAGTATATTATGTCTACTGAATGTATTAGTACTAATAATTTCCCTTATCCAGTTAATCCGACAAAAATTAGGGAGCTCATTGTGGACCAGACGAACATCTATTTCTATCACGTTGATTCCAATCAGTTCTAGTACATTTACAAATACTACTACTAATTAAAATTGGTCCATTTGGATATATGCAACGATAAAATGAGTGGTATGGATGGTAATTACATGCAAGACAATATTGAATGAAATGATAAACTACGCATATAGTGTGATGTAAATTTTCTCTTTTGTTCTTCTAAACCTCCATCTTCATACAAGTCGACTTCTCCATTCACACTTTGAATTAACCTTGATATATCAGACCATCAAAAGCATTCAGTGAGTGAGTGAATATGATTTAACATAGCTTTCAACACTATTTCAGTAACATCACTGTTTGGCTCCTATTTCTTTTCACACCCGTAAACTGCACAGGTGGGGTTCTATTCCTTTCAACACCATGGAAGCATTCAAATCGAAGGGGTAAATTGTATATACAAACCAGAGATGAGCCAATCAGAACATACACAATCACTGTGTAGGGTGATGTATTCTCTCAGTGGTTACATCATTCCTTCAATTACGACAGTATGGGTGGAAAGATAACCCACTCCTGGAGCACTTGCAAAATTCAAACAGATTCAAGGTTAATGACAATTTTTGTCTGTTTATAAATTCTCTGAACAGAACCAGTGGACTGATACATCAAAGTGTGAATGGAGAATTCGACGTGTGCATGAAGATGCTAAACCTCGTATTATCAGACAAACTATTGACCGACGAGTCAAAATATCCAAGTCAGTTTTAATTTTTCTCAGAGATTAATTTGTTCCACATGGAGTAAAAGAAGTACATATGTGAGGGTAAATCAGATCAAAATTTCTGGATCAATCAACTCCACATTAGATTATGGATGAGAATAAATGCCTTAGTATTTTCCTGAATGTGTCCATGTTGTTTTCATTCCAACCAACCATCTATGAATGAACAAAATATAATGATGGTCAAACAGTATTACATGTAGCTTAATTATGCTGAATTGCAAGTTGTTATGCCAGTATCATTGAAAGCGATTCAGCCATCAGATTGATACAGAATATTTGGAGACGGAAAGTACATCTAAATCAGCTTGACGAGACATTAACTGAGGTGCCTGAATAGAAAAAAATCTTTTGTAGATCTAAGTGTATTTCATCCAAACTGGCAAGTGAGCATTCAATTATATCTATCAACACTATTTCACTTAAGACAGGTTTTCGGCCATAAAATGCAGCATGAACAATGCTGAATACTAATCTGAATTTGTCGTTTGATAATTTCTCGTCCTGGAGACATCGCAACAAATTGGCTTTACGTACGTTGCCGAGAAGTTGAATACAAAAAATATAAAAATTTTGTATATTACAGCTGATGTATGCTACTATTTTAATATGTTCTTGAGAGACACATGGACAGATTGAAAAAGAGAACAGGGTGTGTCAAGTTCACAATAGCGACTTATCTCAAACCAATTATTACCAGGAATTTGTGTTCATATAAATTTTGTTATATTCCATAGCATTGAACTGAAGATTTTGGGCCAAGGTAACAATGACCTGTTGATCTGAAAATTAATAGGATTTGTCTTTGTCACATGGGTAATTTATACCCAAATATCGGTACAAAAAAAATAACCTGGAAATGAAGATAACAAAGTACAACAAATGGATGTATGGACAGAAGTTGCTATCGGAATTTACACACTGACTCTATTGTGTAACCGGGGTTTTTCTTTTGCCGTAATGACCCGGCGCACAATGGGTTTCACTTGTGCTCCGGTGTTCAAGTAGCAAGAACCGAGTGTTCATGCCGATCAAATCCGGGGTAATATTTGACATGAACACCTCCCTAGTTTCAAGAGACACACTGACCTCTTTGTCTGGCATGGGCATTCGTCTGCGTGAATCGCCTGGCATGCCTGGTCGCCTTCAGGAATTAGCAGGTGTTCATGTAGAAATAAGTGGGCGAGTGTTAAAGTAATTTATTAACCCGTACCCGGTGTTCAAGTGATTTATCAAACATTTTAAGATTAATCATTGAAAGAACGAACAATGTCCGTTGAAGTGTGCGACGGGAGATAACTCGTATGAAAATGATACAAAAGCCTTTTGATATCGAACTTTCAAGTGAAATTTCGAGAAACACAAGCTCAATTCATCTTCGCATTTCAAGTTAAATGCTACACTAGCGTTCCGTCACGTGTAGTGTTCGACTTGGATATGTGAAGATGGCTCAATTGAGCACCACTAAATCACGAGTCAGCTTTGATAAATGTCAGTCAAATACAGAATTACTTTCCATTATTGGAGTGACAAGCTACATGTATCGTTATAGGATCTGCATGGGAATACGCCATGTAAATTTCACACTTTGGTTTATTTTGCTGCCAGTCACATACCTTCTTGTCAAGTGACACCAGCGTCGTCGCGGTCGTGCATTCTTGCTGTAGTTTCACTGAATCCAGTCACAATTTCTTTTTTGAGCGTTACACTATATGCCTTCTGATATACATACATTAAAACAGCGACTGAATCAAATATAGGTCTTATCTTTGATTGTCGCCTGCCGAGCGTTGATTGCAGACTAAGCAGTCAAAATATGACGCGTCTGTATGTCGTAACGCATCAATTTTCTGCCGTACGTATATGTGTGGGTACAAGTCAAATGTGTACCGGTAAACGTGAATTTCTGTCAGACATTCCCTTAATTATAGGCCTAGTATGATATCATGCGTATGGACATAGGGATATGTAATTTGTATGTCTGCATATTTTGCTTCATATGCGTTTCACGTAATGTAGATTGTGACACGTATATATATCAATTACATATATCTTTTTGTTACAAATCTTTGTAACGATAACGTGAGAGTTACGGACCAGTCAAACGGGTTGTGGAAGTTATGTTTCGTATGCAAATGTGTTGTTTGTCCTGAAACAACCATGATGTGTTACACAATACGGCCATTGTGTAAGTTATTTATCGCCTTCGACATCGGGGTACATGCAGAATGAACACTCAAACCAGTCCGATTTAAATACCTCGGTCGCTTCGTGACCTCGGTATTCAAATCGGACTGGTGTGAGTGTTCATTCAGCATGAACCCCTCTGTCTCAGGCGATAACTATTACATACATCTTCGTCCAGCCATGCCATATGAAAATGGTGGAGTGGGTTTTGTTCACTCTGGTGATCCAATACATAGTTGATTTTCTTGGCACTACAGATGGCTATCAGTGGATTTCCCTGGTCTCACACAGGTGGGACCTCAGTCTTCCTGCCAAGTGCGGTCAGGCTATTAGCTAGGATTTGAAACTAAGAGGTCTCAATTCCACTTTTTTCTGACAACAGGGTGTCTCCTATCTGTTTCATGTTATATTTCCAATTCTAAGGAGTCTCATTTCAAAATTGGGAGATACGAAGATTCCTAGTCCGCTAAAAGCACGAGTGTGTCTTCATTAGGGGCAATCTGTTCCACCTGATTTTTTTTCCTGCAGTTTGATATAATGATCTGTTTGTATCGACCAATCAATATTTTAAGTGAGAAATATGAGTATTATAGCACAATATATCTAGGACAGCAAAATGCATCCCATAACCACGCAAATGTGCATCACCATGAAAAATAGAGCAGCCGAGGGAGGTAGAGAATTGGGTTGATTTATGAGCTGACTAAAAGTAGTACCATATATGCATTTGGTATCGCCTTTAATAATCCCACTGAGCCTGCCCGGACACCTGTTGACCACATTATGACTGCAGGCCTATTGTTAGTAATTAAATATAACACTGACAACACCAATGATAGATTTACACAGCACTGATGAAATACAATTATAACCAAACCGTATAAGAAATGATTATGGGGTGAGTGAATATGATTTAATGTCGCTTTCAACACTAGAAATGATTATGTCTACAATGATATATTCATGTACATAAGATTGGGCGATCAGTCATACTTCCCTCCATTTAATAATGCATCTACAATCATGTCACCCTATTTCTTCTAATTATTCAGATGGCGAAACTTGATTTCAGGCATCTGTATAGAGATATTCTGCTAACATTCTATACATTTTAATAGCGATCTTCTCAGTTCTTGGGATAAATAACATACCCATGCCACAATAAGCCTCAGTTGATATAAAGATTTTTTTTCTGTTTTTAAATCTAAAAATGCTGTTCGAAAAATTAGAAGAAATAGGGTAGCATTTTTCAGGCTTATGTTCTTTCATGATATACATAACTTATAAATAGCCATCTAATATTAGGAAACAGTACAACACAGTAGCTTTTCTACAGTTTTGAAGCTTTCATGAAGGCCACATATCAAACCAAAGTTACCATATCCTTCGAATAGAAAGATAGAAAGAAAGAGATAGAATAGAAAGAGCAACCATGGCCCATATTACCTTGCTGTAACTCTCTGTCACCAAGTCGGGTAATCCAAAAGGGAGGGAGAGAGAGAGCGAGAGAATTAGATTCAAAGTCGCGTTCAGCAATATTTCAGCTGAATAGCGACAATTTAATGAAAATATGGTACCAGCCAGTCAGAGGCCATCTTGGAACATGTTTGTAGGGATGGTGCCAGCACCAATCGGATTTGCTGTCTTAAAAGGAAACAGTACTATCATTACTTGGCCTACTCATTATGCGGCTGTGAACTGGTGTAGGGGTCTTAATATTAGACAGCTTTAACAGAATATTATGTGAAATATTAGAAGAATAATCCTATAAAAGATTATGGATATGTTATTAATAATATTCATGTCTCCACACCTAATTCGTCAGGTATTTGGTTTTCTGAATGTGAACCAACAGACATACATGTCCAATGAGAAGAAGTACATTATATCCTGTAATTATAACTACTGGACAAAATTATGGCTATCAATGCCCCACACAAATTTAGTAACAGAATTATATATTAAGCTTGGAAGAACAGTGATTGAGCAGATAAATCTTACAAGAAGCTGGAGCATCTAAAATATATACCAACACACCTATCAAGCTACATCAACTACTGCCAGACAGTATTTCCTGGTGCAATAATATACATAAAAATTCCTGGATTATCTACAAAGTATGTACAAATGGTCCCGAGTGAAAATCCAATATGGATGTATATATAGTAGGTCAACTGGTAATAAAAACCATCAGCTGTTGTAGTTGCATGGGGATTTGAGCTGGCCTTCAGCAAACTTTAGTGAACACTATACATTCCATATGTACATTCAAACGCTTGTAGCACTTTTTGTTTCCTCATGCTATATTTAATATCATATTTTGGGTTTTGTTTACAATCGACCATAACTGGACAAGTTCTCATGATTTACTTCCCTAGTTCTCTTGCAGAAATGCTATTATATCATGTAAATGAGCCATATTACTGATATACATGTAACAGTTAGTGACTGCTGCCGTTTTAATCCTTCAAATGCATTTCTCCCAATTCTAAGCTCTCTATGAACCAAACCCACCAATGCACACCATCCATCAATGGAACTGAGATAGAGAGCCACTAGTAGATAGAGTACAATGTGAGTCCTAGAGTTATTCTACAATCATAACAATGAAGTTAAGGCTGTATTCAGTATCAGTTTAACAAATGGCTAATGCACTCTGTGGTTAACCTGCATTCAGGGAGGACATGTTTATATATCCACCATGTACATCCATCCAGCAGATATAGTACGTAGGATGGTTGTTAGCTCAGATTCATTTGTCCTGTTTATGCAGACTATGCTATGCTCATAAATTAAGATGATATGGGGAAAGTGTCACAAACGACATATCTTCTGCATAACTTATCACTGCTGGTACCAAATGATCTCATAATGCTTTCAAACGTTCTAATAGTTTCTCTGCTTCCGACTCAGGCTCTGCCACAGAGTTATCCTTCTTCTTGCTGTTACTGCGCTCCCTCCTAGGGGGCGCTACTGGATCTACTCCGGAGTCATTGAAGTCAATTTCGCGCACTGTAGAGGAATCTAGCAGATTCTGGCGCGACCTCGACCTGGCGAGTTGAGCCCTCCGTTCAGCTAGAAAAGAAAACGAGACAAAATAAATTTTAGAGCTGAATTTTGGCGACATGTTGTTTGTCAATGGTGATGTGTCAATGATGGTGAAATATGAAGAAAATCGGATAAATTCAGTTAAAGACTGTATACGTGATTGAGATAAAACTAAATAATCTTACATCAGTAGACCAGTTGAGCAGAGAGTTCAGTTTACATACATAACATGTACTTTACACCAGCCTTAGGTTTCTCGTTAGATAATCTTCCCTATTCTCTTAACAGACATTTTTATATCCCAGAAATAGAACAATCAACTGATCAAAATTATGCATGATAGCATGCCAAAGATGATGCAAAGAAAACATGCCCAGAACGGTCAAAATATGTCCAATCAAAATAGCCTGAGGTCCAAAAGAAATGAGACCAAGAAACTGAAACCATAGCTGTAACTGTGGAAAAACTTGGGAATTGTAGAAGAACTGAAAACTGACTCCCACACCATGTCTATTCATAAAACAAAGAAAGTTGAAGGGAGAAAAAGAAGGTACAGAAAGTGGGGAGAGAATAAGTATACATGTACCAATGTATCTGATAAAGTAAACAGATTAATGAAGATCAATTAATGATGTACCAAGACTTTAAAGGCAAAATTTCACCTAAGCAAATATTCACCACAATAATCTCACCTGAAGAAAGAATCGATATAGTACTTAAGGAAGAATCGATACAGTACTTAAGGAAGAATTGATATAGTACTTAAAAGAAGAATCGATATAGTACTTAAGGAAGAATCGATATAGTACTAACGAAAGAATCGACATATAGTACTTAAGGAAGAATCGATATAGTACTTAAGGAAGAATCGATATAGTACTAACGAAAGAATCGACATATAGTACTTAAGGAAGAATCGATATAGTACTTAAGGAAGAATCGATATAGTACTTAAGGAATAATCGATGATATAGTACTAAAGGAATCCTGAATACATTTCTTGTTCATAAATTTGAACCCCCAAGTGGGATACAAGATCTTAAAGCTGTCATTATGTTGATCATCTTGACATTGAAAATTTCTGGTCGGAGCACTCATGAGATGAAGACAGGACTTTGTCATTTGAGGTTTCTAAATGAACAGTTCCTGCCATGTGAACACAAGACTCGGAGGCCTATCGGAAAATTTACATTCCTGTATAGCTGAGAAAATGTCTGCATTAATATACTGATGAGAAATTAATATGTGAAATCAGTTGTGGTCTGGTGGCAATGGAAATAAGAATGAAATATGATTTTTCAATATCATTAGAATTTGTCCAATGAAACTGTCCAAATCGGAGATAAGTTGTCCAACTAACTCTTACAACTGTTATGTCTACATGTTTCCCTAACAATAACAGGCTACTACAGGATGAATAACCATAAAACCATCTCCTAACAGTTTTCCACAAAAGCCTTTTTCTTTTCGCCTGACAATTTGTTATCATGATTTAAACAAGATGACCATGATGACAGGGGTTTCCATTTGTCCCCTGCTTTCTCGTATTGCCAGCAAGAAACAGACACTGTACAATGTGTTACAGTATGAAGCAGACTCTTACAACATATACAGACAGAGAGACGGACAGACAAAAACATGCACATGCAGGATTCCACATGAATCCATGTGCAAAGCAGAAGAATGAAAGAGAACATGTAAGCATGAATAAATGATATTGCAAGATGATCAACAAGTGAACAATACCAGTTCTGATTAAAAAAAAAAGAAAATAAAATTAACACAGCAAGAGGCATTTTTCATGAAATGAAACATGTTGACAATTGGAGATTTTGGATAGTCAGACCAAAGCACTTGGGATAAATGATCATAAATGATGGGGTCATGGTGAATCCAATAAATCAATCACCTTATTGAAATCAATCGCCTCCTATTTTGTCGTGATCACTAAATTTTAATCAGTATTTATAATAAATTTGGCAACCCTCTAAAATCATTTAAAAGTACCGTTACCGTAACGAATAAATAATTGAATATCTGCATGATTACAAACCATTTTATCAACTTCCTGCTCTAATAAACTAATCACCTCCAAAAAAATTGACTTTCTGTGACTGAATTATGAGAGGATTTACCCACCGTATAGCATGTCAATAATTTGTTTCAGACAGACAGGTGAGAATAGTACACTTTTCCAGAGAAACAATGCACATGAATGTATACAGATGTACATGGGTAAAGCTGGGCTTAGAGAAAGTGTTTATCCATTTGAGACACGTATATCCGAAGGGTAATTGGGGTCCTCAATCACCTGACTGCTTTTCAGGGTGGCATCCATACCCCTCTGAATCCATGTTTTTCCGACATAAATTTGAGAAAATAGTCTGAGTTTGCATATGAATGTGTGACCCGCCATCAGCTTAGCCCATAAATTTCTGGATAGCTGATTTTCGTTTCTGCCTATGCTATAATATGGCAGAATATTATTAATCAGTGATGACTGGTACATGCAGAACTGTACACTATGGTAAATTTGCATCAAATTATTATACTATTGGAAGGACCATTAAACGCAGCATACATAGGTGATGGAAAATGCTTTGGCGGTGGATAAGTATTATGCTTAGCTTAATGAATGTTTCGTAACTTTTAGCTGAAAGTATGTCAGACATTGCTAGTTAATGTTGAAGCACATCGAGAAATAAAAATCAACTGTCCTAATTTATGAGTGAAGCTCAAAGCAGGTCAGTACACCTCACTGTGCAAAGTCAGGATATCAGCGGAGACTTATCGAAAAACCTGGATTAGGTAAATGACATGAGAGAGAGAACAGGGAAGATGAAAACAATTAATAGTTGACGAGAGACAAAACATCTGGTTATCTCAAATGGAAGATGAGACATCGAGCAAACTCTGACATACATTCACCACGAATTACATGCACGATATTTAACAGTGATGATGGGTACACCTCAAAGGTTGTTTCAATGACATTACAATTGTCAAATTTTACTGCTGTTGAAAAAGTTATTCCAGTCCAATTTGAATCACTACATGCTTTCCTAATGCCTAAAAACATTCAAAGAGCTTATTTATTAAGAAACAGCAGGACAACAGCCAATGAAAACGTACAATTCTCCCAAGACGTGAAGCTGAAATGGCAAGACAAAGAAGAAAGATCCATGATTCAGGTGGTGAAAACAGTGGAAGGGCGTGAAATCATTACAGACAGCGCTGTTTACTGCTGGAACAAACCATTTCAGAAGGAAACATTTTCGCAGTGCTATAACATTTTTTCCTTACTCAGAGAAAATCAAAACAAATGTTCTAGAACAGAGGTATGGTAATCCCTCTAATAATTCAATCCCCCTATCAACATTCAATCATCTCCAATTTTGCGAACAAAATTCAATCGACTAAATGTGATCACTCTCGAAAATCATTGAAATAACAAAGAAGTAATGGATTATCTGAATGATGTTTAACCATGTTGCCAACTTCTTGTTCCTATAAATGTGGGAAATTTCACTTGCTGAGATTGAATATCAGAGGGATTACTGTGAACATTCTTTACTTTCTCAATTGATGGTTTTCATTAATTTCCAAAAATCCAGCTGTTATGAGAGGAAAATTAATTCAGGTTGTCAATAAAGGGAGATGACTCGGGGCACTGAATAATAGTTTCGTGATATCCTCTTCTGGAATATCACTACTGCTAATTGCTCTAATCCAGCAATCAGGTCCCGGTGGGATAATTCGACAGCCAGGATATTGGGACCATATGAACAGAGAAGTGGTTCCATAGTGAAGTGGAGAACGTGTTTTCCGTAAAAGTACTATCTGGTCTCCATGATGAAGATCGCAGTATGATATGCAGTTACCAATGAGATGTGTTCTCTGCTATGGTATGGCAGCGTTAAACACAGTGTTCAGTGAAACATCACATTCTATGGTGACTCTTGGGGCAGACTAAATTTTGGAAACGTACTGTGAAAAAGGCCAGCAATGAGACAAAACTAGTATTGTTATCACACAGTTTTGATCTGATCCGAGTAACATAAAAATGTGCAATAAAAAGCTTTCATGTCACATTGGACACGGCTCTTCCTTGCATGCTGTGCCATCAAATGTGTTCTAATCAGTAAACAGCACAAGCTGGAAGATTAAGGATTGAAGTGACACCTCCCATTCCCATGCTAGGTCATCCTTAGACCAGGATACCTGATACAGTTTAGACAACTCGCTATTGGCTAGAATCTCGACTCGATTCGGTGCTCTCGGTGTCGGACTGCTGTGAGCAGAAAAAAATAAAGACACCAAGATGACTTACATGCACACTGCTTATAACTAATGTACATGGTACATGTGAAACATCTGGGTGAGAATGATGGTTAAAATAATTTATTTAAAAAATAATTATTTAGGAATTATTTACTGTGGATTTATAATTCTATAGTCCCAGTACTAATACTGCTGTTAAAGTGGAATAATTTCAATAACTTTAAAGAATGAAAAATAATTCTAGGATGAGAAAAAGGATGTGTTCAATAAGAAGTATCCAAAGTGAACACATATTTTCCAGGATCCAGCCAATTTTGTTAACTCAATATTTTGCTTAATATAGCAATCAGTGTAAATTTATAGATGGAATATTGCCAGAACTAATGTAATCGAAGAAAGTAGACCAAGTATTGAATAATGCATAATCTCAGATACAATACAATTTGTTATTCATCAATGGATCAGAACAAAAAGCATCCAACTCTCAACTGTAAACAATGGAAGTGGGTACAAATAATCCTCTCAAAAGATGGAATGAAATTGGATAAATCCATTCTTGATGTTGTATGCACAGAGTCGAACATGGTCCAATGGAGCAGGATGTATAGAATTGAGTATTTAATGTGTGCTTGGTATACAGCAGCATCTCACAATTCTGCACAAACAAGATAATGTATTGAATCTATCACGATGTTTGCCTACAAACATGACAAACCTATGGGCACACATACCATTTTTAATCGGAAACAATGCTTTGAATGTTTCACATGTAACGTTCCCAACACAGAGAATTTACAATAAATTTCCGTAGTGACTTGACAGTCAAGGTAATATTTACACATCCCCATGATCACTGTAGCCAAACAGTTGGATTATCTCACTGAGCTCCACCCCCAAGAAATTGGTGACCCTGTACTGTCAAGATGAACTTCTCCTTCTCGTATCATTAAAATGACCATGAAATGACCATGCTGACAGAATCAATGGAGTAGAATCTATGACATGTGGTATATTGGTAACCACAATGGCTTCAATCCACATATGAAGAACAAAAGACAGGATGGTCCAAGTTTTTCATTCAATGCAAAATTTCCATTCTTTTGTATTGATATTATGAGCGTTGGTAAGTTCCGGTGTTTATGTACATATTATTGTTTGCACCTTGGGGATATGTGTATGATAATCAGGATAATGTTGAGGTGAAGCTGACCAAGGAGAGACAAAAGTATAAAAGTAAATCATTAATTATTAGTGTCTAAAGAACAGTTCAGACAGAATGTTTACTCAACAGAAAAAAGTTTAGTACTCTCAATGAAAGTTTTGGAATTTGTCAAATTAGGGTGAAGTCAGTTAATTTTATCCAGCCAGAGAACTTTGAACAGTTGGCAAAGTTTGTTTTTAACTCTCTCTTATAGTTTATTGTCCGGACAGGTAAAACATTTACAGACAATCAAGCAATACCCATTTCAAGAGCAACAGTGAATTCCACATTTGTGATTGCTGTTAGTCAGAATTTCCAGTGATTGTTCATTGAAAGATCTCATCATGGTTTTCAATTTCTTGCTTTTGTGGAAATGTGGACATACCCTTCCATGAATCATTGCTTACTTCTGAACAGAGAAGTTGCTGTCCACAATCAATGTGACATTGTCCCAGTTAACATTGCCAGTTATAAGATGTCACTCATGGAGTTTACATACAACATCAAGCAATTCATTCCTGGTTAATAACATGTTATTGTCTCATGAAGACAGTATTTAATGCTCAAACGACACAAATTCTCTTCAGGCATGTCTACAGATACTCATGCACTGTTATCTGAGACTGGATAAGTTTGGATAAAACAAAATTATGAAAATTGCATGTACATATCACACATACGCATTCAAGCATTTAGGTCTACGTCCAATCAAAATACTACGTCCATGTCAAATCAAAACATTATGTCTGTATCCAATCAAAACACTATGTCTATGTCCAATCAAAACACTATGTCTATGTCCAACAAAAACCAACTTCTTAACAATTTTAACACCAAAGTAGGCACTAACAAATCAGATTAAAGGGCATGTTGCATGATGATGATATGTGAACTTCTGGAGAGATCGCTTGAATTGGGCTGTTCAGTAATATTACCTTTTCTTGAGATGAACTCTGACAGCATTCTCTACTTGTTTGACAAGGTTAATGTTTACTGAATCTAAACCATACCATGAAGACAACACGACATGCCTCAAAAGTTCCTCAACTTCCAAATGACATTCAAACAAAAATCTGACATGACACACATGCGTCTGATTGGCACAAATCCTTATCGTATGTCTACATGCCAACCAATCACCTGTGCATCTGCCTGTGGAATGGGGACGAAAGGCTTCACACGATACACGCGCGACCTCCTAAGCGTAGAACGATGTTCAAACTCATCGAACTCTGCATGGTAGATAACAAATAACATTCTGAAAGCTGGAGTCATTCAAGGTACACTTAAAGATATAATCAGCCTCAAATCTAGGCTCGAGTTCATCTCTACCAAACTTCACGAAAGTGACATATGTTATGACGAAAAAAAATAAATAAAATTTGACCATAAACATCTGAACTTGTTTCCACCATTCACAAGAAAATAAAAGAACTTTGTTTTTAAAAATAAATGCCGCTTATTTTTCGACAGCTGTGTCAACAAGCGTTCACACGTGTGGTCCATTCTGTCTACATGTGCTCTGCCACTCTAACGAACCTTGGGCACGAGCCGTGACATTATCCCATGGCTGCAGCTGTTCAGCATTCAGATTCATGAGCATCACTGCGTCACTCACACAACATGCAGTGATGTCATTTTCCTCTCCACATACAACACATATTCAATGGCGAAACAGAAAATCTCTAACAAGATATTCTTGCATTCATTGTATATGGCAATCCACTATCATCAAATATAACATCTATGAAGCTTTAGCAAACTTCACTGCTGTAAAACAGACGGGAGTTTACAAAATCCATCAATCTTGAGGCTGATTACATCTTTAACCTACATGTACAAGTTCATTGTGATGAAGGACTATTTTCCACATACTGAATCAATAATAGTTTCTGTTTCCCAGTTTGTCATATATGTTGATCAGAGTATATTGGTGATAACAGAACTTCATGGTCATGCCACTTAGTCTCTAAACCAGCTTGATGATCAACCTCAGTCTGCCTTTTGCACAATATTGAGAGAACAAAGAAGAGTCTGACTTCAGCTGATCAGCTATATGTACTGGTTCATATATTTTCACTTTGCCCCAACTTTTAACCAGGTAGATTATTTTGAACCAGTGATAGCTGACATAATTGTATACATATGTACTATATTTTCCCACTATTCAAAGAAAGTGTCATTATGCTTAGAATAATGAATAATTTGGTAAATATTTTACATGAAAAAATATGCCAGCATACACAAACACATACATTAAACATAGGGAAAAGTGAAAATATTAGAACCAGTAGCCGGTCAGCTGAAGTCACGGGTCACTGCATGGACAGGCTTTTCTTTGTTCTCTTAATAATTTGTACAAAAGGGTATTCAAATCTCAAGTCATTAACTGGAGATGGAACAATGTTGCCACAGCATGTTTCGCCCTAGTTTTCCCTGGTTTCTTGAAAGGTATTAACTGCCCAGACTATCTGTCAGCATGGAGTTGATTGATAGGATAATCAATCCCATTTGTCAAGCTGTTCAGGTTAAACTTTTTGAATTGACAACATCCTAAAGCAACTGACCAAACTGTGATCTATAACTGACCAAACTGTGATCTATAACTGAACAAACTGTGATCTATAACTGACCAAACTGTGATCTATAACTGAACAAACTGTGATCTATAACTGACCAAACTGTGATCTATAACTGACCAAACTGTGATCTATAACTGACCAAACTGTGATCTATAACTGACCAAACTGTGATCTATAACTGACCAAACTGTGATCTATTGTACCGTACGTAATCCCTCTGGTAATTCAACAAATTTCAATCTCAAACAATTTTGGGGATGTCAAAATTCAATCGGTGGTCTTAATAATCTTGATCACCCTCTATCATAAAGACACTGAAATAACAAAGAAATAATGGGATATATGATTTGAGGGAGGGAGGGAGGGAATTTGGCTTAATGTCACACTCAAGTTTGTTTCAGTCAGTTTGGTTGGTGGAGGAAGCCGGATATATGATTTGAAACCATTTTGTCAATTAACCTTCTGTTTTAATAAATTCCCAGATTCTATGGTGGGAAATTCCTGTGAAAGAATTATTAGAGGGATTACCATATCGGAAGAAGTCAGGATTTCAAACATTCACAACAGACCACTCACATCATTCTACTCCCAAAGATGCCATTGCATTGTAGCCTATACATTTCCACAAGATGTACACATTTCCCTTCCACTAATTTTAAAACAGCCTAAACTGCTCATCTCAACTGTGTAGTTCCTAGCATTGGTTTGGAAAAATGTAATAAATTTGAGTACTGGAGCTACTGAACACAAGAATCAGAGTTCTATGGACTCTCAGTGGATAGAGAAGTAGCTCATTTAATCTGATGGTCTCCTCTTGCACAACACTTTAGAAATCAATCACTTTAATCACGCTAAGAGCAATATATCCGGTCCCTGGAGGTTTGCCATGGCTTGGTATCTCCAAAATTATTAAGATCTATGCATTTCTTTCTCATCCCTCATATACATGTGGGCTGCTTTTCATGCAATTCCAGGCCTATATACTTGGATACTCAAAACGTTATCTATCCATGGGTATCCAAGGTTTTGAGAGGAATTTTGGTATGTACAACAAATTGAACAACCAACATGGCAGTTTTCTTACATTATATATGTGAGTATGTAGATACATATCACAATGAACATGCAGAAATGTTGTTTTGATCTAGAATATCTTCAAGGCAATTAATTATTGTTTATCCGAATTGACACTGGAAAATTTTCTGCAGTTATCTTCTTTATTCATGTATACCCAGATGCCCATGGGAGAAAAGGCCCCATTACAAGTGTACTAGTTACAAACCTCCTGCAGCTCTTGGTGTTCGCCGCTTGCCCTCACGTTTTTCCCGGTTGACGCTGAATGCTTGACCAGTCTTCAATGCCTCCAGTAAATTATCCATAACACCTTCTTGGTCATCATCTATGTGGATCAAACATAACAGGTTAATTGAGGCAACTATCCACTGGTATGTCAACAGAAGGGCATCAGTAGCAAAATGGTACAGAGCAGTAGTAAATGTGGAAGTACCAGATCAGTAGCAAAATGGTAGAGAGCAGTAGTAAATATGAAAGTACCAGATAACCAGCTTTTACCAAAAATTAGTTTAGTCGATTGACTTTCAATTTGATATCATGCGGTTTAGGAATTCGAAAATGCTGAATTTTGGAACATTGTCCAATCAGGAAACATTCATAAAACTATAGTTCCAAAATTCGTGATTTTACCAGCTCTAACCACACTAATTTGACTTGTACATGCTGAGTAGGGGAGATTGGGGTATAAGTGGGACATGGGGCACAGTGGGACAAGCCGTATAGCTCCTTTGTTAAGTACAGGAAGCACATTACAATATTATCAGCAGAAAGCTACCACCCCCATATAACACCTACATTGATAACATATAAAAATAGCTCAATGGGTTCCAATACCCCTCGGATATCAGTTATTGTTTACATTCAGCAATAATGCATTGCATAAGATGTATTTTTAGAACTTTGACATTTTAGTGTAGGTTAACAGAAATGTGATCTAGAAGGGTTGACTGCAGTTCTCTCATTTCAGAAATACATACGAAATTGAGCCAGGTCAACTTTTGCCAATTAATGGGAAATATTTGGCGCTGAGGTTCTGGTAGTGCATGACCATATTCTTACCTCTAGATAAACTCTTTTATAAAGGTCAAAATCAGCTCAAATAATTTGATCTTGGAAATATATATCAAGGTTATTCATCTCCAATAATTTTCTGGTCTAACTTAATTGCATATGGAACATGAATTCAGAGAGCTTAGACTTAACAAAAAGAATTTGACCTTTAGAAAATAGATCAAGATCACTGATATTCAACAGACTTCAGGTACAGGCATATGTGGTATAAATTCGGACAATGTAGATATAATCCTTAATGAAATATTGTAATAAATAGAATCAAGGTCAAGGTATGGATAAAATAGGTCAAGGTCAGTCATCTTATGCACACCTTTGGACCATCGCCAGATGTATACATAGTATTAATTTCAAAAGCCTAGGTATATTTACGCCGCTAAGCTGCCAAGATTAGTCTTTTGGTAACAGTAACTAGAGGTTCCGCTTTGACCCTTGGGTTGCCGCTCCGGCATGAAGCCTATGCTGGTTGTTTTTTTAAGCAAAAACATACGTCTCCCCCAACCTCCCACCTTGCGTTGAGTGGGCACATTATTTAAGGGAAAGTGCTATAAAATTAATGTAGAAATAAGTGTCAAGTAGTTCTCCTGATATCTTGCCGACAAGGTCTGTATATACATGTACAATTAGATGAATGGATGGACGGACAATGGACAAGGATAAATGCACGCACAAACCAAAATCTAATCAAATGAGGGGGCTATTCCAATGAACCTTCCAAGTTTGGTGAAATTCTGTTCAGTAGTTCTCAAGATATCTTGCAGACAAGGCCTGTATATACATGTACAAGTAGATGGACGGACACCGGGCACGGATGAATGCACGCCCACACACCAAAACCTAATCAAATGAGGGGGCTATCCCACTGAAGCTTCTATCCAAGTTTGAGGGAATTCCGTCCAGTAGTTCTCAAGATATCTTGCAGACAAGGTAAGGGGACGGACAGACATCCATCCATCCAGACATCCATCCAGACAGAATCCATCCAACCAGACAGACAGCACAAACACTAGATGTCTCCCCCCAACATAGTTGGGGGAGACATAATAAAATACCCAGCATATATGACATCTAATGAGTGATAACTGTGTGGAAAAATGCGAGAAACTAGTGAACTATTTGTTCACAATCAAATGTGAATTAAGGCAATATGAGTTGTCTCCCTTTTCAAACGTTCATATGTCGTTAACGGCAAAACTAACAATAAACGGACGGCCAAAGAGCTCTAATTACGTTAATTTCTGAGTTAAGAGTGAACAGATTTTTGGATAACTTCCTCCATTGTTTAGTAAGGTTCGTCAACTGATTGCAAACATTTGTTCACTGATACCTTCAAATAATTAACAAATAAATCCCTGTAAATGTTGTTAATATCCCACTAATAAGACCATGCTTTATCGTCATGAGTATATAAGGAGATCAAGCTGCCTAGAATGGTAACGTAAAAACACCGTTCAATTGTTTCAGATTTTGAATTTAATGTTGGCTGTTAATAAAGTTCCTTTGCGGTAAGAGGGCGTGTCGCTGTCAAAATATTGGCATGGCTTTCACATTACGTGAGAGTCGTGATCTCACTATCATGAAGGCATGACGTAATTTCGATCACGTGAGGGAGTTAGCCAACCATCGTTAGTATGAGGAATCTGGTTATCTCTGAGCTATTATGGCACGGCAATTGGGTAACCAGATAAAGCGCCCCCTTACGGCCAAGAGGCGCGAACTTGGCGATGTGAATCAGTGAGGGGAACAAGGAGAGTAGGGACGTCAGTGATACAAGCTGAATAGTATGAGCGTAGGATCTGAAATAGTAACTAACCTAACCATCGCTGTTGAAGCTTCTAAACTCGTATGAAACATATTAGTATATACTTGATATAACATGTATTTCGATTATTGTCCCATCGTGCCCCAGTGAGTGTCCCAGTGTACCCCATAGTGGGGCAAACAGGGACACATTTTTTTTACGTTTTTGAAACTGAATTCTGGAGAAAGTATAACAGATATTTCAGAATTTTTTGTATGACTATGCCATACTAAATATAAGTTATAGCGAGAGTATAGAAGGCTACACTACTTGACAATAAGAACCGAGATTTTTGCAAAAAGTCCATCCGAATCCTTTCGTTGGCAAAATAAGGAGAACCATTGACATTAGAACCTTGATTTTTGGCATGAACGTGCATTAGAGGACTGTTACCAGCAAGTTCTGAGCTGACCTACTTTCGATGAAAATTTGACCTACTTAGGTGATCTATAACATTTACGCTCTTCCTCACCCTACTTCCTCTTCCTCACCCTACTTCGTAGGTCCTGTGACATTAGTCACACTACTCATGTATTCATGTTTGTTTTGCTTAATAGATATCAAGAATAACATTTGAAGGTGGTATGGTGGCATTCCTAGGTAAAATTAATAGTTTAAGAAATATCCGCTGACATTGTTGTCATATGCGGGATATGCAGATTTCGGCTTCACGCTTCAGCTTTCTAGTATATAGAACGAAATAAAACGATAAACTGATGAGAACAATAGACTTCTGTCCTACAGGGATTAGCAGATAAAAAAGTTGCAAATATGGTCTAAAATACTGTTGAAAAAAAGTCTGTTAGCAACGTGTTGAAAACCTGGGTCTGCATATTGTGAAAAATGTCCCAGTGTACCCCAATCTCTCCTAGCTAGCAGGTCCTCCACCAATACCAATTGCCGTCTAACTGATGTGAAGCCCCGTCTCAAGTTTAAAATCAATCAGACCAATTGTTCTCAAAATACTGCATTCACAAGATGCAAGACGGATGGAATCCAAGATGGTAAATGGCAGCCATCTATGATATTTGATTTACATACCTCAATAAAAATCAATACCAAAGGCCGTCAAGTTTGAAGTCAATCGGACAAATTTTTCTCACAATACCACGTTCACAAGATGCGGGATGGACGGAATCCAAGATGGTCAATGGCAGCCATCTTGGAATACGTACCTCGGTGAAAATCAATACCAATTGCCACCTAACTGATGTGAAGCACCATCTCAATTTTGAAGACAGATGGTCGAGTTGTTCTCAAGATATCGTGTTAACAAGATGCGAGACGGAATCCAAGATGGTCAATGTCAATGGCAAACATCTTGGATAACATACTACCTCAATGAAAATCAATATCAATAGCCGTCTAACTGATGTGAAGGACCTTCTCAACTTTGAAGTCGATTGGCCAAATTGTTCTCGAGATATCGCGTTCACAAGATGCGAGACGGAATTCAAGATGGTCAATGTCAATGGCAAACATCTTGGATTACATACTACCTCAATGAAAATCAATATCAATCTAGCCGTCTAACTGATGTGAAGCACCTTCTCAACTTTGAACTCGATTGGCCAAATTGTTCTCGAGATATCGCGTTCACAAGATGTGGGACGGACAGATGGAAGGACAGAGGGCTAGCATTTCCAAGTTCTCCCACCACTTTGTGGCGGAGGACAAAAATGATCAGGTTTTGTTGTTTATTGTACCATTACATTTCCCTTTCACCGCTGAAAATTCCAAAATTCTCCGGGTCATTTTTTATTTAAGTGACAAAATGTCCTATGTCACACATGTGTTGCAAATCAGATCGTCACATTGTAGAATTTGGCAACTGTTTCTGAATGCCTTACTTTCCCAAACTGATATCTGTGGTCATATTTATACCATTCTTCAAGTAGGTATGAACAAAATGTACATGTACACAAATATTTTGCTCTACAATATTACAATCATACCAAACATGTTCTGGGCAGTTGTTCAACCCCAATCTGTACAGAACATTTCAGTGTAAAATGCTGAACATTTATACCTATTGTCATGTCAACTAATGCTTTCTTCCTCTGCATTCTATCTTTCTTCTCTCGTTCAGTTTTCTCCTTGGCCTCTTTTGCCCGGCGGATCTTCTCTTCTGTCTCTCTTAGCTTGATATTGTCCTTGACAGCTTGCTGAAATGCAGAGCAAAATCAAGGTAAAATGGTTAAAATTGATTCAACCTCTCCCCCCGTATTTTTCATTATGCCAGCCTGAAGATTGAGAGCTCAAACTTACTACATTGTACACTGTACGCTTGGGTCAAGCTTCACCAGAAGATAGTGACACTGTTTTCCCAGAGGACATTTCTTGGCTGATTTTTTGTCTGATTTTTCTATTTTTTATTTTTATTTATGCAAATTTCTTCACAAGAACTGCATGATAAATTAATAAATAATCATCTGATGTGAAATAAAATAGGTTCACCCACTATTATTAGCAGAAAAGTAAAAATATTAGAGAAAAACAAACAGTGAGTGAGTGAATATGATTTAACATCACTTTCAGCTACATTTCATTCATATCTCATTTCGGTCCTATCCCTTTTCACACACAGAAACCCCACAGGTAGGGGCCTATTCATTTTTATACAGTGTGGGGTCCCATTCCTTTTCACATGTGGTAACCCCATGGGTGCCCCAGTTAAACACCTCTTATGACAAGCTGTCTGAGGAGCTGAGGCTTATTCTTATCATGATCTGGGGTGCACAATGGAACCCCAGAAGCCCAATGGGGCAAAAAACAAAGAAAAATAACTTTTTCTGATATCCCCACATGGCGCCATTTTGAATTTACCCATGATCCTCTGCTGTGAGTGGTGGGATGGGGCAGGGGGCATGATAATAGGCTAAAAATGATTTAAGCTGCAACAAAGTTTTTCTCCATTTCGGAGCACCAGACAAACGTTCCCTCTGGGAGGTGCCCATGTTAAAAGAGTGCACAGTTCCTGAATGCCTCTCAAAAGAGCACGCAGTTATTCATGGTCCCCTTGAAAGAGCAGACCTGTCGCTTGGCTAAATACTAATACATGTACTAACGAGCTCCACAGAGAGTGCATCATGATCAGTAAATCTGGATATTAAAACATAAATGTGCTACCGGATATTATCTTCCTGAATAAGCAACTATTATACATCTATGGCTGCTTTCTCCACATTTATTGGTCAAGTGATACGATCTGAACAACGTAGAGCCAGATATGATTACAGGCTGATCATATCAGCTAGTGTTCATTTAAACATAAGTTAGACACAAAATCAATCATTCAAACCAGAAATGGACAGTAAATTAATCGATACAGCTATCAAATGATGAAAGGACATCCGTGTGGATGTGAATGTCCCGGTGCTCCTTGGAGGAGAATTTTATTCCTTATCTGAGATTTGAGCAGGTGTTGCAATAATTCTAACCTTATCACAAGGATTGGAAGGAACAAGCTTCAATATGTAACCCAATCAGCTTGAAGAAAAACGTAGACTGATAAATACACAAGACCAGTATCACTTGATATGATCAGCAAATATCACATCTGTTAAACATTGACAGAAGGATTTGAGTATTACAGCAACTAGTCAGTAATAATACTGAACTGGATTCAGAGAAACCTTTTTGAACAGTCTCTGACAGTAATTGTGTCAAATTACCTGACAGACAGGACATATCAATTTTTAACCCACCCGGCAGCTATTTGACCACACCAGATCTCAGTGCTGTACATCAGCAGAGTTCTATGATCAGCAGAGTGGTTTCCATGGTAAGTCTATCAGTTATTTTATTTGGGCAGCTGTACATGTGTATACTTTGTGGTACAGTGTAGCTTGGCTCAGAAGAACAAACTTTCACACATTCAACTCTGTTACATGTAAATTACAGTATGATGGAATTTGGATATGCAGACATTTAATATAACAAAGATCAGGTAAGTGAAGCTGGTTAAAGGGGAACCCAAATGGAAAATTAAACCATCTGAGTGAGAGATTATAAAAATTCTGTAAATTCTAAAATTTATTTCAGAAAATATTTCACCTGGTTGCTCAGATATTACACTTGTAAGAATTTTGGGTCTGATGCAAATTTGGTATGCAAATGAGCTTTTGATTATGTCACGAATTGAACTATAATTAGATAGACTAACAATGGTATATTTTCTTTTCTTAGATACATAAGATTCTGATTCTTTTGCATTCCATTAACATTGAGTTGAAGGTTATTGACTGACTTTTGTCACTTGGTTACCGATAGTTTCAGAAATATGGTTACGACAGCAACTGGTAATGAAGTGCTTTATTTCAGGAACTTTAATAGTTAAAGTCTGACAATGAGGAATATTCAGTAACTATGATTCATAACCTGCAAAATTTTCAAAATTAAGCACTTGGTAACTGGTTGTTATGGCAAACTTATTTCTAAAAATAATTGTAATTTTTCCACAAACAAGATCATATAGTTTGCATAATACTATTAATAATCTAATATTATAACTTTAAAGAGGCTTTTAACTCTATGACTAAAATTATACCAGCATATATTTAGCTCGTTATCCCCAGTTAACTTGGTGACATCACAAATGCTCATTGGCATTAATTCCCTGAACATCAGATTTGTACTTCAAACTCCAATATCTCAGCAATCCTTTGGAATATTTACATGAAGTGAATGGCATCTCACTTAGAATGAGTATACTTTCTTCTCCTACAAGTGACCCTATGCAGTTTGGTTTTGCCTTTAAAGGAGTACTTACCTTATTTTTGAGTGTGACTATATTTATCAGCACTCACATTTCAAACCTTATTATATAAAACTTATGCTGATAAAATGCGAAATAAAAGAAATATTGAATATTTTGTTGCTCGCCACGGCGTGCACTGGGCGCCGCCATTGCACCACTGCGTGATGTTTTTAGATGAGCGGAAGTAAGTTTATACTCATCTAAAAATGTCACAACGTCATGGAAACTTAAGGTTGATCGTGTTGATCATGCCGATAATCCATACGAGAAGGAACCCAGTAAATCCACTGCCGTTCTAGTTGATTTTAGTTGTTCAAGTGTAATCATGAAAATGTTTACGAACTTAAAAGCATCGTCATTCAACTCAAATCACTGAACAATTGCAGAGAACGCTCTTTTAGTTTACTGCTCAGCTTCAAATTTTGTCCAAATTGAATCGGGAAATTCTCCGCTGAAAAACTTGGGGAAGGAATTCTTCAGTTGTCGGAGATAACCTAAACCACTTTCCTTTTAGGAATTACCCCCGTGTGAATTGCCGCGCCAGTTTTTTCCTCGAATTAAAACTCAGACCCAGAGTAATTCATATGTCCGTAGTCGGAACGTCCATGGATCAAGCGTTAGCCGTGACGTTGTCCTGAATGGTGACGTCATCAATCATGTCATCCCACAGGCAACATGGCGGCGCCCACGTCGACGTCAAAGGAGAAACATGGCTTCACAAATTGTAATAAAAATAATAGGTTATCGCCCCCAACGACAATAAAACAGTTGGTTATATTTCTTTAAGAGTCTAACCTTTGTAACAGGAACCTATATTAAATTAGGTAAGTACTCCTTTAAGAAGAATTGACTGTAGAATGTCTGGCAATTGAAGCTTAATTCACCTTTTCCACTTTAATTCTACGTCGACGTCAAAGGAGAAACATGGCTTCACAAATTGTAATAAAAATAATAGGTTATCGCCCCCAACGACAATAAAATAGTTGGTTATATTTCTTTAAGAGTCTAACCTTTGTAACAGGAACCTATATTAAATTAGGTAAGTACTCCTTTAAGAAGAATTGACTGTAGAATGTTTGGCAATTGAAGCTTAATTCACCTTTTCCACTTTAATTCTACGTCGACGTCAAAGGAGAAACATGGCTTCACAAATTGTAATAAAAATAATAGGTTATCGCCCCCAACGACAATAAAATAGTTGGTTATATTTCTTTAAGAGTCTAACCTTTGTAACAGGAACCTATATTAAATTAGGTAAGTACTCCTTTAAGAAGAATTGACTGTAGAATGTCTGGCAATTGAAGCTTAATTCACCTTTTCCACTTTAATTCTACGTCGACGCCAAAGGAGTAAGAAACATGGCTTCACAAATTGTAATAAAAATAATAGGTTATCGCCCCAACGACAATAAAATAGTTGGGTTATATTTCTTTAAGAGTCTAACCTTTTGTAACAGGAACCTATATTAAATTAGGTAAGTACTCCTTTAAGAAGAATTGACTGTAGAATGTCTGGCAATTGAAGCTTAATTCACCTTTTCCACTTTAATTCTACGTCGACGTCAAAGGAGAAACATGGCTTCACAAATTGTAATAAAAATAATAGGTTATCGCCCCCAACGACAATAAAATAGTTGGTTATATTTCTTTAAGAGTCTAACCTTTGTAACAGGAACCTATATTAAATTAGGTAAGTACTCCTTTAAGAAGAATTGACTGTAGAATGTCTGGCAATTGAAGCTTAATTCACCTTTTCCACTTTAATTCTACGTTGACGTCAAAGGAGAAACATGGCTTCACAAATTGTAATAAAAATAATAGGTTATCGCCCCCAACGACAATAAAATAGTTGGTTATATTTCTTTAAGAGTCTAACCTTTGTAACAGGAACCTATATTAAATTAGGTAAGTACTCCTTTAAGAAGAATTGACTGTAGAATGTCTGGCAATTGAAGCTTATTGTAATAAAAATAATAGGTTATCGCCCCCAACGACAATAAAACAGTTGGTTATATTTCTTTAAGAGTCTAACCTTTGTAACAGGAACCTATATTAAATTAGGTAAGTACTCCTTTAAGAAGAATTGACTGTAGAATGTCTGGCAATTGAAGCTTAATTCACCTTTTCCACTTTAATTCTAGGACAAACATGACAAATGATTCACGCTGGCAGACATGGCTTTCCACTTAAATTTGTGGTTCTTACTATCCCTCTCTTTTCTATGACTTCAGTAGAGAATATTTTTAATCAGTGATAACTGGACTATTCTTGACTCAAAGTTGCCATAATTATCATCAATGTAAGCATAATGGTCCTTTCTTTACTGAGCTAATCTGACAGTGAGTGAGACCCATATTTACACCAGTTATCAATGTTAAAAATCTGCCCCAGGCTGTAGATATAGGATGGGAAGAAAGAGTATGTATGCAGGGAGGCATGCGTCAATGCATCAGTCAGGTCACCAGAGCGGATCTATTGTCTAGGATAGGCAGATTAATTGTGAGCGGATTTATTTGCTGTTGGTAAAAATACATTTTAATAGAATTCAAAAAAAATTCCAATTAGCTTTGTTGATGCTTTCAATATTTGAAAGCTAACAGAAAGTCCATCATGAATGTGGATCCCAACCTTTGTTGTGACATGATCAGTATACAAGAAAGCAGTCCTTGTGCACAAACGACATTTCAATTGTACAAACACATGTCTCTGTATGTATCCACAAATTGGCATGCAGATGAGCATTCACACTTCCGATAAAATGATATGAAAATGAAAGTGTTCAAGAAATTAATTTCAGTTGAAATTCGTCATTAAAAAGCCATGAATATGCTGGTGACCAGAATTAGTCATGTTTATTTGACGTATGTAAAAAGGTCTGATACATGTATTCCATGATCTGCTGAATTAAAAATTGGCTCACATATCCCTTACTGCACTCAATAAGATGTCAGCCGAGACAAAACAACACAATATTTGCCAAAAATAATCTTTTAAACGCTCAGTTTGGATTTACCCAAGATGCTTTGCACCACATGACTATCAGAGGCCTATTTACCTTATTTCTTCTATTTTTTCGAACAGTTTTTGAGTCAAAATCGGCCTTGAATATTCAAACATTAGAAGAAACATTCAGTGGAAAAACAGCCTGTTTGAAAAAATAAGAGGTAAAAAAAGTCCATCAAAATCTCGGCTCTCCCAACGACATTGTAAGCCCGCTATACGTGTTGTTGTTTTGCGATGCTAACAAAGTCTGACGTTTCAAGGAGTACCTGCTAAACTGACAAATAGTTTGATTAAAATAATGCTGTATTCAAGTAAAGAAAACTTCTGTTTCAAATTGAAGATTTTTTTTTGAAGTTTTGAAGAACGTGTCAATTGTGAACAAACATCTTCGGGGAAGAGGGATAATTCTGTCAATGCTTCCAGCTATGGGAAGAATGGTCGACCGTGCATTCAACCGTCTTGAACTTCATACAGTAGTCATATTTTGATTTTTGTATCGTCTGTCATCATTGAGAATGTTTCCTTTATCGACGGTGCCTGATTAAGCAGACCTGGGTAGCAACGGTAATCTGGGGCCGATTTCATGAAACCTCACTTGACTTGACTTTTTCAAGGGCGATTTTCGCACTTGACCAAGTGCACTTCAAAAAAATCTCAAGTTGTGTTCCACCAAACGTTTTTGGCCGCACTTGGTCAAGTGATGTTTGAAGTGACCTTTTTGGAACTCTTTTGTGCGATTTGGTAATAAAAAGTACCCCCGCAGAATCAAGTGCATGCTCAAAATACTTGATGCGCCGGAGCCGATTGGTAGAATTTGAGGCGTCAAATAAATATGTCTGTGCCATGTTTGGCCCTTTGAGATGAAGAACAATGCCCCTACGTGTGTTATGATGCATGGGCAGAGGAAAAAAACTCATTTTTCGACATCACCTCCCGTCGTATTGGTCATTTCAAGTACGTTTTTATTTCAAGTGCAGTTTTCAAGGGAGGTCATACCACACTTGAACTCAAGTGCGATTTCACGTTCAAGTGAACTTTCATGAAAAGCAAAAACTCAAGTCAAGGGAGATTTTGAAGTGCACTTGAACTTTCAAGTGTGAAATTTGTCTCAAGTGAGGTTTCATGAAATCGGCCCCTGACCGTAAACCATGTGCCCGAGAGTTTTTTCAACAGAGGCGACTGAGAAAATATTTAAGCTGAATTCTTTACCAATTAACCAATCACACGTGTTTTAATGTTTAATACTGTGGTACGACTCTTGATGTGGGCTTCTGGTAGCTTAAGTTATGCTCACAGGTGGAAGGCTTAAAGTGTTAGTCTAAATCATGGGAAGTACAATGTAAATCAACTGGTAATATTTATTCTAGAATATAGTGCTTGTTAAGATCTTGAAGTATCTTGAACATGTCTGTGTAGTGATTTGAAAATTATTTTTCTGAACTACAGTTTGTGATACATGTGTGCACACCCACAGATCTACACTCCCGTGCCATGATGAAGTTCACAAAATGGCCAGTGCCAGAAAAATATCACATATCTTTGGGGGCTCAAAAACATAACTCCTGACCAATTTTATTGAATTAAAAATACTGGAATGTGAGTTATAGGGTCTGTGTGGGTAATATATTTCAGTTTGAAAGCACTGTTTAATGTAAATGTTGATGTGTCATCTGCTTTCGAGCAGGTGTCATCTTGGCAAGGATTTCTCAGTCAGTACAAGCGGTGCAGGATTACAACTCTTTGAAAAATATTATACATGTAGGTGAACCAAAAAGGTGAAAATTAACTAAAGAGAGTAGGGATTACTGCTGCAAAATTTTGAATTTTTGGATGAACCAGATAATAGAGAAATCTCCAATGAAACAGAAGAATGAGTTTTATGGCTCAAATTTGACAGTCAAAAATGCAGAGAAAGAGACACAGGGAAAAATATCTGGGTCGAGTTATTTTCAAAATAATGGCTTCTAGTGAACCGAATCATACAAAATATATAGTATTGGAAAGCTGAAAGAGTTGTCTTCAAATTGGATATGAAAATGGAGACCCTCCGAAACTAATTGTGCTTTATAAACCTCTCGAAGGCAAATCCATAGTAATTTCATGGAGTTTTTTTAATGATTGACACAGTGCAAGAATATGAAAGATTCTCAGTATGGGCTATTAACTATATTACCCACACAGACCCTATAACTCACATTCCAGTATTTTTCCTTCAATAAAATTGGTCAGGTGTTTTTGAGCCCCCAAAGATATGTGATATTTTTCTGGCACTGGCCATTTTGTGAACTTTATCAAGGCACGGGAGTGTAGATCTGTGGGTGTGCACACATGTATCACAAACTGTAGTTCAGAAAATAATTTTCAAATCACTACACAGACATGTTCAAGATACTTCAAGATCTTAACAAGCAGTATATTCTAGAATAAATATTACCAGTTGATTTACATTGTACTTCCCATGATTTAGACTAAAAGAATATATGTAGAAAATTCTAGAAATTAAAAATTCACATGATTTTATCAGAGATTTTGTAAAGAACGAAATATTCAAATTGCGTTGAAATATAGACCCCCTACCATTCAGAAGCAACTAGAATTCTTCAATTATAATTTTCACTCACAATGTATATATTAATTGAGAGTAAACATGTCATATGTTCACATCCCATGGTTTTAGAGGACCTAATTTCAGTGATTCAACCTATCACTTATTTGTCCCATCCCTAACCCATTCTTTTAATGTTTTCCGATTCAGCAGTATTACTTGCAAGCACACGATGTTCACACTCCATGCAAATATCACTATATAAACAAAGAGGGTGTGGAACTGATCACTTATGTGCAATAACTCCGTAGTCTGGCAACAGACACGATTCAAAATCTGTTGACATAATCGAATATCATTGTATTGTTTGAATTATATCAGCTTGCAGCAGTTTGAACTGTATCAGCTTGCAGAGATCCCAGTATTGGATGACAGAAAGTTAAGAAATTCAATATTCAGCAATTGATGGTGTTGATATATTATCTAATGGCACTTTATCAATCTTGAACACTCCCTTAAATATGACACTTTCATATGCATAATGCACACATGCAGTTCTTGTCTTTGTAAAAGCATGGTGAGCTATAAAAAGTGTACCTACATGTACCCTATTTCTTCTAATATTTCGAACAGCATTATTAGAATTAAAAGCAGAAGAAACCATCTTCGCATATCCAAGCTGAACACTACACGTGTTGCCTTGGCTGAACACGACACATTATTTGATCAGAATACGAGATTGGTGATGTCATCGCTCCATAAATATTCCGTGGTCCATATTAGGAGAAGTGCAATGTATGACCTCTTAAAATTCAAATTTGATTGGCTACTCGGAAGAAATTAACACCAATACAACCACCACTTGCCATACATGTATATGGAAACCACACGGGCAGACATCAAAGAAAATCCATGCTGCACGGTGTTGGCAAGCTCCTATCTAAGTTGATTGGCTATATGACATCACATGCATTTCCCGGTTTGAACAATTTACTCTATTCAGTATGTCACGGTAAATGACGGAACGTTAGTGTAGCATTAACTTGAAATGTGAAGCTGAAGAAAACCATCTTTATGCCATCTGAGGCTACATGTAAATATTCTGATATGGATATGTTATTTATCCCAAGAACTGAAAATATAGCTGTTGAAATTTGTAGAATGTTAGCAGAATTTCTCTCTGCAGATGCCTGAAGTTAAGTTTTGCTGCCTGAATAATTAGAATAGGGTAAATTAACTGAGGAGAGCTGATACGAGAGCTAAAAATCGCTCTCCCAAATTTCGCGAGGGGAGTGATTTTCTTTTGTTCAACCTACCATACATGTATTATATTTCTGATTAAATAAGTCCATTTATTTTCAAACGAAAGATGAATGAAAATAAAATATTCTATTTCAATTTAAACAAGTGATATCAAAAGTGATGAAGAATTTCAACAGTCTCCAGTAGTTAACAGTATATTGAGCATTTAATTCAAGCTCATGCACTACAGAGCAGTGTCCGTGACTGTTCTCGAAAATCGTCAGCGATGAAGTGAACATGAAGAATGGTTGCCGAATGATCAGACGAGTCACAGTTGCCCAAGAGATTTGACATCCTACTAACTACAGGCTCCGTGTGATTATGACGATATGTAAATCATCTACCTTTTTTAGAATGCGACGTTGAACCTTAATTATCTTTCTCCTTTTTTAGAAAACTTCGTCTACTGCTTCAAGGAAGATTTTCCACAGTCGCCGCAATTCTTGTCTCGTGAGTCTTGTGTCTTGCACAATCCCATACTATATGACTAGTGAGTGAGTGAATATGATTTCACGTCACTTTCAACTATATATCAGTGATCTGACGATGTTGGGGAACCACACGGGTGGGATCCTATTCCTTTTCACACCCGGGAACGCCACGGGTGCCTCAGTTAGTGAGCTCTTACGACAAGCTGTCTGAGGAGCTGAGGCCTATTCTTACCATGACCTGCGGTGTGCACAACGACATCCCAGGTCAATCCCCGGAAACCCCACGGGGCTACTATTGGACTAGCCTCTGCAGGAGACTACTGCTTGTCAAACAAGTGAAGAAATTATGGTCAGCTTGAATTGACATCGATCGCTGCTGATTAGAATTAAAGGCATTTTGGTTTCTTCGCACAATAATGCCATTAGCAGAGACAGCCTAGTTATTTCTATATTTACCCTGAATCTAGGTGGGCAAAAAACAGTGTACCTTGGATAGGATTTAGGTGAGTGATGAGAGTGATCGCTCACCTTTAAACGCAAGGACTGCACACGGATGCATGACGCACACATGCATGCACATGAATGTCTGTATTGACTTCAAGGTATAAGAGGCATAAGAACAAAACAACAATACATAGTGTGAATAGTTTTCAGCAGAACATGGACAGAATTTATGATATCAAATATGTATGACTTTTAACACATTGACATGATTGAGAAACAATGTACTGCATTGTTTACTTGTGAGTTTAAATTTCAAAGCAACCTTGAAAACAAAACATGTGAGGAAAAGAACAGCTATGTCACAAAATGTCTTTGTGACATTGTGTACAAGCATTTGAAATTTTTCAGTTTCGTTACCAGTTTCTGTCCAATTTCCTGCATTTAAATTCATTTGCTAAAAAATAATTTATTTTCCATAAACCCAGTATGAAGGTTCGCATGGATAAGGAAAATTAGCTCTCAATTGGTCAAGTGACACGCTGAGTCTATATTACAAAATTCCATGACTTTCCAGGGCTGGAAAATCAACTTTCAAATTCCAGCTTGATTAATCTGAACCCCCAAAAGTCAACTGGTCTTGATGGAGTGGGTCCCAGGCTCCTGAAACTATCGGCACCATTTATCTCCCAATCTCTTACCTATATATTTAACCAATCTATCAGAACTGGCATATTTCCTGAAGAACTTAAACATGCAAGAATTACCCCAACGCACAAAAATGGACCAAAAACTGCTGCAAAAAATTACAGGCCAATCTCTATATTACCCGCTGTTTCTAAAATTTTAGAAAAACATGTTGCTGGTCAGTTGACAAGTTAAAAAACAATCTGCTTCATGAACTTCAGTCAAGTTTTCTCTCAAAACACTCCTGCCATAAACAGCGCAGACAAAAATTGTGGATAAATGGCTCTTTCAAATTGACCAAGGAAACATAACTGGTGTAATGTATATTGATCTCAGAAAAGCATTTGATCTTGTAAATCATAAATTGTTACTCAAGAAACTTGCCTGTTACAATATAGCTAACAAGTCTCTGTCATGGATGGAAAGTTATCTTTTCTCGAGAAAAAAAAAAAAAAAAATCACAGGTAAATTTTCTGTTATTAAGCTAAAACTTACCTCACTTCCACTCTTTGCATTTCTTGTTCTACATGAAATCATACAGTAAGAATTTGAATGACACAGTTCTCTCCCCTGCTAGTCACCTGACTGCTCACTTACCCATAATTCCTCCTTCTTGTTTCCACTGCGATACATGGTTAGGATGTATCACAGAGGGGCGGTGGGTGGGCATCACTGGAAGTGAGGTAAGTTTTAGCTTAATAACAGAAAATTTACCTGTGAATTTTTTTTGTTATTTGCGCTGAAAACTTACCTCACTTCCACTCTTTGCATAGAATGCCACCGAAAGGTTGGTGGGCAAACTGATACAATCCGTGGTAAGTGATAAATGCCATGAACAAGATGACTAGTACAGAGTAGAAATCACCGATCTTCTACCTCAAAGAGGATCCATGAGATCATACAACAGCCGTAACCTGTATGCCTATGGTACACAGGGAACCTCTGTCGCTACTCTGACTTCAAGGTCGAGTCGCACATACGCCCCCCCTTTTTTCCGAAAGGGATCGAGAGGAAAATGCACTCACCAGCAAGCAGGGTTAAAACTGTACGCCCGGACTTTATCTTGCTATCTTGCTGGCCTCGGTCCCACAGACACCCGCTGTGCAGTCACAAGTGGGCCGATGGAATAGAGGTCGTCACATGCTAACGTCATGTCCCGGAGGTAGAAAGAGGCAAATGTCGTGTTTGACTCCAGTAGCACGCCCTCATAATGTCGGTCACTGATCTGTTAGTCCACAGAGGCCATGATGCCGCTAGTGCCCTAATCTCGTGACCCGAAACGTTTACAAGCGCGGCTTGTCTATCCGTAGCCGTGGAGTACGCTAGCCGAATCGTATTTTTGAGCCAACTTGAGGTAGTATTTTTGCTTATTTCTTGTTTGGCTTTGGGATCAAAAGGGATAAACAAACGCCTCCTACCCGCTCTGATCTCCTCTGTACGATTCATGTAACACGCAAGTGCACGAACCGGACACATCAACATGTCTGATTCAAGACCGGACGAAAGGAAATCAGATAAGGCTGGAATTGTGAACTCTCGAGATATGGAATCGTAGAGGGCTTGATTCTTGGCCACAAACTCAGGAACCGTTGTGAGAACTACATTGCTCCAGTCCCTAGAGTGTCTGACGTTCCTTCTATCGAGCGCATGCAGCTCTGACACCCTAGCTGCCGAGGCAAGAGCCAACAAAAACGAAGTTTTGTATGATAACATTTTGATATCAATAGCCTCTATTGGCTCGAAAGGTGGCTTCCCTAATTGCCGAAGTACCAAGGCTAAGTCCCACTTTGGCAATTTCGGAACAGCCGACTGACCAGATATCTTGTATGACTTGATTAGTGCAGATAAATTTGGATCAGTCCAGGGATTAATCCCAGTACCCAGAAGAATAGGTTGAGCAATAGCTGCCCTATAACCTTCGACCGTAGCGGGTACTAGGCCCCTATCCCGGAACAGGTGCAATAGGAACTCTGCTACTTCAGGGATAGTGGCACAGGATGGATTTATATCCCTCTCTCCACACCAAATATCGAAGATTGCCCACTTTGAATCGTATACAGCGGAAGAGGACGGTCGAATTGATTGTGCTATTCGGCGCCCAACTTCCGTTGAAAATCCCGCCTGAGCGAAGTGTCTCTTGAGCACTTGCACACGTGGTAGTGGAACAGTCCTGGCTGGCTGTGGAATATCGACGTTCCGGGCTGGCGCAGTAGATTGTGCCACACCGGAAGTTGTCTTGGTACATCTACCAGAAGATCCAGTAAGTCCGGGAACCACGGCCTTGCTGGCCACCACGGAACAATCAGGTAAACGACACAAGTGTGTTCGTGGATCTTCCGGAGTATCTTCGCTAGGATAGCTGGAGGAGGGAACGCATATGCTACCATCCTTGACCAGTCCTGCGATAGGGCGTCCACTGCATATGCCGACGGATCCGGGACCGGTGACATGAACAGGGGCAATAGATTGTTGTGCCGAGTGGCGAACAGATCTATGTGTGGCATCTCCCAGACATGAGCTATTTGTTTTAGTATGGCTGGGTGAAGTTGCCACTCTGTGGGAATTATCTCATTCCGTCGTGAAAGCGAATCCGCTAAGACATTCAGAATTCCCGGGATGTGCCTGGCCAACACTGATATGTTGTTGTCCCAACACAGATCGAAAAAGATTTCCACTTGGCTTTGTAATTGCGGAGATCTCGTCCCCCCCCTGCTTGTTGATGTAAGACACGACTGATGTGTTGTCCGTCGCAACTAGCAGGTTCTTGTCGGTAAATACACTCACCCACGTGCGGATGGCATGTGTCACTGCCATAAACTCCAACACGTTGATATGGTATGAGCGTTCCTCGATTGTCCATAACCCGGATATCGACCTGGACTCGAGGTCGGCTCCCCATCCTTCCATAGATGCGTCCGTGAACAGGTGATGTGACGGACGAAACGGAAGTAGGGACACACCCGGCATAACGTTGAGTGGATCCAGCCACCATTGGAGGCATTGTTTGACAAGAGGCGTGACAGGTATCCAAGGGTTCAACTGCCTTTCGACCCATTGATGATTGAAGTAAATCATTAAGGGACGAAGCTGCAACCGCCCTCTTGGTGTTACGTCCTGTGTTGACGTCAAGAGGCCGATTATCGCAGCAAAGTGTAAAGCCCTGGCTTGAGATAACTTGAGGAATTGAGGTATCTTCGTTGTTATCTTTTGCCAACGATCTTCTGGCGGTTTGGCGAGAGCTAAAAGCGTATCGTATTCCACCCCCAGAAATTTGCGCCTTTGCGACGGAGTCAGTTCTGACTTCTCTTCGTGTGGGATGTATCCCAGAGAAGTCAATGTCCTTAAGACAAACTGGGTGTCTAGGATTAACTGCTCTTTGCAGGCATTCCTTAGCAGGGAGTCGTCGATATAAAAGTGGTACTTTATACCTAGACTGTGCAGGAATTGTGCCACTGGTGTAAACACTCGTGTGAACACCCAAGGGGAAGTGGACAGGCCGAACGGAAGCACTTGAATTTGGAAGCGTCGTTTGCCGACCATTAATCTCAAGTACTTCCTGTCCTCCGGATGTATCGGGATATGAAGGTATGCATCCCTTAAATCCAGAGAAGTCAGCCATTCCCCTTGCTTGAGTACCGTCCGGATAGACCGGAAGGACTCCATGCGGAAGTGTGGCGGTGGAGTGAGGTAGTCTTTGTTGAGGCGCTTGAGGTTGATAACCATGCGCATCTCGGACGTGTCTTTCTTGGGGACCAGAAAGACCGGCGAATAGAACCCGGGTGTTGTATCCCAAACCGGAAGCTCTATTACTGCAGCCTTCTCTATCAACTTGTCCACAGAGGACTGTATCGCTGATAGATGACCCGTTCGTAATGGAATACGAGACGGAAGGGGATATGCAGTCAAGGGAGGAAGCGTGTCGAACAATAGGCGATAGCCGTATCTGATAGTTCGAATGACCCACGCTTCCGTCCCGATCCTTATCCAGTTCCTCCAAAACAACTGCAGCCTTCCCCCTACCGGAAGGTCTAGTTGTTGGGGAACTGGAAACATTATGTCTCGGTGTTCCCGCCATACCGGAAGCCACCCGGTATGGCCCGAAACATCAGGTATTCTTTTTTGACTGCTTGGATTTCCCCTTACCCTGCTTCTTATGGCCAAAGGTCGATACTCTTGGCTCTAAAGAAGCAGGCGCTTGGCTCTGCTCTTGACCGGAAGCACCCTTAGTAGCCTTGGAACTAGGCGGGTTCTTCTTAGTCTTCTTCGCCTTTGGACCCGACCCAGAAGCCATAGGTCTTTTGGACGAAGCACCGGAAGCCACTGACCTGTCATGTTCAATACGATCCATTTCAGGTCGGACTTCGGCAACAGCATCACCAAACAGTAAAGAAGGAGCCGTAGACGTTTCTAGTAGACTCCTCTTTACTGCTTCCGGTGTGTAATCGTGCATTAAAGGAATGAAGGCCCTTCTCCTTAAATACACCAGCATAGAAGATAGGCAGGCATTGTGAACCAGTAAATCTTTTACTGCACCGGAAGCAATCTTCTGGTAGTCAAGAACGAGGTTAATTCCCTCCTGTAGCTGTTCTTGACTTTCCGCACCCGACAGCGAAAACAAACCATCCTTAATGGCTTTAAGAAACCAGTCCAGGTGATTCGTAATCGCCACTCCTTGTCGGGCAGATTCCTCTAGTACGGAGGCCTGTTTGTTCGTAAACGGAACATCCGGATTACTAGGCAATTTAGTATTTGAAGGACACAAATACTGAAAATCCCCGTTCACCTCTGCAGACCGGAAGCTAAACGGTGAATCATGTATGCCATATGATCGTATGTTTGGCTTCTGTACTGGGAACGGACCAGAAGATCCTGCAGGGCGGAAGCGTGCTCTAGGTCTCAGCCTGACTGCACGTTCCTCCTGCGTAGCGGGTTCTACTAATGTTCTATGGAACAAGTGGCAAATAGAATGAATAGCAGTTGAGGCTGGAAGCGTGGTAGACGACCTCGTAACCGGATTTGACTCTCCTGATTCAGTTTCAATATCCCCCGCATGTGGGACCGGAAGCTGCATACCAGGAATCAAGTCATAGATACCGGAAATTAATTCATAATATTTCCTAGCATCTGGATCAGTATTGGTAGGTTCATTCAATTCAGAGCTACCGTACTGGTCCCTATCCACTTCCATAGCTTCCGGGGCTTCCTGCCAACGAGGATTAATGGAAGGGATAGTCCCCGTCAAATTTGCTTCCGGTTGCCTAGACTGTTCAGCCAAAACCGGATGCGGGGGCATACCGCTCCTTATTTGACTGGTCATCATCTCTCTCAGTTCCTTCATCTCCTCGCGTTGCTGTTCCATTCCGCGCAGAATGGCAGCCAACGCAGGATCCGTCAGAAGCAGATATTTGAGCTAAGCCACGCAAGGGCGAAGACAAATTAGCAACCGGATGCCACATAATTTGACCTACTTGAGAGGGGTCTCTATACCGCGTCTCAGAGGCAGGTAAATAATTTGGCATATCATAGGTACCTGCATACATACCATACTGCCGTTGTTGTGGGAACCTCAATCTCTGGTGGCCCAGAAGGCTCGAAGTGACAAATGTCTCGGCAGGGGGACGAGGAAGGCCACCAGAGAAACCGGAAGCAGGTTGAGAGAGATCAGACAAACCAGCCGTTCCCGTGTTAGTAAATGTTACAGAACGACCGGAAAGTCCAGGCCTCAACAGCGTTGAGGAAGGTACTCTCCCAACCCCGGAACCAAATGAAAAATTAAACATTTATAAACAATGTTTCTATTTATAACCAAACCAAACCTGCTTTGCTATATGCCTTAATTCCGCCAGGAATATACCATACAAACGTTAAAACGGAAGTTTAAAACAAAAGTAATCTCCCCCTGGGGAGTTATCTCCATTTGGGGAGCTCTCTCATCTCAGACAGGATATATAAGGCCAGCTCCCAGTATACACTTCCTCTTTTCTCATTGATATAAACCGAGACCTGTGGTGTACAAGGCCGCGGAGTGAGGGGAAGGATGGGAGGGCCATCAGAGCAAAGCAGGTTTGGTTTGGTTATAAATAGAAACGTTGTTTATAAATGTTTAATATTTATTTCCCAAACCTACACCTGCTTTGCTATATGCCTCACTACCAACATATGGAGGTGGGAACCTCGGCCTTGTTGTAGTTGTTCAATGGCAAGCTGGATATCCGCTGAGAAGATCACCAACAAGACACAATAAACTCAACAAGAAAAACTCTGGTCTGAAACGCAGGAGGTAGTCAAGGAGTAAGAAAGTCGCTACTTATCTTTTTGAATGTCTTCATCCATGTAGCTGTGTTCTTGGATGTGGAGCACACTCTTACCAACCCGCAGGGACCCAGGCCTGAAGCAACTATGAGGTATGCTAAAGTAAGCAATGAACGAATCGGCAGGGCATAAGAGCGCCTACGTAGCGAACACGGTGACCAGCTTACAACCACTCTCAGTCCACAAACCGACTGAAATCAACTCTCTGTACTTTAGTCCCTGTCGCTGACACTGGATTGTTGTGAGTTGACAGCGGTTGTACTGAGTCTACTCTACGTCTTCATTAATCCTCTGTACTTTAGTGCATGTTGCTGACACTGAACACGCTAGGATGGACGCAGATGACTCAGCTGAGATGATCTAGAAGAAGACGTCATAGCTTTAACCTGAAAAGACACAAGCAAATCTGCAGTAACGGCAAAGATTAAAAGTCACAATTGTGTCAGGTCATAATCGATAACTTGAGAGACGGTGGTTGGCCAACTGACCTATTACTTGTCTTAGGTGACCTTAAATGATCACAGATATGACAATAATTCTCAACAAAAAGAACCCTGCTCGGGATGCAGTGGATAATTATGGAGTAGTAATAGAAGTTACTTATCTTTTGAATGTATTCAACTCTGTGATCGTGGATGTGGTGCACCAATCTAACCAACCCGCAGGGACCCAGGCACTGAGGCAACTATGAGGTATGCTGAAGTAAGCGATGTACGAATCGGAAGTGCATTAGAGCGCCTTCGTAGCATACATGGTGACTTATAACCACTCTCAGTCCACAAACCGACTGAAGTCAACTCTCTGTACTTTAGTCCCCTGTCGCTGACACTGGGCTGTTGTGAGTTGACAGCGGTTGTACTGAGTCTACTCTACGTCCTCGTCAACCCTCTGTACTTTAGCTGTTGCTGACACTGGAAACCTAAAACAAAACATATTACTCACAACAGTGTCAGTTCTTTGTACGTTGAACTTGTGAGTTGACCGCAGGTGACTCAGCTGAGATGATCTAGAATAAGGTCATAGCTTCAACCTGAAATGACACAAGCAAATCTGCAGTAAAGGCAAAGATTAAACTCTCCATTGTGTCAGGCCTTGATGACTTGAGAGTCGATGGCTGGCAAGCTGACCTATTACTCCTTTCTTAGGCGATCATGTAGTATGTGGACATACAATATGACTGAGAGATGATACAGCAAGCTGGCTGACTTGCTGCGATGATGAAAAATGCCCCCCCCCCTCTTTTTTGAAAAGCTACTTGACCACGTGCTGGGCAGCCACCAGCGGCCCAAGCGAGGTCACTCTATCTGATTGCAGTGACATATCTCTCAGATAGAAATTGGTGAACGTGGAGTTTGTCGTTCAAGCACGGGACTAGACAATGTCATGGAGGGACAAGTTCTTCCATAAAGGCCATGACGTAGCGATGGTACGAATTCCCGAGAAGAAGCAGTAGATAGTAGTGGGGGAGCGTAAATGGCCAAAAGATATGACCACTTTATGGTCTTCTTCAACCACGAAGCAATGGTATACTTAGTAATGTCACACACTGCATACGGCCGAAGGGACAAGAATAATAGACGACGAGAGCCCCGACCGGGATCGGTACGAGTGAGATAGAAACGATAACTCTTCTCGCGACTACCCATTCGGCCAGCTCATACTCGTACTGGCGATGGCTCGAACAGGGTATAACAGAAAGGTCGTCTTCAAAGTCATGCACGAAGTCTGATAACGCAGGAATGGAGTACAAACGTAGAGCACACGGACCTAGGCGAACAGACTCATTTTTGACGATGAACACAGGAATGGGTCGAAAGGGGATGCGAGACCAATCCGCCGTCCAGGTAATAGATGATCTCTCAAGAACATGAAGTTGAGACACTCTAGACGCCAAAGCAAAAACCGCCAGAAAAACAGTCTTGTAGGCAACAGTTTTTAGAGAAGCGGACTGCAAGGGTTCAAAGGGCGGACGAATCAGAGCACACAGAACCACACCAATATCCCATTTCGGTAACAGCTGGCGAGTACGGCGAGACCGTAACGCGAAGGCCCGAATGAGCGCAGCGATATTGTCATTTAGACTAATGTCGATGCCAGCAGAAAGACGTAAAACCCTAGCCAAAGTAGATCGATACCCCTCAATGGTGCTGATTTGAAACTTCATATCACGATGAAGGTGAAGGAGGAAGTCAGCTACCAAGGAAATAGAGGCAGAGTCGGGATCGGCATCACGTTCACGCATCAAGAGACGAAATAGGTCCATTTCACTTGATGGAAGACCGATTGGTAGAAAACATCGTCTTTTTTTTTTTTTTTTTTTCAAAATTGATGTGAAGTCTGGCAACCAAGACTATTAGCTGGAAATGAACACCCCACATGACGATGTGGCGGGACTGTCAGCAAAAACAGAGGTGGAAATAGAGACGTCAATACCAGCACTAATGGATTGAGGGATGACGTCTGTAATAAGACAGAAGGAACTGCAGTGACCGAACCAGGATACGACCGTAATGATTAAGGTCCTGCGTAGAAATGACAAGAGCTACCAGTTGACGACAAAACAACTATAATGCCCACGTCTAAAACTGGTCCAACGGTCTATACGGGACGAAGCACTTGATGGAGAGAGTCGAAAACCTGTCCCCAAAGTAACGACGAACCCACGGTAATCCCCCCCATAATTAGACCACCGGAAGTGCAACAAAAACTGGTCTATATGTGACCAAAAATCTTGACGGCACCAGCTACAAGGTGTCACACTCCGTCACAATATGCTTTCCTTCAATTAGAATGAAGAATGGGACTGTTACTTTTCCTCGCGTCTGAATAACAGAGTTGAAAAGTGAACTCCCTGTGATCGAACCACTAGGGGCACCACCGCAAGTAAACCTCGATGTGAAAGCCCCCAAGATGGAGAAAAACGCCCAGACTAGTGATACAAGGGCGATGCCGACTCCAAACGGAAGGACTTGTCACACAAACCGACGACCGACGATGGTGAATCGTAGGAAAAACGCCGAAAAACGAGGATGAATGGGTAAAAGAAGATATGCATCTCGCCTTTAAAGCGATGGGGGTCAACCCCGCGATAAAGAAAACGCATCAACCGAAACGTCTTTCTTCTTTTTTTTTTTTTTTTTTTTAGAAAAACACCGAAATCGAGAGACGTGCAGGCAAACAAACGTCGAAGTCTCTATGACAATCAAGAAAAAGATCTAGAAATGGAGACCGGAACTGTCGAACTTGACGACCCTGATAAGGGGGTATAAAAGAACGACGTGGTGAACGACGTTATGGCGTACGGGAACGTCTAACACGAAAGGCGTTGCTTCGGCGAAGTGATTTTCTCAAATTGTAACAAATCAGTTCAATTTATTGTACATATACGCTCACAAAGGAGCAGGGTAAAACCTTAAAAATGTACGAGAAACGACGTTGATAGAGAACAAGAACGACGTTATTGTAAAACAACTGAAGATGAATCTGAAAAACTTTAAAGCCGAAACTGGAAAAATCACAGTGGAGTCCGAAACAAAACAGCCGTAGTATGCGAGACTTGTAATGAGATTTGAAACGCATCTAGGAGAATGAACACATTCCTTGTCCCCAGCGTTAATCGAGAGCGTTACTCAGCTTGGTAGTAACATCCCCGACAATCAACACAAAGAAACTTCCAACGTAAACTAGGAAGATCTTCTATAAAATTTTTAAAAATTCCCCGAAGACAGGAAATAGATTTAGATGTCTCTCGCCGGTAGATGAACTATAAGGTCATAAACTTCATAAAATTGAATTGACCAAACCAAAACAATGTTCAATCTAGAACCGCCCCCTAATTAGAGCACCAAACTGCATGTAAGTCCTCAAATGGAATAGATGAAATTACCATCCGGAATAAAAATTAAGATCAATTTTTATACAAATGCTGTAGACCAAAAGATGTTTGGACGAGGCTATCGAGGAGAAAAACATTGCTAAAGAGCAGCCTGTGATTCTTCTTACAAGGCTGTAACCGGTAAACATACTCGGACGCAAGTAACTTACGAAGAACAAGAAGACCGCTCGATGGAACAAACTTATGCTGTCCCAAGCAGATGATTGAGAAACTTCAGGTTGCTTCTGACACAGACAGGGTAAAGATCAATCCTAAGATTCCTCGGAAAAATAAACTCACTCAAGCTAATAATAATAATTTTTCAGAAAGAAGAAAATAAAATTAAAGCTCAACCCAATCTGAATTGTACGTCTAATTCAATATACCGATGGGAAAATTTGGTTGTGAAAACATAAAAATATCACAATGCAATATTTACTAGCAGAAAAATGTATTCCAAAGAATAGCACATTTTTCTTAATAAAGAACTCGTGATCTCTTTTGTTGTTCAACACACCCTTGATTACACAAAGAGAGTAATAATGTAGCTCATTAAAATGTAACAAAGAGCCGTAGTGTATAGCTTTGACTTGTGATGACGAAGACAAACGCAACAACAACACACGTAAAATCAAAGACAGAGAAAAAAAAAAAAACTCTGCAAGTTCTCTCTTGATCACATGATATCAAATAAACAGAGTAACATTTGATATAACAAGAGACTAAATTTTGGTAGGAGCAATGAACTGAATGCATAGAAGGAAAACTACCAAAAACTGGAGAAAATCCGGAACACAAAAACAACAACAACAACACAACGAAAAATGACGGTCTGCAAAATTCCCTGCAGAACTTGTAATTCTCCAAAGTTATAATACGTTGAAGCATTTTTATTCCGTGAAGAAAAATCTTTGTTCAATTTCGTACAGTTCAAACGTAATAAAAATAACCTCCTGAATGAACTGTCTGGAATGAGAACGAGAACGGCGTTGCGATGAAACAAGAGCGACGATCAGAAACACGGAAACGACGACGTGACGTGTCAACATACGCCGAAAGTGGAGGTTGTAAATCCGTAAACCGAACAATTACAGTCGAGTTCGCACGCCCTTCCATAGAATGAGAGGCAGTTTTCTTTTTAGACAAACTAGCAGAGGAAGATTTAAATCGTAAAGGTAGATACAGAACGATTTTTATTCCTATTGTAAGAATCAGCCGGAGAAAGACCAAATGACAGAGGAGTCGGTGAACTACACGCGGTGAGAACAAATTCTTTTGTCCGTCGGAGACAATGGAGTGTTCCGACAGCCGCGACCTGGCCTTTGTCTGTCTGAACAAAGAAACCGGTTTCCCAGACAATGCTATACCAGAGAAGGCTAGACTTTCAAGTACACTCTGGTTATCTTCCTGTAGGAACGGTACCACTAGGGGGAATATTACCAGACACGGAAGAAGGTGTCGGACTTTTCAATTTAGGAGACAAATCCAAAACGGGACCTCTATAATTTTGATGTCTTTCACTAAGGCAATTTCAAAAACGCGTCTATCGACCTCCGATAGATCGAGGTTTTCAGTAGCCTGCAGTAGGTAAGACCTACGTGCTTAAGCATATATTTTTCCAAGTACATGAATCCCAAAAGTTCACACATGTGTTATTTCGATAGCATAATTTATCTTTACACGCGAAACAACGTGTGTGGGCGTCTAAGCGTGTCGAAACTCGCCCACACGAACGGCAAGACAATTGGGATAGAATACTCAGACATAATATTCAAGAAAAACTTTTCCGTAAATAGAGTACAAATTTAACAACAACAACTAGCTGTATGGAACTCCCTGATGTAACCACTGGAGGTTACAAACGAGAAAAGAGGAAGTGTATACTGGGAGCTGGCCTTGTATATCCTGTCTGAGATGAGAGAGCTCCCAAAGGGAGATAACTCCCTGGGGAGTATTATTTTTGTTTTAAACTTCCGTTTTAACGTTTGTATGGTATATTCCTGGCGGAATTAAGGCATATAGCAAAGCAGGTGTAGGTTTGGGAAATAAATTTTAACGTTAGGCGCCTCACTAGTACTGCCTAAGTTTTCATAGTCATAAGTTGACTCCGATCGAGAGATTTCCCACGCTAAGCCTGGCTCCGTTACCGATTTCCCTTCATCGTCGTATCCAGGTGTCCGCTCGATAGGAACCTCAACCTCCACAGTCGTTGTAGTGCCGGATTCCACATCTTCGATTGTCCCTTCCACTTGTACAACCCGGGTCGGTTTCTTACCTGATTGACCCTTCGCCTGGTCTGAAATGGAAGAATCGTGAGCGGGGAGGGGGCGGGGGGCGTTTGTTTATCTTTATTTACGTTCAATAGGCTGACTAGAGTAGACCCAGCTGGCGAACTTACAAACCCCCTAGTCTCCTCGACCACGCTGGTACGTGGAGACATAGCTACGTACGTCTCATTGGCGAGATTGGTAGACATAACGGCTTTATTTTCCTCAATAGCTGCCAGTGACCCGACCAGATACACTTGGAATATGCCGGGCGCCCACACAATACATTCTTCACAGGCCGTGTCCCATGTACATACTCTTCCCTGGCGGCATGGAGGACACGTGGAGTGAACGTCATAAACAGGCTTGTCACCACCACAAGACATGCATGACATTTGAGACATATTTTGAGCCATAATTTCGCTGATAACTTATAGAATACTTCCCAAAGGACTTCTTGCTGAATATCAGACGTCTGAGGTAATCCAACTGCTAGTGATTTCGCTAGGAATAGGCAATTTTCACGGAGCTGACAGTTTTACTTCCTGACCCACGAGCAGTTGGAACAAGAAGGAGGAATTATGGGTAAGTGAGCAGTCAGGTGATTAGCAGGGGAGAGAACTGTGTCATTCAAATTCTTACTGTATGATTTCATGTAGAACAAGAAATGCAAAGAGTGGAAGTGAGGTAAGTTTTCAGCGCAAATAACAAGTATGTTTGGGGAGTGTGAAATCGGACTTCAGGGACATAAAATGTGGGGTACCCCATGATCTATTCTAGGACCCCTGCCTTTTTTATCTTAATTAATGACCTACCCCTACATGTCCAACAGTGCATCATAGACCTATTTGCAGATGATACAACCATTTCTACATTGTCTAAGGATTTAGTTGATGTTGAAATTAAATTAAACAATGAAAGTGCCACAGTATTACAATGGTGTAAAGACAATACATGTGCAATGGCAGTAAACTTTGACAAGACTTGATGTATGCAAATAGGATCTCAACCAAAGTTGGCCAGGTTCAAGGAGGATCTTTCTATCTAATTCGACCAAAACAAAATTGAAAATGTTTCTGAACAAGAATTGCTAGGTGTAATTATTGATAAAAAATGTGCTGGGATAAACATGTCCGGAGACAGTGCCAGCTGATATCATCGACACTGAGATTGTTCCGAACTATTAAGAAATATTTGCCTCATCATGTAAGAATCCTCTATTTTATTGCCTATGTTCTGCCTGTCATTGATTATTGCTGCTCAGTATGGGGATCTGCCTGCAGAGTCACTTGACTGTATCCTTCGCCTGCAGAAGCGAGCAGCCATAATTATCCTTGATGCCCATTTTAATACACCAAGTCATGAAATGTTTAAAAAATTTAACTGGAGGACAACTGATGATAGAATAAAATACCACAAATCCATACTCATGTACAAATGTCTACATGGCCTAGCACCAGATTATCTAGCTAAGCAATTCACATCCACTTCATCAGTTTACCAGAAATCTTATTCCACCCAAACCCAATACTGAAACATACTCTGGAATCAGTTACCCCTGTATATAAAGAAATCATTCAACATAAATGTATTAAAAAAACGCATGGAAAGTTTCATTCTGTCAAAATATTTATAGCATGTACATGTCAATGTTTGAAATTCCAAGAATTTAGTAATTAGTTATATGTAGTCATATAGTGTATTTCCATGACTGCACGTAATGTATGCAGATGTGACTTAAGATCTATACCACTCAGTTCTACTGTATTTTGCATATTGTGCATATTTTCTCTGTCTCATCTCTATAATTTTACTTGATTTCATTTCCTATTTTTGTTTGTGTGTGAATGACTTGGGTGTAAGGAGAGTGTGAGGGACTCGAGGAAGATTGGTTTTGTACTTTAGAATTGAATCCCCTCTGTAAATAAAGTATTATTATTATTATTATGACTTTCCAGGCCTGGAAAATCAAGTTTCAAATTCCATGACTTTCCAGTGCTGAAAAATCAACTTTCAAATTGCATGATTTTCAGGATATTCCATGACAGGAAGAACCCTTTTATAAATAGTTATACATGTACTCAACATGGCAGTGTGACTAACATCACAGGATCTACGAAGTAGGGTTTGATATGATTTAGGTGTGTACTCGAGAGATGACTTGTGGCCCCTATGTGCTACTGTGAGAGAATTTATTTAGCAGTCTCTAATTGGCAGTGGGTACTATTAACTTTCCCAGATGTCACCGCTGGTGAGTCATTAATAGCGTAGCAACTATTATCGCCCTCAGTTCCTATTACCCTGGAATCGCTTATCAGCCCAGCTGTACAGCACGAGGTCACCCATCCAAGTCTTGACCGGGCTCAAATTCACTTAACTTCGGTGATTTTACGAGAACCAGTGTGTCCAACGTGATATGCCGTATCAGGGAACCTTCAAAAGTCACAGTGCAACATACAGCCAAGGGTTCCCGATGGGCATGTTAGTGCACTCACTGAGCCAAAAAAATACATATAAATCAAATTTTCATCAGAATTCGGTCAGCTCAGAACTTGCTCGTAACAATGTCCTAATGCACGTTCATGCCAAAAATCAAGGTTCTAATATCAACAGTTCTTCTTATTTTGCCGATGAAAGGATTCGGATGGATTGATTCACTCACTCACTCATTACCGGACAATTTGCAAATGGTAGCCTACTTCGTAGGAATATGCAGCTAACAATGCCATCCATACCTGCCACTTCATTGCATACAGTTCAGACCAGCTGAAAGGTTAGTGTTGGCGCACCAACGGCGCGCAAACGAAGCGCACCAACACAAAGGTATAGCGCGCCAATGCCCATGATTATCGGCTGGCCATTGTTCTAACTCTGTTGAATGTAGTCCGTCGACATGATTGAACACAGGCCGCGCGCTATCAGCACGGTCAGACAATGGCTGGAAGCGAGCTGCAGGAGTAAGAGCCCGCTAGTGAGGTCTTTGTTAGCGAGCGATCGTTCACGCGAGAGAGCTCAAGAAAATCAGTTGGGAGTCCACGCGGCGTTAATCGGCACGAAGCTAACTGTTCGCACAGAATGTCTGCCTGTAATTCATACCTATTAAATAACATCAGGTATATGAATTTGTGTTACCGGCGAACATGTGGACCTCGATCAAGCGTATTTGCATTCCATCTAAAAATTTGTAAAAGGAAATAGATTTAAGATTTATTTTAATCATAAACACTGCTTGCAAAATGGATTGTAATTTGTGCTTCGTCGGACACCTGCTTTCAAAGTTGACCCAGACTTGCGCGTCTCACGGAATAGCGTTTCTGGTATTAAAGAATGGGTATTTGTTTATTGGAAGTTTCATATTACGGCTGCTTCTCATACAGATGCGCAAGTTCAAGTCATTCGTTTTTATATATTCAAAAATTCTTGCAAATTGTGTTAATTTTGACCATTCAAGAGTAAATGCCCGGGATTTTACTACCGGATTATGCAGTGTATAAATATTTAATCAGTGGGACAAGAACCGATGAAACGAATTATGTAATACCCGTACCTTTTTACTAGAAATCGGTTGATTGATTTGATTGAAGTCTGGTAATCCCTTTCTGAGGATTTGTCACCAATAAAACAGAACTCACTCCTCTGTGAAATAGATCAACCCTCATGAAATCTGGCGTCTACACCAGCTATCCAGACGAACTTTGGTACAAGTGTTGGATGCTGTCGTCTGAACATGCTTAATATAGCCCCGCGCGACCAGTTTGACCCCACGTGGCTTTTCGCGGGAAAATGAGAACACGTGTTTGAAATCTTGCAACATATTACTATGCAGAAGTTATATTTTACTGAACCGACAGTATGATTTGGCAGGAAGAAGACCGACTGATGGGAAAATCTTTTACTTTAAGTTATAATCCATATTACTATGAAAACAGTACAGTCGACGGTAGTTCAATACGATTTCACTTGAGTACATGTACGTATATCATCGCAGGTTATTCATGCACAAATACATGAATGTACACGTTTAAGTCTGTGGCATATTCGTTTTGATCAAATGATAGATGAAACGAATTAGTAGGAGGACAATCCGTCTGGGATTAATCTGTTATTATTTTGTTGTTTTTTTTCTAGCCCTGCCGCTGTAATGTTAATACATCCCGCTATAGTATAATAAATACTGGTCCTAGGAGGCCACACCTGCAATAACACTGGTGAAAACCCAGACTCCTACTTGCCCGTTTTTTTTTTCTAGTATTCATTGTTTAGTATCTGTGGGTGCAAGTTTCGGGTTATTTTAGGTCGAAAATTCTTATTTCTGACCAGCGAAACCCTCATCAGGGAGCCTATACGCATTGACCGTTAGACCTACATTTCATATGTGTTGATGTATACTTCCTGTCGAACAGTATAACGGATGTTATATTGTCAGCAAGAAAACAACACTGTAAAGATTAATCATCTCGTTAAGTTTGGCATAAACAAGTGGAGAATATAAACATAACAGTGCATTCTCTCTCTGACGGGGTAAAGCAATATCCCGCTTTCGTCCAACAAAATGCGCGTCTGCGTCTCGTTTGAAAAGAAATGAAATGGCATTAACTTATTGTTTAGGTAGATATCTCTGTTATTGTTTCGTTTTTGTTATTTAGCTGGAACGATGGATGTGTGGGCCATAAATACTTGTTAATTCTTATTTCCTCATCGGGAGTTATATATTATTTCGTGTGCAACCTTTAACAGTCGGGCGGCAACAAATAAAGAGCATATACAATTGGAGTATTTGTCATTCTCTGTAAGGGGCTAATTGATCTTTTGAGTTTCTGTGTATATTTTGGTTAGGCGGTTGTAACAAGACAAGCCAAAGAGACAACTAGTCTGACCGAGCACTGCATGTTGCCCCGATTATGATCTCGACTCGCCCGTGTGTCTGAATTTATACGAAGCTGTATTCATTTGAAATGTTACGTTCAACCGTTTTACTGGCCGTTCTGAAAGAGGAGGCGGCCTTCGCAATTTGCACACACCAACGTTTTATGAATTCTGATAATATATTTAGGCATACTTTAAGCTATCTTTGGCGAAACTTTTTGTTAAAGGTGAAATGCAAAGGTAATAAAAGTAAGAAAAAACAATTTCCCTTTCCTTTTTATGATGATAATAAATTATATAGCCATCAATGAACGAAATCTGGTGATAAGTTTTATTTTTTAAAGAGAAATTAAACACGTGTATGATCAGCGGCTTGAGAACAGTGCATCGCTTATCTCCCCTTGATTCGGAGCTTTTCCACCAGAAGCTGTGACGTCACAGTTGAACCACACTAAAAAATGGCGGCTAACATGAATGTAGACAGCGACAGCGCTGCGGAGGAATTTTCTTACACTTCTTCTGAAGAGGAATTCAGAAGAATTCACGGCAATGGTTAGTGCAGGGGTGCCCCTGCCTTACCAACACGAACCTATTGTGAACAAAGAACCAGCAGACAACGATAGGATCAGCGACACTGCAGAGGCCGTGGGCGACAGTCATACCGAGGCAAGAGAATCGGAAATAGATTGGTAAATTCCGACTTTTTCCTTTATCCCCCGTAGCGAATGATGATCAACCTGTTAGTACGTTTCAGTGAACGTGAATGACACAAGCAATGGCTTCGTGAGCAATAGACTAGCTTATCTATGTGAGCTATTTCCATACAATGCAATGCAGCTACATCATGTTGTGCAGGCTGTGCTGGTTCCACTGCTACGTCACGTATCGCAGCGCCCCTAGGGGGAGGTAATCATGTACGGATAAAAATTTCGTAAATAATACAGCGTTACATTTTTTAGTTTTTAACTTTATTAGGCTTAAGGAAATGTTTTAAAACTGAAATGAAATTAATATACACATTATTTATCCTATCTTACTGCAAATATCAAGTGATTTAGACAAACCTTTGCATTTCACCTTTAATGAAGATTATTCGTAGTCTCAACCGAATGTTCACAAGACGGCCGAGTTTCCTTGGAGCGCAAACAAAAAATGATAGATAAACATTTACAGCATTCTTATTGAAGAAGTCAAATCTTCTATATATTTTTTAATTACTTAGCCAGTAATTTAAACTGTAGAATAGATTGTGTTCTTGCCGTACACCGCCAGAGGAGAACTCTTTGAAAACAATTCAGTTTTAAGCGGTGACGGCTGTTAGCGCGCGATCCGGCAAGCGAGCCAACGGGGAGCCTTTGTTTACCGCCGACATGCTCACAATGGTTCAGTGGTTTGACCGGACTATATTCTACCGGCGCGTGGCGGCAAGGGTCACATCATGGGGGGTGTAATGAGTCTTGGTGATTAGGGCAGCACGTTGGCGTGCTATCGGTGCGTAAACGCTGTTCACTAATTGGAAGATTAAGCTGGTCTGAACTGTACGTGACATATGAAAGGTCCATTCCATTCTTATTTTTCTCCTTTCTTTATTCTGATTCCAATATGGTAATGTTGTGTTGATTCAATGGTCTTATTAGTCACACCCATTTACAGACTCCTGATGTAATTAACCTGACTGGTGACAGCAAATTGTTTATGCAATGTACGTTCAGTATAAACCCACATCGCCACAGAAAATGTTTGAAGAGGGAATAGGGCATGTGAAACGCAGCAGGTTACTTATTTGGTGTTACCTGGGTAAACATACAATGTAAACAAAGGTTCCCAAGATGATTACACTCGCAGCAAACTCAGGATCTCCCACGAAGAGCTGCTAATCATACCTCTCCAAGAAGAGTGACATCAACACATCATTTATGATTTTATCAGACATTGCTATTCGATGACTATCTGGGTATCCAAAACTCATAAAAATACCCATAAGTCTGATGTGTATCCAAAAAGAAGAAAATGGGTATAATTTTTTTTTTTTTTCTGTATCCCAATTTCATGAATGAACCTGCTTAGTAAAAGACAAATAAATACACTAACCATAGAATTAAATTATATGGGTATAAATTATTCATTCTTCCATATTATTCTTTAATTTGGATACCCATGTGGATACTGTAACCATGGTAACCTGTTCACAGAGTTTATGGAGATCCAAAATGATACCCTGAACATGGATGAAAAGCAAGGCCTGTTTATAAATATCAAAAGTTGAAATTAAATTCACAATTAAACAATTTTGACTGGTGCATTTTTTAACAGAACAAAAACATAGCCCTCGTGCGAAGATATAGTTTCTTGCATTATTACAATTGAAGGTAATGGACAATGTTGATTATTGTTAATGTGTACTGCCCAGATAACAAACATGCAACAGTCCATCAATGGTGTTAGGCTACATGAAAAATGGATAAAGCAACAACAATGGGGAGATATTACCCCAAACAAGCATAATTAACTGAAGTGATTATGTGCTGTTTTAACAAGAACAAGAGTGTAATTGGCACTATGGACTACATCATTAAAATAATATAAACACAGGAAGGAAGCAATCAGAGATTGCTCAATTGTATGAGCAACACATACATAGCCATTTTCCCGGTCCAAATCGGTTATGGACTGAGATCCAACCTGGACAAATAAATATATCTTATTCACTTAGGTTTGATAAACAAAGGCCCATAACTCTTGAAAATGTAACCGAAAGCAGAGAAACTTCACGCTGCACAATTATGGGGCATTGACCACATATGCAAATTTCATACTTGTCCATACAACATTAACCGAGATTCAGCATGGACAAGTCCCAATTCACAAATATTTGAAGAACAAAGGGCCATAACTCTTGAAAATATAAGCGAAACAGGGAGAAACTTTACACTGCACAAGTGTGGGGCACTGACCACATATCATGCAAATCTCATACTTGTCCATACAATATCAACCAAGATTCAGCCCGGACAAGTCTCATTCACAGACATTTCAGAAAAAGGGCCATAACTCTTGAAAATTGAACCGGAACTCGGAAAAACTCTACGCTGCACAACTATGAGACACTGGCCACATTCCATGCAAGTTTCAATCCTGTCTGTCGAATATTAACCGAGATATTGCGCGGATAAGAAATTCGGATGGACAGACGTTCCGACGGACAGATGAACAAAGCGACAATTCCCCAAACGCTGTTTGTTCTCTGCTTGAGACATTAGGGGACTTGCAGAGTTTGATCATTCAATATATATTATCTGACTCGTTGGTGCACAGTGGGGCAATGTAAAACTTATTTCCCGACTTTAGGTGTGAAGTAAGGCAGGGAAAGACATGTTTACAGTGGTAAGGTAAGGTAAAGATAGTATGTACAATATAAACAAGAGAAACATGGTTATGTTATTTTCAACCTTTGTGTAGGGTGCACAGCTTATGCTGTTGGTATTTTGCTTGTGTAGTACAAAATAGTGGTTAGGAAGAGTAGGTCTTTCTCTAGTACATGTAGTCACAGAATGCTCCCATTCTCAAGAATTGTGCTATTTTGAGAGGACCTCGCTGTGCCCACTTAGAACCTGAAGGTCAATTTTCCCCAAGATCCTTTCTCCCTATTGGAAAAACGCAGAGTGAGATAGACTTTGTCTATCAGAAAATCGTGCCCCTCCCTTAATCTCGAGCACTGGAAGACGAAACGCAGAAAAGAAGCAATCAGAGATTGCTTAATTGTATGCCCCCCATCCCACTTTAGTCCGACACTGCCCCACCATTGTTCTGTTCTGTATTGGTTGGGGGAGGTCTAATTTAGATAATTATGAAAATTCTGTTTTATTCACTTTTTCGCCATGCCTAATACATATTCCAAATATCCAGTCGATCGACCAACAATTGATAAAACAATGTTTTGATGCAACATGGTCGCCAGGGCTTGGCATTTACCACATATCATGCAAATTTCATACTTGTCCATACAATATTAACCGAGATCCAGCTCGGACAAGTCCCAATTCACAAAGATTTCAAGAATAAAGGACCATAACTCTTGAAAATATACGTGAAACGCGGAGAAACTTCATGCTGCACAATTACAGGGCACTGACTACATATCATGCAAATTTCATAATTGCCCATACAATATTAACCAAGATCCAGTCCGGACAAGTCCCAATTCACGGAGATTTCAGGAACGAAGGGCCATAACTCTTGAAAATATAACCAAAACCAGAAAAAAACTCAAGAAAAACTCAAAATTCGGATGGACAGACAAAGCGATTGCTATATGCTAATGATGGACTGTCTCAGGCATATTACAGACACTATAGTTTGCTGAAGTTATGTTGGTGTTCAGCTTCATCTGATGATATTTCAGTTTGGTATGACCCCTGAGAATCTAGTTGAAATTCAAATTTCTGATGTAAAGGGCTTCAAACCATTATTTCTTGCAGCAATGATACATAAGTAGGTAGATAGATAGATAGATAGATACACGTAGTTCTTTACTTATTTCTTTATTTAGTCAATCATTGATACTCTTTTTGTGATACTTTTCATACTTATATTTTCAGATAAAATGGCACAGTTTTCTACAAAAATAATATGGCAGATACTAAAAGGCTGTACATTCTTTATTATGATCACAACTGCAACAACCGTGACCTCAGCAACAACAACCACATCGATGACCAATGACTCCAACTATTATCCGGACAGCTATGACTATGAGGAAGAAATAGAAGAGGTGCTCCCATTACATGGCAAGATCATCTATGGGATCGTCATACCACTGATGGTTATTGTGTGTATCATTGGAAACATTCTCACCATCTTATCGTATATTCAAGACCGCAAACTTCAGACAAATCACAACACATATCTCCTGAGCTTGGCAGCTTCAGATTTACTAGTTGGAACTATAAGCATGCCGTTTTACTCAGTTTATACTTTGATGGATAACACTTGGCCTTTTGGCATCGCCTTCTGCAAGATTTTCATGAGCATAGATTTTCTGGCCTGCCTTCAGTCTGTGTTCATTATCATACTTGTAAGCTATGACAGATGCATGCTGGTCCATCTAGGGGCACAGTACTCTATAAAACAAACTCTAAAATTGGCAAGGATTCGTATAGCGGTGTCTTGGACTGTAGCCTTCTTGACCTATGTACCAGCAATCATCAGCTGGGATTATATCCGTGGTTACAGCGTTATTGAGGAAGATGACTGCGATGTGGAGTTTTTCGTTAACTTCACTTTCACTTTGATAACGTCGGTGATGGAATTCTTCATACCTTTCATTTCCATTGCTTCCCTGAATTTCTACCTCTTCATGTTGATTCATAAACGCTCACGAAACCAGGTGGCAACTGGGACATTTCAGCCATCTAACAGAGAATCTTCAATACAGGCTGGAGAAAATGCCACAAACGAACAAAATACAGACAGTAGACGGCAGATGATGATGATACGTAGGGAAAATAAGTCTGTCAGATCATTAGCCATTCTCGTTGGCGTGTACGCCATATGCTGGACGCCGTACACCATTTGTACTCTAGTGATAGCATTTTGTGAAAGCTGTGTAAGCCTTAGCATTTATGAGCCATTTAACTGGCTCTTATGGGGAAACTCTTCACTCAACCCCTTCTTGTATGCTCTCACCAACAACCGCTTCAGGAGTCATTTCATACGTCTCCTTCATATTAAGAAACTGTGCACATCAAAAAGCAAAGTTTACCCCACTGGATCCGATAGAACAGTGTGAACATCACACAAAATGAAACCATGTTTAGGCATGTCGAGAACAGCTGCTGTCTGGTACTCCCCATTGTATAACTTATTAGGCGTGGGATTAATAGATGTAATGTGTAAAAGTCCCCATCCCAATGCCTAATCCCTTTGGAGTGAGAGGGCAGTTATCAGAATCATGTAGATTGACTACTTAACCTATATAGGATCCAATGATACAACAATTGAATGACAAGTTTGAGAGTATCGACGGTGCCAAATCATCCCTATTCACCAGATATTCCATCAGTACATGGTATGGTTTCCCCTATGATTACATTCTGTGCATCTGAATTTGTCTGCAGCAAACTCCTTTTATTGCTAAGTGCAGCACAAATGTCCTTTATGAACTGCTGTGCTTCCAACAATTTGGATAAACACAAGCAGACTTGCCCAGCAATAAAGCTATCATCTGCCCTGTTTTCAATGTTGTTGTCTCTGAGGAAGGCAGATACACAGATACAGATATCTGACCTAAGATTATTCATACAGATAACACTGGATTACAGAGGTTAATTTGTAGGTCCACTATTACTTCACCATGGGTTTTCCTGGTTTATCATACTTATGATGACACCAAAGTACAGTAATGCTGCCAATAATTCAATCCTCATATCAAACACCAATCAGCCCTTTTTGGGGACAAAATTAAATCAGCTGTTCTAATCAATTTGCTCAACCTCTAAAATCATTGAAATAATGAAACAAATACATGAAATCATTTTTAACTATTTTGTCAAATTCTATTCTGATAAATTTGATCACCCATCAATCTAATTAAAATTAAATCCTATCTGCTCCCCATTTGGGTATGTCGCTTGTAGGATCTAACAGGCTTGCAGTAACTCGCGTGTTAACTAATCCCGAGAAAGCTTCATAGTGCTTTGAAGGGAAATGACACAGAATTTTTGGTTGGCTCAGTCGAATTAGCCGGCTCGCTGGCTGCTGTGGTCCCGACATTGTGGCACCATAATACGGGGTAGATATATGGACTGATCTTTGGTGTAAACATTGGGATAAATGGACACAGTGAACCTATCTCCCCTCCCCGACTGCAAATGGATGAGTCCAGATGCGACCATGATGTCATAATGCTATTAAATATTCATAGTAGGGGCGCTCAGAACACCAAATTCAATTGAAATATGTAAGATCCTATATAGCGACATGTACGATTGGGGAGCATTGATAGTATATTAATTGATTAAGATTGATCACCCCCAAAATTCACTTGCAGTGATTGAATTATTAGAGGGATTATTATATGCCCAATGATTTCCACAGGCCATTTTAGGGTGATTCAGTGAGAGAGTATGATTTAACGTTGCTTTTAACAATGTTTCAGTCATATAATGTGGTTCGGGCCTTATTCCTTTTTTTCACATCCATTTTAGAATGGACTGGTGGTCACCATGCATCCTCCTGCTCCCATGTACAAGTCACATCAGCCTGGTTTTATATCCGATTTTCTGCATTCCTTTCCCATGAGTAAGTGAGTGAGTGAGTAGTAGGGTTTAACGTCGTTTCAACTTTGTTTCTGTCATATCACGACAGTGCCTAGATGTGCCAGAACACTAGAGTGCTCACAGTTCCCTGTACACGGATCAGCCCAGACAGTACAGCACCCAGTCACCCATCCAAGTATTGACCGAGCTTAACGTTGCTTAACTTCGGTGATCTGACGAGAACCAGTGTGTCCAATGCTATAAGCCGTACCCATTCCTTTCTCATAGAGGGCCTGATTCTAAAATTCTACAAAAGGGAAAATTGTCTTTGGATAAGGAGTAGTTAATAACTTGTAAGTTCTAGATCAGCTGGAGACTTCAGCTAAGGAGACAATTTCAAGTTATGGAATAACCAGAGACTTGGGCTAAAGAGACAATATAAAATTCCACAAAAGTCAAGTACATACTTTGCCTAAGGAGTGAATGTCAAGTTCTAGGCAAGGCCGAGACTTGGGCTATGGAAGTGTCGTATCCAGTCCCAGTTAAACCAGAGAACTTGCAACAGGGTTTAGAAAATATAGCCAACTGGCAGTGAAGGCAAGGTTGAGTTCTAACTTTTGACTAAAAAAGCCAGACAACTTTTTGGGGTGGATCCAGGATTCTAGTTGTCAATCAAAGTTATTTCAATCAAAAAAGTATTATTACAACACCAATGAGAATAGACATTTTATTACTTGATGAGATGCAAGACCACGTTCAAATCAACTACAGTAATTTCCCTATTAATTCGCGATGTAGTGATGAAACTCGCCACTCCAAAAATTGGCTACTTTCGAATTATTCGTCGAGCGAATTCCAGAAAAACGCGACTGTTCGAATTAAATGTCGCGCTGATTTTCACGGGAGATCCAAAATGGCGGACCGCTTTGCCGTGGTCGTAGTGATCGTATTTATTACCGTGTATTAACTTTGATGTCTCATCATAGTTTCCATAAAAGGCAGTGTATGATGTCAGAAAATCTCCTCTACCCTGATAAAGGCGTCTAATTTTATTCGAGGAAGTCAACCATATTGATCGAGTGACAAGTTCAGGAAGATCATGCAGATTTTTGAGCTGACGTCCGTAAATTCGCGTCCATAATAACATCGTAAAAGTAGGCCAAAACATTGAACGTATTCCTTCCTTTTTGTTCAGTATTAGCTATGATCTATATTATGAAACCTAACTGACATGGAATTGAAAGAATATTCTGGAAATATAAAACTATACACACAGAGTATTCCATGTTCGAGTCGTTCGGTATGTCAACGCTGTTGTTGTGAACCCTGAAAATGGCCTGTATCACGAAGCTTTAGACAGATAAGCGGACTGCCATAGACTTTTTGGTCTGCACTGTCCATGATTTTACACACACCATCCAGGAGTTGAGTAAATATCCCGGACCTATGAAACGAAATGAATGTGGAATTAACGGCGGATTGTACAAGAGAACCGAGTGTCAGTCGGCAATACAGGTTTCGATTTGTTTCAAGTATGAGAATATATTCTATTACGGTACAGGTTCTGTAACATTTTACTAAAAGTATGGGGTCGAAGTATGATATCGTTCTGAATATTAATTAGCTACTGGTAGGTTCTCATCTCAGAAACTTTACCTATTGCCGTTTAAATGTTTCTCAAATTTGTTTAGAATTAGAGTAATGGAATGGCGATAGCGATGTTCTGATTCTTATTGTAAAAATGCGGAGTGTAATTCCAAAGAATTTTTATTGCTGGAATTTCGGTAAGTTCGTGGGTATTCATAAGAAGTATTGTCATTAACAATAAAATATTTAACTAAACGGGAAAGAGGTAAGTCTTTATGATAACTATATTTGAACAAAACAGAGCACATGCAGAGATGATTGTTGTCGGCGCTTCACATCGCAAAATTTGTTTTTGTCCCCTGTTGGGGAAAACTGACGTTTGTCAACTGTGTGATTTCCTGTCTATGTTGCGTTAAACGATAGGTGTATTTTGTTAAAACTTTTTCATTTTAAGTTTATCTAATTATCTAAATAAGCAGGTGTGTTTTGCCTTATGGCCAGTGTCACAACTCCAAGACTATCTCTGAGTTTCAGACGATGAAGACTTCCTTGGATTTTCTGCGGAAGGTATTCCCCCGGAAATGAAGATCGAGTGAGACCAGTTTGTCCGCATCTGAAAGTGCCGATTTGAAAACTTGTAGCTTTAATCTCGGATAAATTAAATCCAGTACACAATGCCTCAGTAAATTGCATGTATGATGCTTTTATTTTATGCCGTCTTGTGTTATATATTGTTATCGTAGTGCTCCTGTAATAAAATAAAGTGCTGTATTCTCATATATGCATCCGTTTTACACTTTTGTATCAAATCGTCACCACTCACTTGAGCTTGTTGCCTGCCGTTCAGTTGTTCGTATTCCACATAAACGGCATGGTAATTTCAATAGTATCACATGATTGAAAGTTCCTGGTTCACAATATATGACTGCCAACTCAAAATCAAGTCATTCAACAATGTTTAATTCTTGAAAAGAAAAACTTTTACCTGCATCCGATCGTCTTCCTGGTTTGAGATTTGGCCCGACTGTAGCTTTTCCATAATTTATAAACATACACTCAGTAAATATAACCTGATCCACTTCAGAAAATATACAGAAATCGACATTTCAATTAACCGGTAAATTAGATCATCTATGTAAGTTGTGATTGTATTCTGATCGGAGAATCATGACGAAAAGCTCAGCAAATGTACAATCCCGTTTCTCTACGGTTTAGTGAAACTAGAGCATAGTCTGAGGGATGCACACATTTGATCAAAATGATCAGTAAGGCTGCTTACAAGATACCCCCCGTAAGGGCATAGATACATGGGGGTGGTTAATGTTTCACGAGTAAGCTGAATGGGATTGTGGCAATGGAAATCATCAGTAAGCATGCTTACAAGATAGGCCCCGGATGCACATTTGATAGAAATTGACGAGTATTTGTAGAGGAATATAAGTATACATGTTATGGGTGGCGGCACGGTATGTAACTAGTTGACAATGAGACCTCGCTCGGTTGGAGTGCGGTTAACGGATTGTCTGCATGTGTCGTGACGATACTCAGATGAGTTTAATGGATTGTTCAGAAAATTGATGTTAATAATGATTGTTGAGAATGGGGTTATGCAGGCATATTGTGTTTTACCTAACTGTTGTTACCACTAGAACCGTGTAGACTTGAAATGGGCTGTTGCAACAGATAGGCGAATTACTGTCATCTAGATAACCACATTGAAGAGGAAAAGGAAGTAAATGGGAAGTGAAATATTAAACTTACTACCTGTAGACGCATATGCAACATCCTGAGCTAGGTCTCATGGTATGGCAGCTACATACAAAATTTGAGAAGAATCTAATCAGCCGTTGTCAAGTTATGCTCCAGAAATGGAATGTTACGGACCAACTGAGAAAATTCTGCCCATAGGTGGCGCCACCTGTAGACGCACATGCGCCAAACGCAATCCCAAGCAAGGTCTCATGGTAAGGTAGCTACATACCAAATCTGAGAGGAATCCAATTAGCTGTTGTCAAGTTATGCTCCGGAAACGAAATGTTACGGACCGACAAGAAAAAGTTTTGACCCTAGGTGGCGCCACCTGTAGATGCACATGCGCCAAACGCAATCCCAAGCGAGGTCTCATGGTAAGGTAGCTACATACCAAATTTGAGAGGAATCCAAGTAGCGGTTGTCAAGTTATGCTCCGGAAACGAAATGTTACGAACTGACATGAGAAACTTTTGACCCTAGGTGGCGCCACCTGTAGACGCACATACGCCAAACGCAATCCCAAGCGAGGTCTCATGGTATGGCAGCTGCATACCAAATTTGAAAGGAATCCAAGTAGCGGTTGTCAAGTTATGCTCCGGAAACGAAATGTTACGGACTGACATGAGAAACTTTTGACCATAGGTGGCGCCACCTGTAGACGCACATGCGCCAAACGCAATCCCAAGCGAGGTCTCATGGTAAGGTAGCTACATACCAAATTTGAGAGGAATCCAAGTAGCGGTTGTCAAGTTATGCTCCGGAAACGAAATGTTACGGAATGACCCTAGGTGGCGCCACCTGTAGACGCACATGCGCCAAACGCAATCCCAAGCAAGGTCTCATGGTATGGTAGCTGCATACCAAATTTGAGAGGAATCCAACTGGCAGTTGTCAAGTTATGCTCCGGAAACGAAATGTTACGGACGGACGTACGGACAAGCTGAAACCAGTATACGCCCCCTACACTACGTGTCGGGGGGTATAATTAATTCAGCCTTTCAGAGAATCTAGTTGAGAAAAGTTATAAAATATATTCATATGTTCAATATCATGATGATTTTGTCCGTGCAGTACTGAGAACCATATCATGGATGGATTTATTCCATTTTCCTAAAAAAAATTTCTAAACACTACTAATATCCAAATTATAACCGCGGCATGCGATTGTTGACTCCAGGTCAGATCGAAAGCCGGCTTCATCTGAAAATATATTAACATAAAATGTATTCTATTTAATCACCAACGTATAAAAGTTAAAGGGGCCATGAATTAAATGAGGGACGATGAACCAAGGTAAAGACTTGAACAGAAAAGGAACACCATGAAAATTTCCTAAGAGCGTGTCACGTCGACCATCGTTGTCGGTGATTTTTATGTTTCGTTCAAACATAATTCATTCGCACGCAGTTCTGCTTTCTCGGAAAATATTCACCGTGTTTTTCAAATAAAGGAATGCTGATTGAAAAAATGATATTTGATATACGAACGCTGGAAACTGAAGAATGATTCAATAGCGGGCCGTGTGCAGACACTCGACCACGTGCGGGGGACTACCGTATATATTTTACCCGACTGCGGCGAAATGCGATCAAGTTAGGATAAAATTACAGGACTGCGGAGTTAATTGAATCAATTTTTTTCCCTATTGACTGTAAGTAATAATAATTCAGTCTGATTATATTGTACCATTCCCTGTTGTTTCTCTCTGCGTTTACGAATAATAGCATACAGCGACATACTATGCGAGATTCTAGTAACATATTCACTTTACTTTCATCGGCACGAACTCCGTGGCGAAAACGGGAGTGTTCGAATTTATTGTTTCACGGGTATATTGAAAATGCTCCCGTTTTCGTTTTATTAGGATGGACAAAATCACGACGGGGAAAATCGGTCGTTTTCGAATTAAATTTGGAAGGTGAATTAATAGGGAAATTACCGTAGATATACTTTTTTCTCTAATGGACCTCATGATCTTTCATTGGGGCACTGTCTAGATCAGTCCCTTGTTCAAGAAATTCTAGAAAAGCCAGATGTAATGGTTGAGCAGTTCAAAAAGACACATAATGCTGATCGGGTAATTATTTCACAAACTTCGGTAGATACTTCATGTAGGAAGCTATTGTCTGAGTCTTTGTGCAGCTGAAAAGGCTCAAGTCTAGAAACATTGTTGTCCCCAGACTTGGCTATTGTATGCATTGTCTGGTGATTCTTACATGGAGTATGAACCCAAACTTCCTAACTCCTGCACATGATCGAAAGAGACCTAATCAATGTACATGGCCATTACTTTACGCAGGAATAATATTGTTAATTCACAACAATGACAAGTGGTCAGCACTGAAAATGTCATGTACTTATAAATCTGAAACTATGATGAATTTAAATACATCAACACATTAGTGTGATTTCCCCCATGATTCCATATCAAACATAATACGGGATATATAAATATGGTGAAATGGCCAGCTTACACTCTATCCCAAATTTAAGTGCATGAAACAATAGTGATGCATCTCATTATTTTCTCTAGAGGGGATATTAGACTGAATGTCAGCCTACCTTTAATACCTCCGTGTAGGCTGATAGTCAGTCTAATCTATTCCATGATCAAATTATTTGAAGTTCACCAATTCATTATCGCTCAATACCCCAGCAATATAGATCAGACCATATCAATAATGAAACTTGTATACTGGTGCCACTCCCAGCACATTGACTGGGATAACGAGTGAATAAACAACACCTCCTTGACATCAGCACATCTGAACCTTCTTCAAATTATACCAATGTTGGCTGTACATGTTGAGGAGACTAGTCTTTGAAAGGAATTGTGTGAGCTGAAGATAAAAGGAACTGACTCAAAAAGGAGGGCTTAGCATGACAAGGTAAGTCCAGTGTTTATTCACTCACTGACAGAATGTCTTTAAGATCCATGTCTGTGAGATACAAAGAGTTCTAGAACAGCCAAAGAACTTGAATAAGGAAACAGTATCAAGCTGTTGATGAGACTTTGGCCAAGGAGACAAAAGTACATGCAAGTTGTAAAAGACAATGTTAAGATCTAGAAAAGCCCAAGGCTTAGTTGACTCAGGAATCAGTTACATTGTATTCCTTTCTAGAACAGTAAGGAACATTTGGTTGATTATTAATATTAAATTCTAGAACCAGAGACTTCGGTCAACATGACTGAGGAGACAATGTTAAGCTTTTGAACTGCTGGAGATTCAAGTCAATAAAATAGTGTTCTAATAGTTCAGATAAGCTATTGACTTCAGCTAATGATAATGTGTTTTAGTTCCAGAAAAGCTTTAGACCTTTGACAATAAAACAGTGTCTAGTACTAGAAGAGCTGGAGACTTTGGCTGAGACAATGTTAAATTCATTGGTTTACCAAAGAAACTTGAATTTATATCCAATTGGTACGGTAATGTCATCAATATTTCTTGTTTTAGACGTGGAATAGGGCCATTCAATACTAAAGATGTGCAACCAATATTGATGACCTTTGTCATCTTTATTATAGGCATCAATGCTACACCAACATCGACAAGCAATGACACAGGTGAAGACATAAACAGTCATGACGAGGATTACTATGGTTATTATGATGATAAAGATGAAGAAGAGGTTCTCCCGTTACACGGCAAAGTCATTTATGGGATCGTCATACCACTCATGGTTATCGTGTGTATCATTGGAAACACTCTCACCATCTTATCGTATATCCAAGACCACAAGCTTCGGACAAATCACAACACATATCTCATAAGTATGGCAGCTTCAGATATTCTGGTTGGAAGTATAAGCATGCCATTTTACGCATTTTATACCTTGATGGATAACACTTGGCCTTTTGGCATCGCATTCTGCAAGATTTACATGTGCATAGATTTTCTGGCCTGCCTTCAGTCTGTTTTTGTTATTATACTCGTAAGCTACGACAGATGCAAGCTGGTTCAACTAGGGGCACTGTACCAGGTAAAACAAACTCTGAAAGTGGCAAGGATTCGTATAGCGGTATCTTGGACTGTAGCTTTCCTGATCTATGTGCCAGCAATCATCAGCTGGGATTATATCCGTGGTTACAGTGTTATTGAGGAAGACGACTGCGATGTGGAGTTTTACGATAATTTCACTTTCACGATGATAACGTCGGTGATGGAATTCTTCATACCTTTCATTTTCATTGCTTCCCTGAATATCTATCTCTTCTCATTGATTAGGAAGCACTCACAAAAACAGGTGAGGATAAAAACTGCCCAGCGTCAACATTCAATGGATAGAAACATTCCAAACCAAAGTGAGTTAAACTCGGAAAAAGGCGAAAGGACTGATGGTGGAAGAGAAAACAAGAAGATGCGTCGAGAAAAGAACGCTGCAAGATCTTTGACCATCCTCGTAGGTGTATTTGTCATATGCTGGACACCATACACTATTTGTACCATCGTGATAGCATTCTGTGAGAAATGTGTCAGTCTCAGTATTTATGAGCCATTTAACTGGCTTTTATGGGGAAACTCTACACTTAATCCCTTCTTGTACGCTCTCACGAATGAACAGTTCAAAACCAATTTCATACGTCTTCTCCACATTGAAAAATTTTGCAAACCAATAAAATGTTGTCAACACGATGAACAGACAGACGAAACTAGTGTGTAAACTGAGGATTCTCGAGTCCATTTTCATGCGTTAACATGTATTTCAAAAGAAATAGCTTTGCTAGTCTCTGCTCATGATAATTATAAGGTGGATAGCAAAGTTTACCTGTCCTTGCATGCCATAAGTATGAGGATGTTTTCCAAATATATCTATATATACATATCTATGATTGATGCTTAGTTCTAGAAATAGGGGGTCTAAAAAATTATAATCTTTTGAAAATGTAGAGCCCCACCATCCTCTTCAAGTTATGACTTTTTCTCTACAGGTTTACAACCACATATGGATGGTCCTAAAATGAAATGATTCTTTTTGCAATTTACGATCATTATTCGATATCTAATTAGTCTTTGCATGTTTATATATATATATGTTTTAAAAATCTGTAAATTCAATAAAGTGTTGTATACATTGTCATTAGTGCATAGCAGAACCTGATCCAGGGTGTAAGTTTAGAAACCCTTGCCATAATGAGTTTGGGGACATTTTTGATATTTGAGATCACTCCCCTTGAATTAAGGTTCATCCAATTATACAATGTGGTGGAATTTTTCATTGGCATGAATTGTAAAGCAAAAAATGGATAGGCTGCAGTAAGGATCTGAAATCACAACAATGGGCCTGCAAACGAGGGAAAATCTGTAAAAAAAAATGAATAAATTTAGATTCAAAATCAATACTGTGTGTCCGGATCAAGCCCGACCTTGACCAATATGAATACAATGGGCCTTCAATTAGTTATCTCATAATGGTGAATCGTTGTCTCTGATGTTTATCGAAGTATATGTATATTGTACCACTGTGAGAACCAAACGATATTTACAATGATCTCCAGTGCTCATACCTCAGCAAACATTGACGAACAAATATATTGGTATATGTATGTAGTAAATTTACTTACTTGCAATCCAATTAATTACCAAAGCTGACCAGATCAACAAACCATTCATATGTATCCCAAAACATAATGTTTTTTCCAATATCCAATTTTCTGATTTCTTTGAAGGATAGACACTATTAGATAGCTGGGTTGCAGCAAACTTAATGCCCACATGCATGACATGTATGAACATCATATTTCTGAAAACGCTGCCTGCTCGTGTGGTTATCCTTACGAGGACCATATTTCTTTTTCTGTCCATCATATATTAATCTCAGACTGAATCTTTTAAATGTTCATTTAAATTATACCATGGATATCAACACCCTATCAGTGCCAGCAATACTCTGAACTATGAAGAAAACTTCAGGACCATATTTTCAATATGTTACATGTTAAAATGTATGACCTAGTAACATGCTTCACCAGTCGTCATCTGCACTATTTTTCCAATTTTATTTTACTCATTTCTTCCTTTCTCGTTCAATACTACACGGTCTACTCCTCTGTGTGAAGTAGGTTATGTATATATTTCATTAACTTATCGTAATGTAAGTGAGTCAGTGAGTGAATTTGATTTAATGTCGCTTTCCACTGTATTTCAGTCAAATCACGACGTTGGGTCCTATTCCTTTTCACACCCGGGAACCCCACAGGTAGGGTCCTATTCCTTTTCACATCCTGGAACCCCACAGGTGCCTCACTTAGTCGCATCTCACGACAAGCTGTCTGAGGAACTGAGGCATATTCTAACCCGTGGTGTGCATTATTGTAATGTAACTTTATGTAGGAAGAGGTGTTAATATAGGCCATGCCTGTTCACCCATCCCATTCCATTTCGTTGTTGGAATAAAATACCATTTAAATCACTATTACATTAAGTGTAAAGCTCTGAGTCAATTAAACTTAGTCATCCATTTTGGTGAGTTATGTATGAACATGTATATATTTCACCAGTGAGGGATGTTCAATGTTGATCTGATCAACAGGTGTGCTTTGGTATCCAAAGAGATAAAATCAATACAGTGATCAAAGAGCCAATTCTAGTCGCTATATAGCTAAAATATTGCTGAATGCAATGTTAAACCTTAATTCTCTCTCTCTCTCCTACATTATTTCTATTAATGCTAGATGTGTGTATGTAAACATAACAGCTGTACCTCAATGACACCAAACATCAATTTGTGTACACTATGATATGATGTACATAATTTACGACACAACAGATCTGATGAAAAAACATCCCATTACTTGAAATAAAGCCGGCATGACTAACACACCAAGAAAGGCACAAAAAGATGTTGAAAATTAAACATTTATAATCAATGTTTCTATTTGTTACTAAGTCAAACCTGCTTGAATTAAATGCCTTTTATCTCCGATTAAATGCACAATCAAACGTAGAAAAACGGAAGTTAAAAGAAAAAATCAACTCCCCTAGGAGTTGTCTGCCCCTAGGAGAGCTCTCCTATTCAATCCAGCGTGGTTACTATAAAGGTCATTGTAAGCCTTATTCCAATCCTCTTTCTCAAACCGAGACCAGTAGTATACAAGGCCGCGGTACGAGGGGAAGGAAGGGAGGGCACATTAAATTCAAGCAGGTTTGACTTAGTAACAAATAGAAACATTGATTATAAATGTTTAATATTTGCTTCCTAAGTCTTAAACCTGCTTGAATTAAATGCCTCAGTACCAACATATGGAGGTGGGAACCTCGGTCTTGAAGAAGTTCCAAAAGTAGGCTAAGTAACCGCTGGAATGTCACAGAAAAACATGGTATGTATTAGCATGAAGCAATCAATCAATCAACAATTTTAAACCTGGTCAAGGACGAAAAGGTTAAAATGTGAATAAGATACAGTTGTACTTATCTTGATTGCTACATCCATGTAGCTGTGCTTGTGGTGTGGAATTAATTTCAACCGAGAAGAGGGACCTTTACCCGCAGGATGTAGGTCTACTCGGGAAGCCGTCTATATCAAGAAGAGGGACCCTTCCCCTCAAGTGCTGGGTCTACTTGATAAGGCTTTCAGCATGCAAAATCTTGGCTGTTCCTAAGTCCGGGTGAAGCAAATAAACAGTCCGTGCCTAGAGGTCGCCAAGCCACACCACTCTCAGTCCACAAACATCTACGTCCAACTTGCTTCTTGGGAGTTGATCGTAGATGACGCAGCTGAGATCATGAGAAGGAAGTCAGATTCAACCTGTAAGACACAATCAAAACCGCAATTAAGGTAAAGATCACACTCACCATGGAGTCAGGCATCTTAGAGTAATGATTTAGTGTCCGACATCTCTTAGAGGATCCAAGGTCGTCCATCTGACTTATTTCTTCCTTCAATATGTGATCAATCAAAATGTGGACCAATAGTATGAATGAGATGAAATGATACAGCAATTTGCAGATTTGCTGCGATGATACAAAATGCCGCCCCCCCCCCCTTTTTTTTAAAAAATTTAGTTGACCACGTGCTGGGCATCTATAAGCGGCCCAAGCGTGGTCATCCTATCTGACTGGACTGACATATCTCTTAGATAGAAATTGGAGAACGTGGAGTTCGCTGTCCAGACACGACTGGACAATGTCAAGGAGGGGCAGGTTCTTCCCTAAATCTCAACAAAAGAGACCTGGCCGGTAAAGCCGAGGGTAATATGGAGTAGTAATAGAAGATACTAATCTAACTTATCTTTTGAGTGTCTTCCCTTAAAAGGGTAAATCATGGATATGATACAGAATATACTTATTCTTGAGTGCCTCCATCCATGTAGCTGTGCTCGTGGTGTGATATGTAAACTCTACCAAGATGTCAGGATCCTCTACCACTCGGGTTGTTAGGTCTTCTTGGTCTTAGAGGGCGCCAAGCCACGCCATTCTCAATCCACCAACGACTTACGTCCAACTTGTCTTGTGAGATGAGCGTAGGATACACAGCTGAGATCATCCAGAAGAAAGTCAGTTTCAAGCTGAAAGACACAAGCAAAACCGTAGTTAAGGCAAAGATTAAAACTCTCAAAGTGTCAGACCACTTAGATTGATGATTAGAGAGTCCATGGTCATCTATCCGACTTATTCCTTCCTTCAAAGACGATCATGATGAAGTTTTAAAATTGAAACATACTTGAGACAAATGTTGGCTTGGAGAACCCGGGAATCGATTCCGGTACCTCTCGCCTGCAAAGCGAGCGCTCTACCATTTGAGCTAGCTTCCCTGGAGCAAGATGGCTGCCTTGCTGCAATGGTGACAAATTCTGCCCCCCCCTCTCTTCTTGAAAGAACTAACCACGTGCTAGGTAGCCCTTAGTGGCCTAAGCGTGGTCACACTATCTGACTGCACTGACATATCACACAGATAGAAATTTGTGAACGTGGAATTTGCAGTCCAGACACAAGAACTGGACAATATCATGAAGGGACAAGTTCTTCCATAAAGGCCATGAGTAGCGATGGTACGAAACACATTAGAAGAAGTGGAAGCCAGTAGTGGGGGCGTCAATAGTATATCTACCTTCTGGCAATTGATAAGACAATTTAATGGTCTTCTTCAACTACGCGGCTTTTTTAAATATCAAGCCTTGCTGACCGGCGAAGGGATATGATAACCGTAGCCGACGAAATCGGTACGAGTAAGATAGTGACGGAAGGCACAAACAGGATCTGGCAGAAGATCGACCCCGAGGCCATGTACAAAGTCTGACAACGCAGGAATGGAGTACGACGTTGAGCGCACGGACCTGAACGAACAGACTCATTTTTGGCAATAAATTCAGGAATGGGCCGAAAAGAATGCAAGACCAATCCGCTGTCCAGGTCATAGAAGATCTTTCAAGAGCATAAAGATGAGACACTCTGGACGTCAAAGCAAACGCCGCCACAAAGGCCGTGTCATAAGACACAGCTTTATAGACGCGGACTCTAAGGGTTCACAAGATGGTAAATCAGGTCACACAGAACCACACCGATATCCTATTTCGGTAACAGTTGGCGAGTACAACGCGACTGTAATGCGAAGGCGCGAATAAGCGCAGAGATATAATCGTTAAGGCTAAAGTCGGTACCAAAGGTAAGACGTAACACGCTAGCCAGAACAGATCGATAGCCCTCCATGGTGCTAATATGAAACTCCCTATCCTGGTGAAGGTGAAGGAGGAAGTCAATGCGAGGGAAATAGAATCGGGGACGGTATCACGTCCTCGGCACCAGGACCAATATAGGAACGTAGCAAGAAAGGTCCTACATATAATAAACAACCTTAAGGTTGATGACAGAACCATAAAGTCAAAGTCTAACCATTGGTGTAACGGTCTATACAGGAATAAAGTACTTGATGGAGAAAGCCGGAAAAACTGTCCAAGTACACCACGAAAACATTGTGTTGTTTAAGTACAATCCTAAGGTAAATGGATCTCAACACAATGTTTGTGTGTTAAAGTCAACATGGTTCATTGTTAAAACAACACTGTGCTGAATTCAATTAAAGGTGACTAGTCCGTCATTCACATTCCCGCCGTCGTCCTCAGAGAATATCCACGTCCAAAATCCACCATATAACAGTATTTGACCAAATACTGCTGATTGTAATACAATTTTGATATTCTGAACTCCAGACTGGAAACAACAAGGTCTGGACAGGACTCTCTTCGTAGAGTAACGACGAACCTAAGTAAATCACAATGTGAAAAACCCGAGAAGAATTGATACAAGTGGAAAGATGACGCCAAACGAACGGACTTCCCCTCCCGCCGATGACCGACGATGAAGAAACAAAGGGGTGCCGATGAATGGATATAAAATATGCATCTCGCAAATGAAGAAATGACGTGACAAACGGCGTTATGGCGTACTGGAAACGTCTAACCGATGTAATAGAACGACGCACAGGTGTATGAGAGACACATGACGGCGTAATGAACATGCCGTCAAAGGTGTAATAGGAAAGCGTAATGCGAAAAATGCGAGAAACGTTGTATATGATAAACAACGTAGTGATTTCCCAATTCACAACAACTTAATGTATATACATGCTCAAACTGGAGCAGGATACAAACTTATAAAAGTACACGACGTAACCGAAGTTACGCAGTAGAGATGAACATATTAAATGTTTGTAGCGTTAATCACCAAATGTAAGCTCGATGAGATAAATGGGATTATGGATCTTTGTGTCAGTGAACATGAAATAATGTGTCAATGAATATGGTTACATTATGACCTCTCCCGATGTAATTTGTCTCCTGTACATGAAATTCAGTACTGGAGTTTTATATGGAGAGAATATTAAACATTTACAAGAATGTTACTATCAATAACCAAAAAGTCACACAATCGACATCCAGAACAAAGATTTTTCCAGGAAACCAAAACAAATCCTTAAAGGATTTTTAAATTCCCGAAGAGAGGAAAAACATTTAAGGTCTCTCGCCGGCAGGAGGTTATTCAAAAATTTTGAATTTGAAATGACCTAACACGAACAAATTTGTCGAGAAGCGGAAGAACAGTAAGAACATTACTAAAGAGCAGTTTGATGCTCTAGTAGACTGTACTGGTAATACAAACTTGGTAGAAAGAAACCATAGAAGACTTCACGACTTACGTGTCAATAGGCTTAACCTTGGCCGGACCAATAGATTCCCACTCACGCTAGTTAAATTTTAAAATTTTCTCATAGGGAAGAAATTAAAATTAGTGCATAAGTCCATCTGAATTATAAGCGTAACACAGTATACAGATGGAACAGCTTGGTGAGAAACAAAAACAAATCACATGTATAAAACAAAATTGTGTATCAAAGCATAGCACAGAATCACAATAAACAGTGGGTAATAGAATTACTTACGAACGATAACCAACACATGATCCCTTTGTTGATCGACACACCCTTCATCACATAAAGAGATCAGCAAAGACGCTCATTAAAATGCAATAAACAGTCGTAGCATTGAAGTCCCGTAACATCCATTTATGCTATTATTATAACATCGTTTACATAGGGTTGAGATGTGGTTACGTACACAAAAACAACAAACACGTAAACATGAGAGGCAGAATAAACCTCCGTAAGATCTCTCTTGAAGACAGGATATCAAAATCACATAATAATACTTGATATAACAAGCGATTACCTTCTTGGTATGCCACAGAATTGAATGGATGCAGGAGAGAACAATCAAAGTCCGAACAAAACATACAACAACAACATGAAACCTTGACGGACTGCTTATAAAGACTCGGATTTCCCCCGGCGGAGAAAACCGAACCTCCCGCGTCAAACGAGGATAGTTCTCGCAATCCTGGTAATTTATACAACAATTCAGTGGATAAAATCATGAAACAACGAAACAAAAACTTGTTCGTTTAAAGTACATCACAATAGGCTCCATACTGACCGAACAAAACGGAATGTTGGAGACTAATAAAAGCCTACCTCAAACACACCGGGTCGTAACTCAAAGTTTGTGTGAAGACGTAATATTGACTACACACTGGCCTAATGCAGGACTGTGTTATTTGTTAAACATGAGATTTCATAAAGACTTTTTAGAAGAACATCGTCAGACGATCATTTCAAGAGAGTTTAAAATCTCCGCCCCAAGTATTTAGCGACGTACGTCCAAAGACACTAAACACGTGGCCGACCCAAATGATCCAACATTCGCCCCACAAATAAATCGGGCACGGAAATAAATAAACTATGTCCACGTTGTTTATTAGCTTCCTTCTTTTTGGAAGAGATATGTGGTACCGATAGACAGGCGAAATAACCTGTGGTAAAGAATTCTTTTGTCTGAAGGAGACAATGGAATGGCCAGGCAACCGACCTGGTCTTTGTTGAGCGTAACAAAGGAAAGGGTTTTGGATCAACCTAGACAATGAAACTCCGGACCGGGTCAAACTGTCTAGCAACCTAGAATTATCTTCGTGTATGATAGTATGGAATACATACCGACATGGGAGAAACTGGGTCTTGACCAGCTCGGTCAAGATCCTAACAACACTTCACACATTGACCAAAGAAATTTCTAAGACCCGTCTGTCGACCCGAAATAGAGGGGTCCTCACAAGCATATAGAAGCAAAGCACGACGGCCCTGGGCATAAATCTTCCAAGCCGTCGGAACCCATAATACATATTCCGCGCACGTGGACGCACAATAACACAAATCTTTACATGAAAAGCAAGCCGTGTGAGCGTCCAAAAGGGAACAAATTTTTCCCGCACGTACGACACGGAATAAAAGACGGAACTTCCGACATAATAATAAAGTAAGTAAGTTCCGAATAAACAACAAACTCAACACTTGATAAAGGATATACCAGCGAGACAACAACAACCAATGTTGTAAAATTGACTCTGAATACTTCCCTAGATGTGCACTGCTCGAGCAAACAGGAGAAAGAGGATTGGAATAAGGCTTACAATGACCTTTATAGTAACCACGCTGGATTGAATAGGAGAGCTCTCCTAGGGGCAGACAACTCCTAGGGGAGTTGATTTTTTCTTTTAACTTCCGTTTTTCTACGTTTGATTGTGCATTTAATCGGAGATAAAAGGCATTTAATTCAAGCAGGTTTAAGACTTAGGAAGCAAATTAGGTTTTCTCTAACCAATCATCTGGGGAACATTATAGAAAACCAAGCTTTGTGAATACTGAATGATCCCATATTGTACATTCAGGCATGTCATGTGGTCTTCTATAAAACCATTACTCTCTACTATATTAACTGAGTATGCTTACTGCTAACTAAATCTTATACAGAACAGAAGACTTTTCACAACTATCAGGCCTTGCATTTTGCCGGGGCTGATCAGCCCAGGCCTCGTGATAGACCCGGTCAGTACTTTTCACGGGGCCTATTCATCAGCCTGGTAAAGATTAACTGTAGATATCCTTTCATATTGATATCAGCCCCGTTCAGACTAAATCGTCCACGTGATCAACCCTATCCAGGCCTGTCAGTGAGCCTGATGTAATTTTCAGAATGCAAGGCCTGAATTATGTATGTTTTAAAAGCATTGATTATTCTCAGTATTCTTATTCTGATTAATGTAATCTTAAGAACCGTCAGGTATTTTTAGATTTCTCATCCTTACACAATATTGAAACATTTAGATGGCAAAGTTTATTTATTTAGTCAGTTACACTTTTACACCCATCATATGTCTTAGAAATGTACAGCCCTTTTTAATAGCTCCAGTTTCCATGATAATGTTTGGACGTTTTCTTTTATTCCAGGAGTTTTATATGAATACAATATTTTTTAATACACCAATCTTGGATTTATTTGATTCAAAACAATGTTTTAGACAAACTCTATTAAGACAGCTGTAATTGATGGTTTAATTGGTAAATATTAATTATCACTGAATTTCATTCAATACTTTTTTTCTCAAGATTATATCTAATGGACTTTATAGTTTTTTTTATAATCAATTTACATGCTAGCAGTCATTCGTTTTATGTCATTTACCTTGTATATAGTGATATCAATGGGGCATTGTAACATAATTTTATGTCCCTTGACCATTTGAATTAATAAATAAATAAGAAATTTCAGGTCTCCTTCCCTATGTACAGAACAGGCTATTTTCAATTGGTAATTTCACCATTTCCTAGCATTTACCCAATTGTACCTGATGTACAGGCAAACATTTCCATTCATCGCTGGTCAGTATGTGTAACTAGCAAATGGTTTAACCATGGGTTATGCATACATGTTAATATTTATTTCTTGCAACATTTGTATGTTTACCTTGTTAATAATCAATAAGACAAGCCAATGAGCTAATGTTTGTATTATTATCACCCTGACTCTAAATAAAACTTGAAATAAACATGACATTATCTAATCAAAACCCCTCGGCTCTCCCCAAGTGATTGAGACCCATGTGTTGTGTGAATTGGGGAAGAGATAGTTCTATGTCGGATGATCAAGATATAGTTGGTTACATTCAGGCATATAGGACAGAAATTAAACATTTATAAACAATGTTACTATTTATAACCAAACCAAACCTGCTTATAAATCTGAAACTATGATGAATTTAAATACATCAACACATTAGTGTGATTTTCCCCATGATTCCATATCAAACTTAATACGGGATATATAAATATGGTGAAATGGCCAGCTTACACTCTATCCCAAATTTAAATGCATGAAACAATAGTGATGCATCTCATTATTTTCTCTAGAGGGGATATTAGACTGAATGTCAGCCTACCTTTAATAGTAGGTATCATTCTGACTATGGCCTACCTCCGTGTAGGTTGATAGTCAGTCTAATCTATTCCATGATCAAATTATTTGAGGTTCACCAATTCATTATCGCTCAATACCCCAGCAATATAGATCAGACCATATCAATAATGAAACTTCTATACTCCCACTCCCAGCAATTGACTGGGATAACAAGTGAATAAACAACACCTCCTTGACATCAGCACATCTGAACCTTCTTCAAATTATACCAATGTTGGCTGTACATGTTGAGGGGACTAGTCTTTGAAAGGAATTGTGTGAGCTGAAGATAAAAGGAACTGACTCAAAAAGGAGGGCTTAGCATGACAAGGTAAGTCCAGTGTTTATTCACTCACTGACAGAATGTCTTTAAGATCCATGTCTGTGAGATACAAAGAGTTCTGGAACAGCCAAAGAACATGAATAAGGAAACAGTATCAAGCTGTTGATGAGACTTTGGCCAAGGAGACAAAAGTACATGTAAGTTGTAAAAGACAATGTTAAGATCTAGAAAAGCCCAAGGCTTAGTTGACTCAGGAATCAGTTACATTGTATTCCTTTCTAGAACAGTAAGGAACATTTGGTTGATTATTAATATTAAATTCTAGAACCAGAGACTTCGGTCAACATGACTGAGGAGACAATGTTAAGCTTTTGAACTGCTGGAGATTCAAGTCAATAAAATAGTGTTCTAATAGTTCAGATAAGCTATTGACTTCAGCTAATGATAATGTGTTTCAGTTCCAGAAAAGCTTTAGATCTTTGACAATAAAACAGTGTCTAGTACTAGAAGAGCTGGAGACTTTGGCTGAGACAATGTTAAATTCATTGGTTTACCAATGAAACTTGAATTTATATCCAATTGGTACGGTAATATCATCAATATTTCTTGTTTTAGAGGTGGAATGGGGCCATTCAATACTAAAGATGTGCAACCAATATTGATGACCTTTGTCATCTTTATTATAAGCATCAATGCTACACCAACATCGACAAGCAATGACACAGGTGAAGACATAGACAGTCACGACGAGGATTACTATGGTTATTATGATGATAAAGATGAAGAAGAGGTTCTCCCGTTACACGGCAAAGTCATTTATGGGATCGTCATATCACTCATGGTTATCGTGTGTATCATTGGAAACACTCTCACCATCTTATCGTTTATCCAAGACCACAAGCTTCGGACAAATCACAACACATATCTCATAAGTATGGCAGCTTCAGATTTTCTGGTTGGAAGTATAAGCATGCCATTTTACGCATTTTATACCTTGATGGATAACACTTGGCCTTTTGGCATCGCATTCTGCAAGATTTACATGTGCATAGATTTTCTGGCCTGCCTTCAGTCTGTTTTTGTTATTATACTCGTAAGCTACGACAGATGCAAGCTGGTTCAACTAGGGGCACTGTACCAGGTAAAACAAACTCTGAAAGTGGCAAGGATTCGTATAGCGGTATCTTGGACTGTAGCTTTCCTGATCTATGTGCCAGCAATCATCAGCTGGGATTATATCCGTGGTTACAGTGTTATTGAGGAAGACGACTGCGATGTGGAGTTTTACGATAATTTCACTTTCACGATGATAACGTCGGTGATGGAATTCTTCATACCTTTCATTTTCATTGCTTCCCTGAATACCTATCTGTTCTCATTGATTAGGAAGCACTCACAAAAACAGGTGAGGATGAAAACTGCCCAGCGTCAACATTCAATGGATAGAAACATTCCAAACCAAAGTGAGTTAAACTCGGAAAAAGGTGAAAGGACTGATGGTGGAAGAGAAAACAAGAAGATGCGTCGAGAAAAGAACGCTGCAAGATCTTTGACCATCCTCGTAGGTGTATTTGTCATATGCTGGACACCATACACTATTTGTACCATCGTGATAGCATTCTGTGAGAAATGTGTCAGTCTCAGTATTTATGAGCCATTTAACTGGCTTTTATGGGGAAACTCTACACTTAATCCCTTCTTGTACGCTCTCACGAATGAACAGTTCAAAACCAATTTCATACGTCTTCTCCACATTGAAAAATTTTGCAAACCAATAAAATGTTGTCAACACGATGAACAGACAAACGAAACTAGTGTGTAAACTGAGGATTCTTGAGTCCATTTTCATGCGTTAACATGTATTTCAAAAGAAATAGCTTTGCTAGTCTCTGCTCATGATAATTATAAGGTGGATAGCAAAGTTTACCTGTCCTTGCATGCCATAAGTATGAGGATGTTTTCCAAATATATCTATATATACATATCTATGATTGATGCTTAGTTCTAGAAATAGGGGGTCTAAAAAATTATAATCTTTTGAAAATTTAGAGCCCCACCATCCTCTTCAAGTTATGACTTTTTCTCTACAGGTTTACAACCACATATGGATGGTCCTAAAATGAAATGATTCTTTTTGCAATTTACGATCATTATTCGATATCTAATTAGTCTTTGCATGCTTATATATATATATATATATGTTTTAAAAGTCTGTAAATTCAATAAAGTGTTGTATACATTGTCATTAGTGCATAGCAGAACCTGATCCAGGGTGTAAGTTTACAAACCCTTGCCATAATGAGTTTGGGGACATTTTTGATATTTGAGATCACTCCCCTTGAATTAAGGTTCATCCAATTATACAATGTGGTGGAATTTTTCATTGGCATGAATTGTAAAGCAACAAGCTGAGTAGCTAGCAGGTCCTCCGCCAAGTAGCCTGTTTGAGAGCATACAGCATATACGCTTCCAATATCTCCTTAAATATAACTTGGAAAGTTAATATGTGTATGTGGAAAGAGACGTTCATCTGGAATTGTTGAGACAATTTGAGGAGGTTTGGGAAGCAATAATGGGTAGTGTAACACTGGAATGTAAGTCTGTAGTTGTATATGGATTTGTGGATGGTGAGGTTTATAAATCGATGAGTGGAATAGATCAAGATATCGCGTTCACAACACAGATGGGTACAATATGGGTGAGTGAAATCCAAGATGGTCAATGGCAGCCATCTTGGATTACATACTACCTCAATGAAAATCAATACCAATCGCTGTCTAACTGATGTGAAGCACCGTCTTGAGTTTGAAGTTGATTGGTCAAATTGTTGTCGAGATATCACGTTCACAAGATCCGAGACGGATGGAATCCAATATCGTCAATGGCAGCCCTCTCGGATTACGTATCTCGGTGAAAATCAAAACCAATGGCCATCTAATTGATGTGAAGCACATTTTCAAGTTTGAAGTGGATTGGTCAAACTGTTGTCGAGATATCGCGTTCACAAGATGTGGGATGGACAGAATCCAATATGGTCAATGGCAGCCATCTTGGATTACGTACCTCAGTGAAAATCAATACCAATGGCCGTCTAACTGATGTGAAGAACCTTCCCAAGTTTGAAGTCGATTGGTTGAATTGTTCTCGAGATATCGCGTTCACAAGATCTGGGACGGATGGAATCCAATATGGTCAATGGCAGCCATCTTGGATTACGTACCTCAGTGAAAATCAATACCAATGGCCGTCTGACTGATGTGAAGAACCTTCCCAAGCTTGAAGTTGATTGGTGGAATTGTTCTTGAGATATCGCGTTCACAAGATGTGGGACGAACAGAATCCAATATGGTCGATGGCGGCCATCTTGGATTACGTACTTCAGTGAAAATCAATACCAATGGTCGTCTAACTGATGTGAAGCACCTTCTCAAGTTTGAAGTCGATTGGTCGAATTGTTCTTGAGATATCGCGTTCACAAGATGTGGGACGGACAGAATACAATATGGTCGATGGCGGCCATCTTGGATACGCACCTCAGTGAAAATCAATACCAATGGCCGTCTAACTGATCTGAAGCACCTTCTCAAGTTTGAAGTCGATTGTTCGAATTGTTCTCAACATATCGCGTTCACAAGATGTGGGACGGACGGAAGGACGGACGGAGGGACGGACGGAAGGACGGATGGCTAGCATTTCCAAGTCCTCCCACCACTTCGTGGCGGAGGACAAAGAATGGATAGGCTGCAGTAAGGATCTGAAATCACAACAATGGGCCTGCAAACGAGGGAAAATCTGTAAAAAAAAAATGAATAAATTTAGATTCAAAATCAGTACTGTGTGTCCGGATCAAGCCCGACCTTGACCAATATGAATACAATGGGCCTTCAATTAGTTATCTCATAATGGTGAATCGTTGTCTCTGATGTTTATCGAAGTATATGTATGTTGTACCACTGTGAGAACCAAACGATATTTACAATGATCTCCAGTGCTCATACCTCAGCAAACATTGACGAACAAATATATTGGTATATGTATGTAGTAAATTTACTTACTTGCAATCCAATTAATTACCAAAGCTGACCAGATCAACAAACCATTCATATGTATCCCAAAACATAATGTTTTTTCCAATATCCAATTTTCTGATTTCTTTGAAGGATAGACACTATTAGATAGCTGGGTTGCAGCAAACTTAATGCCCACATGCATGACATGTATGAACATCATATTTCTGAAAACGCTGCCTGCTCGTGTGGTTATCCTTACGAGGACCATATTTCTTTTTCTGCCCATCATATGTTAATCTCAGACTGAATCTTTTAAATGTTCATTTAAATTATACCATGGATATCAACACCCTATCAGTGCCAGCAATAATCTGAACTATGAAGAAAACTTCAGGACCATATTTTCAATTCAAATAGATTCATTGTTTAATTATATGTTACATGTTAAAATGTATGACCTAGTAACATGCTTCGCCAGTCGTCATCTGCATTATTTTTCCAATTTTATTTTACTCATTTCTTTCTTTCTTGTTCAATACTACACGGTCTACTCCTCTGTGTGAAGTAGGTTATGTATATATTTCATTAACTTATCGTAATGTAAGTGAGTCAGTGAGTGAATTTGATTTAATGTCGCTTTCCACTGTATTTCAGTCAAATCACGACGTTGGGTCCTATTCCTTTTCACACCCGGGAACCCCACAGGTAGGGTCCTATTCCTTTTCACATCCTGGAATCCCACAGGTGCCTCACTTAGTCGCATCTCGCGACAAGCTGTCTGAGGAACTGAGGCATATTCTAACCCGTGGTGTGCATTATTGTAATGTAACTTTATGTAGGAAGAGGTGTTAATATAGGCCATGCCTGTTCACCAATCCCATTCCATTTCGTTGTTGGAATAAAATACCATTTAAATCACTATTACATTAAGTGTAAAGCTCTGAGTCAATTAAACTTAGTCATCCATTTTGGTGAGTTATGTATGAACATGTATATATTTCACCAGTGAGGGATGTTCAATGTTGATCTGATCAACAGGTGTGCTTTGGTATCCAAAGAGATAAAATAAATACAGTGATCAAAGAGCCAATTCTAGTCGCTATATAGCTAAAATATTGCTGAATGCAATGTTAAACCTTAATTCTCTCTCTCTCTCCTACATTATTTCTATTAATGCTAGATGTGTGTATGTAAACATAACAGCTGTACCTCAATGACACCAAACATCAATTTGTGTACACTATGATATGATGTACATAATTTACGACACGACAAATCTGATGAAAAAACATCCCATTACTTGAAATAAAGCCGGCATGACTAACACACCAAGAAAGGCACAAAAAGATGTTGAAATAGGTTTTCTCTAACCAATCATCTGGGGAACATTATAGAAAAGCAAGCTGTGTGAATACTGAATGATCCGATATTGTACATTCAGGCATGTCATGTGGTCTTCTATAAAACCATTACTCTCTACTATATTAACTGAGTATGCTTACTGCTAACTAAATCTTATACAGAACAGAAGACTTTTCACAACTATCAGGCCTTGCATTTTGCCGGGGCTGATCAGCCCAGGCCTCGTGATAGACCCGGTCAGTACTTTTCACGGGGCCTATTCATCAGCCTGGTAAAGATTAACTGTAGATATCCTTTCATATTGATATCAGCCCCGTTCAGACTAAATCGTCCACGTGATCAACCCTATCCAGGCCTGTCAGTGAGCCTGATGTAATTTTCAGAATGCAAGGCCTGAATTATGCATGTTTTAAGCATTGATTATTCTCAGTATTCTTATTCTGATTAATGTAATCTTAAGAACCGTCAGGTATTTTTAGATTTCTCATCCTTACACAATATTGAAACATTTAGATGGCAAAGTTTATTTATTTAGTCAGTTACACTTTTACACCCATCATATGTCTTAGAAATGTACAGCCCTTTTTAATAGCTCCAGTTTCCATGATAATGTTTGGACGTTTTCTTTTATTCCAGGAGTTTTATATGAATACAATATTTTTTAATACACCAATCTTGGATTTATTTGATTCAAAACAATGTTTTAGACAAACTCTATTAAGACAGCTGTAATTGATGGTTTAATTGGTAAATATTAATTATCACTGAATTTCATTCAATACTTTTTTTCTCAAGATTATATCTAATGGATTTTATAGTTTTTTTTATAATCAATTTACATGCTAGCAGTCATTCGTTTTATGTCATTTACCTTGTATATAGTGATATCAATGGGGCATTGTAACATAATTTTATGTCCCTTGACCATTTGAATTAATAAATAAATAAGAAATTTCAGGTCTCCTTCCCTATGTACAGAACAGGCTATTTTCAATTGGTAATTTCACCATTTCCTAGCATTTACCCAATTGTACCTGATGTACAGGCAAACATTTCCATTCATCGCTGGTCAGTATGTGTAACTAGCAAATGGTTTAACCATGGGTTATGCATACATGTTAATATTTATTTCTTGCAACATTTGTATTTTTACCTTGTTAATAATCAGTAAGACAAGCCAATGAGCTAATGTTTGTATTATTATCACCCTGACTCTAAATAAAACTTGAAATAAACATGACATTATCTAATCAAAACCCCTCGGCTCTCCCCAAGTGATTGAGACCCATGTGTTGTGTGAATTGGGGAAGAGATAGTTCTATGTCGGATGATCAAGATATAGTTGGTTACATTCAGGCATATAGGACAGAAATTAAACATTTATAAACAATGTTACTATTTATAACCAAACCAAACCTGCTTTGCTTCATGCCTAATCTCCGCAAGGAATTATCAATACAAACGGTTAAAACGGAAGTTTAAAACAAAAGTTGTCTCCCCTGGGGAGTTATCTCCCCTTTGGGGAGCTCTCTCCCAGCTCAGCCAGGATATATAAGGCCTGCACACAGCATCAACTTCCTCTTTCTCATTGTTATAAACCGAGACCTGTGGTGTACAAGGCCGCGGAGTGAGGGGAAGGATGGGAGGGCAATCAAAGCAAAGCAGGTTTGGTTTGGTTATAAATAGTAACATTGTTTATAAATGTTTAATATTTATGACCCAAACCTACACCTGCTTTGCTTCATGCCTCACTACCAACATATGGAGGTGGGAACCTCGGCCTTGTTGTAGTTCCAATAGCAGGCTGAATATCCGCTGAGAAGATCACAAACAAGACACATTAACACTCAACAAGAAAAACCCTGGTCGGTGACGCAGTGGGTAGTCATGGAGTTAAGAAAGTAGTTACTTATCTTTTGAATGTCTTCATCCATGTAGCTGTGATCTTGGATGTGGAGCACAATTTTACCAACCAGAAGTGACTCGGGCACATAAGCACTGTGAGTATTCGAAAGTAAGCAATGTATGAATCGGAAGGGGTCTTCTACCGCCAACGTAGCATACACGGTGTCCAACTCTGTGATCGTGGATGTGGTGCACAATTTTACCAACCAGAAGTGACTCGGGCACATAAGCACTGTGAGTATTCGAAAGTAAGCAATGTATGAATCGGAAGGGGCCTTCTACCGCCTACGTAGCATACACGGTGACCATCTTACACCACCCTCAGTCCACAAGCCGTCTTAAGTCAACTCTCTGTACTTTAGTCCCTGTTGCTGACACTGGTCTGTTGTGAGTTGACAGCGGTTGCCCTGAGTCTACTCTACGTCTTCATCAACCCTCTGTACTTTAGTCCCTGTTGCTGACACTGGGCACCCTAGGATGGACGCAGATGACTCAGCTGAGATGATCTAGAAGAAGAAGTCATAGCTTTAACCTGAAATGACACAAGCAAATCTGCAGTAAAGGCAAAGATTAAAACTCAACATTGTGTCAGGCCTTGATTGATGACTTGAGAGTTGGTGGCTGGCAAGCTGACCTATTACTTCTTTCTTAGGTGATCATGTAGTATGTGGACATATGATATGACTGAGAGATGAGATGATACAGCAAGCTGGCTGACTTGCTGCGATGATGAAAAATGCTCCCCCCCCCTGTTTTTGTAATTTACTTGACCACGTGCTGGGCAGCCACCAGCGGCCCAAGCGTGGTCACTCTATCTGATTGCACTGACATATCTCTCAGATAGAAATTGGTGAACGTGGAGTTTGCCGTCCAAGCACAGGACTGGACAATGTCATGGAGGGACAAGTTCTTCCATAAAGGCCATGACGTAGCGATGGCACAAATTTCATGAGAAGAAGCAGTAGATAGTAGTGGGGGAGCGTCAATGGCCAATTGATATGACCACTTTATGGTCTTCTTCAACCATGAAGCAATGGTATTCTTAGTAATGTCACGCACTGCAGACGGCCGAAGGGACAAGAATAATAGACGACGAGAGCCCCGACCGGGATCGGTACGAGTGAGATAGTGGCGTATGGCTCGAACAGGGCATAACAGAAGGTCGTCTTCAAGGTCATGCACGAAGTCTGATAACGCAGGGATGGAGTACAAACGTTGAGCACACGGACCTAGGCGAACAGACTCATTTTTGGCGATGAACTCAGGAATGGGTCGAAAGGAGATGCGAGATCAATCCGCCGTCCAGGTCATAGATGATCTCTCAAGAGCATGAAGTTCAGACACTCTAGGCGCCAAAGCAAAAACCGCCAGAAAAGCAGTCTTGTAGGCAACAGCTTTTAGAGAAGCGGACTGTAAGGGTTCAAAGGGCGGACGAATCAGAGCACACAGAACCACACCAATATCCCATTTCGGTAACAGCTGGCGAGTACGGCGAGACTAACGCGAAGGCCCGAATGAGCGCAAAGATATTGTCGTTTAGACTAATGTCGATGCCGGCAGAAAGACGTAAAACCCTAGCCAAAGCAGATCGATACCCTTCAATGGTGCTGGTTTGAAACTTCTTATCACGATGAAGGTGAAGGAGGAAGTCAGCTACGAGGGAAATAGAGGCAGAGTCGGGAACGGCATCACATTCTCGGCACCAGGAGACGAAATAGGCCCATTTCGCCTCATAGATCTGCGATGTGGAAGATCGGTTGGCTGAAACCATCGTCTGTGCAACTTCAGCTGAAAATCCTTGGACAGAGAGTGCACTCTGGATAGTCTGCAGACGTGTAAGTTGAGCCAGCGCGGGTTGTGATGAAAATATCCCGTGAGGTTGACGCAACAGGCTGGGCCAAACTGGAAGACGACGTGGCGGCGCCGTGAGAAGTGGAAGCAGAACCGGAAACCACTGACGACGAGGCCACCACGGAACCACGAGCAGCATGACGCAGTCGTGTTGGGCAATCTTTTGGAGAACTTCCAGAATGAGGGCCATCGGTGGGTAGGCATAAGCCAGAAAGTTGTCCCAGTTGATCGAAAGAGCGTCGATGGCGAAGGCTTGAGGATCCAGAATTGGACTGACGAAGAGGGCCAGCTGCGCGTTGTTTCTCGTCGCAAACAGGTCGATCAATGGGGGATCCCAAATGCTGCAGATCTGACGGAAAACCTCCGGATGAAGTTGCCATTCGGTCTGAAGGACGGTGTCTGGACGAGACAGGCGGTCCGCTAAGACATTGAGCCGACCCGGGACATGGCGAGCAATGAGATGACAGTGATGAATGAGAGCCCAGTCGAAAAGATCCCACACCAGTCGAAACATTGAGAAAGATCGGGTGGTACCCATCTTGTTGATGTGGGCAATGACCGTAGAGTTGTCCGTAGCTATGAGGAGGGACGAATTCATGAGATGGCAACTCCAATGTTGAACTGCAAGGATGACTGCCTTCCAAATCAGATCTATGTGGATGTAGAGACGTCAATACCGGAACAGCAGGATTGAGAGATGACCTCTGAAGATAAGGAGACAGATGGTACTGCAGTGGCCGAACTTGGAGATGACCGTAATGAGTAAGATCCTGCGTGGAAGTGAGTAAACCCAGAAGGCTTTGCCACTGTTGTCGTGTCTGATACGCTGATGACAAAAACCTTAGTATCAGCACCTGAATTTTGGTCCAACGGTCCTCTGGAGGGCGTACCAGTTGTAGACGAGTATCGAACACCGCCCCGATGTAACGGCGAATTTGCGCTGGAACCAACTCCGACTTCAGAGGATGAGGAATGAAGCCGAGATGACGTAGAACAAGCAGTGTGAAGCGGACCTGCGCGTTGAGACGGTCCTTGTCTGCAGCCCACATGAGGATATCGTCTATATATACCTCGATGTGAATGCCACGAAGATGGAGAAACGCCATGACTGGTGAATAGCCAAGGGGCGACGTTGACTCCGAACGGGAGGACTTGCCACTCGAACCGACGATCGTTGACGACGAAACGAAGGAAACGCCGATGACGAGGATGAATAGGAATATGGAGGTAGGCGTCCTGTAGATCGATTGAGGCCAACCAATCCAGATGATGTACGCGGGCCCGAATCGATGATACAGACGCCATCTTGAAATGAGGAGGAGTTACTAGATGAAGCTTGTTCAATATTTTGAGATCGATTACCATCCTCATCTGGTCCGAATCTTTCTTCGGAACCAGGAAAACATGACTGTAGAATCCTACGCTGTCTTCGTCTTGTGGAAGCTCTCTGACGGCACCCTTGGTGATAAGTGTGGCGACAGAGGACAGGAGCATCTGTACATGACCTGCGGGAACTGGCAGTCGGGAGGGATGGGGCCGAGAGATGAGTCTGGGTCGGGACTGGAAACTGAAGAGGAACCCCTCCTTCAAGGTCTTTATAATCCAGTCATCGTCCGTTATAAGTCGCCAATTCTCGCAGAAATGTTGAAGACGTCCGCCCACGACCGGATGATTGTAAGGAAGAAAAGCGGGCAGTTGAAAATCTTTGACGTGATTGGAAACGGAAGTCGGATAGTCATTTGTTGGATGCCCCACCACGTCTGGAACCTGATTTCCCACGAGTGAAACGGCGGCCACGGCCTCTTTTTGGAGGTTTGTCGAGGCCACGAAAATCATTCTGAGGAAAACCCTCCCGCTGGGTGGGTTTGGAAGTACGACCCCGTGTAGGCTTCCGATCCACGGAAACAGCAGGACGCCGAGCTACAGCAGAAATCAAACGAGAAGTCCGTTCCTCACGAACAGCAGGCATGACGGACTCGATAGCATTGTTGAAAACCCACTTAGAGGATAACGGTTGACGTCGCAGTTGATCCTTAACAAAGTATGGAACGTCAGGCTTGACCCCTTTAAGCAACGAAGCACGCTGCGCTTGAAGAAATGAAACATAAGAAAAAGCACCCGCCTCAATGACATGACGGTTAGCTTTAATGAGTGTCCATGAAAGCCCGCAAATACGCCATGCGACCAGGAGACAAAGAAGCCGAACCATCACTCAAACGTAACGCAGGATCCAAGGAAATCCGAGATGAAGCCAACAGAAACCAATCCGCGAAGGATGTAGTGCGTTGAATAGACAGCAACATATCCATAATGCTAGAAAAAAATTTGGATGGAACCGCAACAGCAGTTGAAGCGGCTGTCTTCGTAATTTGACTCAAATCCCGATCAGGCTTGGGCGGTTTATCCGGTAAAACGTTGTCATGGACTTGATGAAATGGAAACGAGGGCTTCTTAAATTTGTTGTCATCTTCCAATTGACGATCAAATACATCAAGATTAGACTCCCAAGCTGGAGACGGGGCGCAGGAGAAAGGCGTGTTCCGTGACGCAGACGTAGACGTAAACGCGGCAGAAACCGCAGTCGGACATTTAACTCGAGAAGAAGAAACCGCCTTCGAAGGAGTAGGCATGTCCGGAACAAGCGCGAAAAGTGCTTTCATTTTGTCAGAAAAAGCCATCATAGATGAATCCTCCGAACCATCCGACGCCGAAGAGGAATCATGATCATCAGACAAAGTCGTCGAAACCGGTGATGGAGAACGAACGGTGTGACGACGATGGGAAGAAGGTAAACTCCGATTAAAAGAATAATAAAAAAACGGAGTCTGCGCTTGACGAACTTGGCGATGTCGATGGGCAGGTGAGACAGACCGACGTGGTAAACAGCGTGGAGGTGTACGGGAACGTCGAACAGGAGTACGAGAACGGCGTACCGGAGAATGGGAAGGCCGTAAAATAGTACCATGACGAACCGGTGAACGAGATCTACGACCCGGGGAACGAGAACGCCGAACAGGTGAATTAGAACCACGTACAGACGAATACACCCGACGAGACGCGTAACAGAACGTCGAGGAGATGGAACACAACGACGTACAGGCGAACGAGAACGGCGTTGCGATGAACAAGAGCGGCGATCAGACACACGGGAACGACGACGTGACGTGTCAACATACGCCGAAACCGGAGGTTGTAAATCCGTAATCCGAACATTCAAAGTCGAGTTCGAATGCCCTTCCATAGAATGAGAGGCGGTTTTCTTTTAAGACAAAACAGCAGAGGTAGATTTAAAACGTAAAGGAGATAAACGACGATGTTTATTCCTATTGTAAGAATCAGCCGGTGAAAGACCAATTGACAAAGGAGTCGGTGAACTGACACGCGGTGAGATCGAATTCTTTTGTCCGTTGGAGACAATAGAGTGCCCCGGCAACCGTGACCTGGCCTTTGTTTGTCTGAACAAAGAAACCGGTTTCCCAAGGCCTCCAGACAAGGCTATACCAGTGGAGGCTAGGCTATCAAGTACACTCTCGTTATCTTCCTGTACAACGGTACCACTAGGTGGAATATTTCCAGACACAGAAGAAGGTGTCGGACTTTTCAATTTATGAGACAAATCCAAATCGGGACCTCCAAGATCTTCATTAATTTTGATGTCTTCCACTAAGGCAATTTCTAAAACGCGTCTATCGACCTCCGATAGAGCGGGGTTCTCAGTAGCCTGTAGTAGATAAGACCTACGTGCCTGAGCATAATTTTTCCAAGAACATGCATCCCAAGACAAACATTCAGCACACATGTTATTTCGATAGCATAATTTATCTTTACATGCGAAACAACGCGTGTGGGCGTCTATAACGTGTCGAAACTCGCCCACACGAACGGCAAGAATTGGAAATAATTGGGATAGAATACTCAGACATAATTCAAGAAAATTTGTCTGTAAATAAGGTACAAGTTTATACAACAACAACTAGCACTGTATTGAACTCCCTGATGTGACCACTCGAGGTTACAAACGAGAAAGTTGATGCTGTGTGCAGGCCTTATATATCCTGGCTGAGCTAAGAGAGAGCTCCCCAAAGGGGAGATAACTCCCCAGGGGAGACAACTTTTGTTTTAAACTTCCGTTTTAACCGTTTGTATTGATAATTCCTTGCAGAGATTAGGCATGAAGCAAAGCAGGTGTAGGTTTGGGTCATAAATATAGAAATTAATATATCTGTAAAGGGACATAACTCTGTAAAATATGGGCCGAGGGGAGCCACTTACGACAGGCGTCTGTCTTAGCACTCAGTAAAATAAGAACCGAGACGAATAAGCTGTACTGAACACGGATCTGCAGATATAACTTGTATATTCAACTACAGATAACAAAATCAGAGATTATTACATCCGAAAGGGGCATAACTCCATAAGCCGAGGTGAGTAATCCTTTGTTGGCTGTAGAATACAACAATATAAATAAGTTTCCAAAATATAGTAGCTATACCGAACACAGCTCTGCAGGTATAGTTGGTTACATTCAGGCATATAGGACAGAAATAGAAATTAATATATCTGTAAAGGGGCATAACTAATATGGACTGAGGGAGCCACTTTCGATAGGCGTCTGAATTAGCACTAGATAAATGAGTGTTGAAAATTTGGTGGTTGTGCCAAAATGGCCGAGGGGTAAAAATGAAATGAAAAACCTATAAATTTATTTATGACTCACCATCCTGGAGAATATACCCCTCCCTCCCTTCAGCTTACCAGGGAATTAATCCAGAACAGGGTGCAATGAAACAAAAAATGTTTACTCCAGAGCTGAACATAAACCAATAACTATCCAGGCTATATACAGATAATTAGAATGTTTACAGAGCTTTCTAACTGTCCTGGTACTGTTTCCATGACACTCAATAAAGATGCTTTCAATTAAGCATAATAGTGAGGGAAAAGCTATGTCATGTATATACCATTAGATCTGAATGTACTATATATATTTAGAATCAATAAAGTGGTAAATACATATCCTATGATCATGGGAATGCTCCAAGACCACAAGAAAACAACATTCCGGTATATGCAGCATCGTTCAATTAATACACTGAGGAATACCTAGTTAATTATGCATAAATGTAGAAAGAATGGTTGAGATTGTCTTGCTTTACTAGAATGGTATACTACTGCCCCGTTTCTTCTATATTTTCAAGAAAATCATGCTTTAAGCATGATCTCACCTTCAGCATTTATACATTGGTAATTTTGCCTAATATGATGTATTAAAAGAAATTTTAAATAAAAATTTCACAATGATTCAAGTGAGAAAAATCATCACATACTTTACTGAAAGCATGACTTCCATTTCACAACAGACATTGAATCTTCAAGAAGAATGATAGAAGCGCATTCAAGGGAAGGCGAGAGTAGTCACATCTGTTTCTATCTTCAAGGACAAAACCTCTCAAACTTGAGATTGTCTTATGTATTAATATAATCAATTATTATCCCAAGCCACAACACCTGTTGGAACATCACCAGCCCTGTTACAATTAGGTTAAACATGTGTAAAACATACTGAAACAACAATGCTAATGTTTTTTATGAGATTTCAATTTCATAGGATGACCATATACATGGGAATACAGTCTTGATATAGAAGGAAGGAAAGAATACTCACCATGAAATTATCTTTGAATGTTTTCAGGTCGCCAAAGAAATCTTCTACCGCATACTTTTTAGGATCGAAGCAGTAGTATTTGGACAGGTCTTTGAAAAGGGACTCCATTTTTTTATACATGCTGTTGATAACGTCATACTGTTCCTTTGCGGATGTTGTGAATTCGTGAGAGCAGTCAAGGCAACATAAACAACTAATTATAAGTTAATATCTAATTAACATTACCAGTACAACAGAAAACACAGATGTTATGTATTTATACACTGGTCCTCTTTCTTTTAATCAAATTTTCTCATTTGGTTAAAGCTATCATAAAGAGTGTGTATCACCACATCCTATCAGCTCAAGTTTATTAATATTTATTTGGTTGTGCAGGTTGAGGGCTATGTAGTAAAAGTGAAAGAAAAGTCAAAAGACCCAATCAAGCCAGACATTTTTTATTAGTTGGAATACAGGCAACTGGCATGAACAAGAACCTTATAGGCTTCAAAATATGTACATGCCTAACTTTAACTCTTTAAAACATAATATGTAAACAAGAATTTGACCTTGATGAAATAGGTCAAGGTCGGTCAATTTGAATAGGCTTCTAATGAATCACCAGCCGCATATGCACTGTTGTGTAAATTTGACAAGTCAAACTACTATCATCTCTCCGCATACTATATTACTGGAATTTAGAAATCCTCCTAGTCAACATGGTCAATCACCAGTTACATATTTAGTATGAATTTGAAGAGTCTAGAAGGTAATCCTTCAAAATGTATCATCAATACTCAAATTTGACCTATATAAAATAAGTCAATGTCAGTCATCTTCACCCGGCTTCTGACCCATCGCTAGCTGCATATGTTGTATAAATTTACAAAGCCTGGCTTTCTAAATTTGGTGATATAAATTCAGGCCCATCCTTCAAGAGGTATTGTGTTAACAAGCAAGATGAACAGACAGATGGACGGTCAAAGTAGACAATAATACCCTTCGGCCAAACTTGGCTGAGGGGTAAAAATGAATAGGCTTCTTTTGCCATCAAAATCCACATGTCTGCATTGTTCAAATATAATTTTTTTTCAATTATTTACTGAGGGATACGGTTCCTCTTTGACCCATGGGTAAGTGATACCCCAAGTTTGGTACCAATCCATCACTTGGAACAGGATATATTGCACGGACAAGCAAAAGCTAACAGTCGGATGGACGACTCGACAGTAGGACAAAACTCGATATTGCATCATACAACCCTGTCACATGACGGGTGTATACAAAGTAAGATGGAACATAAAATGTTAGAGATCAAGCAGAATTCTATCCACATGTCCCTTCCACCATTTTCTACATGCATGCTGTTGTAAAAGGATATAGTCATAACTTCTGCGAAGCGGTCTCCAGGCACCGTACTTTTTCCCATATTTTTCAAATCAATTTCAAGCTGATGAATTGACTTCTCCATCTGTTTTAAATTTTTCTGTATAGTTTCATCCGAGACTGAAAGAAAACAAAATGATTATGATTTTGTGAATGAAAAATCTCAGGTGACTGAAATATGATTGGGACAGTTGCTTATATATTGTGCTCCAAATCTTCTGGATAAAAGTGTCGGTTCCTTTCACAAAGCATTCCTTTGATAGTATAATTAACATGCTGACTGAGATGAGGGGAGGGAGGGGGGGGTCTGATTTAATGTCACCCTCAAGGTTATATGGTGACAGCCAGTTTGGTTGATGGATGCATCAGTGGGGCTTGAACCCATGTCATAGATGCTAGACTGGATGCTAGTTTGAGTGACTGTTATTGGGGTGACTGTTTTTTGGACATTTTTATCAGGATAAATGTGGCACACACAGCAATTGATACACATAAAGAAGTTCACAGTCATTCTTGTCAACACTGAATTGTTCTGCAGCACTTGGGTATTAAGTTGTAAACAAAATATCATGAAAAACATAAATTACAATTTTGAGTTTTCTGAATAAATTCTAGTCAAATGCAGTGGAAGTAACTTGAGGTCCTGCTTATTACCTGCACTAAACATGTGACTATGAATTCATGGCATTGTGTGTTTACCTCTGGCTGACTTATCAACATGGATGAGTTCATCGGGGAATGTTAAAAGATGAGGGTGCTTCGCTTCCACGATCTGAGCCAGGAAATGTGTCAGCGTTGACTTGTTATCATTCGTTTTTGTGTTTGATAACTGCAATGAAGGACGAATACAGGGTGATACAGCATGTACTTTTAAAAGAAACCTGAACAGTAAATGACAAAGGTTTTGCCTTCAAACATAATCCAAAATCACATCAAGTGCTTGAAGATTCAATGTAGAAAAAAAGCTACTGTCTGCCTCACATTTTGAGAAAATAAGATTTTCGGCATATATCACAGTGAAATCTACTTAAAGGTGAACTGAAAAGCTTTCCAATGTTCTGTTAAAATGTCATAAAACAAGAACTTCTATAGTTGTTACAATTATCTGTGGTAATAGTTCTGTGGGTTATTGTTTTATTTTGGGTATATGAGAAGTCAAAACTTATACCGAGAACCAGAACTTTTAAAAACGTCATCGCTTGCCTCCCGTTGTTTTTGGAACGTCATGACGTTATAGTGGTCCTCCTTCATTCATCTGACGTAGCATGACGTCACATTTGAATAAAACTTGAATGAAGGGGACCACTATAACGTCATAACGTTCTACAAACCAAGAGAGACAAGCGATGCAAGTTTTCAAGACGGATTTATAACAGGATAACTTAAATATTGTTATTAGTACAATTTTGCAAACTATATTTGCCCCAAAAACGTATAAAAGTTATGTCACATAAGACAAGATGTATATAAGGAACAATTTAGATAAAATTAAAAGCTTTGCAGTTCACCTTTAAAAAAATCTGAAATTCCACCCTCACCAGGAGTATGGCATTTTTGAGCATTTCCGACAGAACTGACAACTTTTTTATTTTTCAAAATTTTGATCAAAAAGTCTGAAATCAGCCTATTGAAGGAAAATTCCCATGCCTGCTCAAGTATTATTTCCAAAACACAATGATGTTGGGCATGCAGTGTTGTAACATTGGGACTGGCGTGTATGACATCATAATTCAATATGCACAATTGTCAGTGCGAAATTCGTTTTGGAGAACTTGAAAAAAAAATTTGTTGGATTTTCATGAAATTTCAGAATAAAAGGCACAAATAATGTGAAATGTCACTGCCCTGAGAAGAAATGGCTCTGATATGTTGCATATTGCTGAAAATCAAGTTCCCTCGATATGTGAGACAAACAAACGCTGATCCCAAATAGTAAACAGCTGTCATATATCATGGAGGAATTCATGAGTGGATCTAAGACTTTTCCCACACTTTCTGTTGATTTTGAATAATTAATTATTTTATGACAAATTTTCTTTTCTTGATAAAGCCGAGATACTATTGCTGTAAAGGTAATCTCTATGTAGGAATGTAACCCACGTCCCTTGAAGTTCACCAGCACTGATTAGGAGAGAACATGTATGTGTTCTACCTGGTTCTCTCCAGAACAAATATTGCATACATTCAATATTGTAATTGACAGGAAGTTGACACGGCTCCTAACTCAAATTATATATTGTCATTATAGTGCGTTTAAGGCACATATAACACAGTGATAACCAAAATAGTCCAATGGGCTCCAATACCCCTTGGCTATCAGTTATTGTCTACACTCAGCAGTCATGCATTGCAGAAGATGTATTTTTATAACTTCGACAATTGGGTTAACAAAAATGTGACCTAACAGGGTTGACTGTAGTTCTCACATCACATAGAAAGTTGGGCCAGGTCAGCTTTTGCCAATGCCTTAATTGATGGTAAACATTACACTGAGGTTCTGGTAGAGCATGACCAAATTCTTAACTCTAAATATACTCTTCTAATAGCTCATAATCAAATTAAAAAATTTGATCTTGTTCATGGTCCGTCATCTTCAACAGTATTCTGGTTCAACTTTTTCTAACTTAACTGCATATGGAACATCGGAGATCTTAGACTTGACACAGAGAATTTGACCTTCAGAAAATGTCAAGGTCAGTAAACTCAACTGAATTCAGGTCCAGGCATACATGTATGTGGTATAAATTTGGACAATGTAGATATAATCTTTCAAAAAATATTGTACTACATAGAATCCGACTTGGATAAAATAGGTCAAGGTCAGTCATCTTCAGTACACCTCTGGATCATCGCCAGATGTATACATAGAATTAATTTGGAAAGCCTAGCTATATTTCTTCACGTTATATCATAATAAGCAGTATATGACTTGAAAAAATAGGTCATGGTCAGTCAACTTGGACAGGCTTCTCGTCCATCACCAGTTGTGTATGTAATAAGAATTTTGAGACCCTAGCTTTAATCCTACAAAAAATAGCAAATACTAGAATTTGACCTTGATAAAATAGGTTGGTCATATTCATTAGGCTCCTGACCCTTCACCAGATGCATACGTGGTCTGAATTTACAAAGCCTGGTTGTAATCCTTCTTGTGATATCGTGTCCACAACAAAGATGGACAGATGGATGAACAGACGCCGCCGATGACGACAATACCTTCAAACAAAATTTGCCCGAGGGTTACTAAATGAGCTGTCACCTTTGGTGCATAATGTCACAGCCTGATAACAATTGCATCATGTGACATCGTATGGATTTATGTTACGTTATATTATAAGTTAACGCAATGGCATCACAGCCTTTCATGGCGGATGCTATTTTGAAAGATTCAACTAGCTGTGCAGTGCGACATCACAGCGCTGTTTGACATGACAGCAGGTACTTTGTTGAAATTGTAATCAGGTCATAGGTCAAGCAATCACAGCCTTCACCATTTTCGAAGGAGTGTGTTACTGTCATGCTTCACTGCGGTTGGTCTCAAAGTTTGATAACACATATGCACAAAAATGCCATACAATTTAAAATATTCACCGTAGCAATAAATTTAGCATCAAAAGGTGGCAGGTTTTCGGACCATTTGGTATTGAAGTCATATAGCCGACTTCCTTATAATACGGCCAGCATTCCTATCTCCCAACTGCAGCCTTACTTCTAAATACAACTTCTTTGGGGATTTAAAGACATCGCTGAACTCAATTCACTCAATTTGTCTCTACTCACCTTGGAAAGAAAGCTAATTTGGAAACCTATAGACTGGGCATTCCTTGATCCAGTGTTCATATAATTACCCACCAGAAGGATGAGTTCTAATAATTGAGAGAATTTCTGACTTTTCTTCACTTCTTCACAAGCCTCTGTAGCTGCCACAACATCCTAAAAGAAATACGGATGTTACTGAATTACTCTACAAAAGATCTACAATATTAGCAGCGGACAAAGATAAATGAAGGTACATGTACATCAAAAATATAATTTCATGTGGAAATTGTAGAGAATTCTTTTCGGTCTTTTGTGAAGCAGCCTTAATGTCTGCTAGTTTTTGACTATCTATACCATAAATCAGATGGCTACATGATTAACTTTCATGATCAATTTACGTACTTTCATAAGATAGGGATTCAAGATAGATAGTTATCTCCCTTGAATTTGACATTACTACAACAATCATCTCCCTTGCTATTCTTCGAATTCCCCATATCAGGCAGAATAGTTTTGAATTTTATCACTACAGTGTGAGAAATAAAACATTTGGGTGATCTGAATAGGTTATACTCACAGGTTTTATATCGCTGACTAACTCCGGGAAATTTCTCTTAAAAAGCATAGAATTTAACCTGGGTTTAATTCTTTTTATTGTGGACATCTGAAAAGTGTCAGAGAAAACAAAAAAACATCAACAGGCATTGGAACACCAGTAATATTTTGAATGTATCTAGGAGGCACACGCTCACCAAATATATTAATCTTGCACAAGGATCTAACCACAGGGCATGTTTAGTGATGTTTATTCAGGCTGACATCATCTAAGGCTGAATAAAACAGTTGATCAAATACGATCAAGGAGGCATAACAAAAACATGCTTTATTCGCGAAGCGAGTAATAATGTACATGTAAATATAAAAAAAAAAATTTAACATGGCCACATTGTGGTGCCACCTATAGGCAAATCAGCACAAAACATTCTCAAATGGTTACTTCAGGGAAGATACCCACATACAAAATTTTGAAAAAATTCATTCAGGTTTTCAAAAGTTATTGTCCGGAAACTCAATGTTTGGAGTGAGTGAGTGAGTGAGTGAGGGCTGTTCCAGAAAAAAATACATGGGGGGGGGGGAGGGGCAGAAGGCACTTTATATATTTACAGGTGGGTCGTGGGGTAAAAGAGTTAACATAATCACATGGGTGGTTGCCTGATGGATAAACTGAGTATAGTGATTGGTTAGATATTATATTTAATAATGGTGGAGGTAAAATTATATTTGATTACATGGGTGGTGGGGCAAAAAAAAAGTGCCTTCTGTCCTCCCCATGTACTTTTTTCTGGAACAGCCCTGAACAGAATTTAACGTTGCTTTCAGCATTATTTCAGTCATATCACGACGAACCAACTAGGCACCACCAAGCCAAGTTGCATTCCCGCTACTTCAAAGAAGAACTCTCTGAAGCAGAATGGAACCAGACAACCTTCATCACCCTACTGAGGGCAGCACACAAGACACAGACAGGATGGTGCAATAAAGAGAAGTGATATTACAGTGCTAGACGTCACATTATCAAGTTTCTGTTGCTTCTCAGCAAATTGCTTTGAAGCAACAGGAACCTGTGCATACCCAACCACCCGCGTTATTGTCTGGAAATACTATTTTAACTTAGTCCCCAGGTGGCACCACCTTTGCACGAATCAGCACGATAAACAATTTCAAGCCAGATCTCGAGGCAAGGTATCCACAAAACAAAGTTGGACAGAATCCTTCAAGTTTTCAAAAGCAATTTTCTGGAAAGGCAATTTAACTTAGTTTTTTGTGCCAATCTGCCTCAACGTGGCGCCACCTGGGGAGTTGGCACCACGCTGAGGCAGATTGGCAAGAAGAACAATCCCAACTAAGGTCTTGAGGCAAGGGACCCAAATTCGAAAGAAATCTCTGACATTTTAACTCTGCCCCCATGGATGTGGCGCCAGATAGATGAGTCACACAAAAAAAAAAAATTTTTTTTGCTCTTTTAGATGGCACCGAGATATTATTCTTGAATAAATGTATCTATGTCAGTGGTTTTAAAATCTACAAGGCCACTGTCTCTGTGAAATTCAGTTGTGGGAGAAATGTACATGTATGTGTACATGTTCTAGGTCCTAAACCACCATACATGTAATGTACATGACTGTAAACCAGGCACTGAATGTACTTCAGATACAAATGGCTTCAGAGGTCATGCATGTACATTGAACCAATGGCCAGCCACTATTTTGACCCCAACAGTGACCTTTCAGAGTCATGGCTGTAAACCAATCACTGATGTGCTATATATATCCATCTTTTCTGGCTAATCAATGCAGTAGTTTATACAGTTTGCATCAATGATCTTTGAGATACTTGAAGTGCCAGCCTTCAACAATACTATTTCCTTCATATAAAACAAGACACGGATTCACTGTCCAAAAACAATATTTTCGCAACACTATGACAGAGATAAATGGGCAATAATAAAAAGTTTGATGCAGCACTAAACAAATGACGCAAGTGTTGGTGAAGCTAGAAATTCAGTTTAGTCAGCCTAAAAATTCCACCACTATGAAATGTAATATCCCTCAAACCGTATCCACTTCTGGTTCCAATTAATCGATATTGACTTTATATTATTAGGTGTGGAGATGGAGTTATGGTCATGTCCAATTGATCAAGATGGTTTCTTGATAAACAAGTAATACAGATACGTATCTTGTCTCGAATGATTCCTAGTGTACTTCTTACAGTGTAACCTCGCTATAACGCTGTTATTGGGGGACCAAACTTAAAACCACCTTATAGATTTTCCGCCTTATACAAGGTCTTTTATCAGAATCAGTGCTATATTGAGGCACTGTATATATATTTTCATCTTGAATCACAAATCCATTAGGTCTACTTTGATATTAACAGACAAATTTTATAACTATCTCCAAAACTTTCCGATCCAAACCTTCAGCGCAAACCGAGAAGAAACCAAGAGAAATCAAGTCTTCCCGGTTCTGTCCTCTCAGTTTTAGCTGATAAATTTATTGGTTTCTCTCAAAGACATAGATATACATCATGATCAATTGGACCCCTTACAAGTACCATGCTCCTAGTGATTAACTATTAGATCATTCACTGAGTACACATTGACTCACCTCTACAGTAAACTGTTCTGGCTCTGCTAATTCATCATACTGATCTTTCAAGGCAGCTAACTTGTTCATCTGATCTGCTTCTGGCATCAGCTTTATCAGCTGTTCCAAGATGGCCGATGACAAATTCTCCTCATCCATTTCTACGATCCGCCGTTTAATCTCTTTGTATGGCACTTTGATAGACCCTAATAATATAGCTAGGGACAAGAAGAAACACTCTATAATGTAGTATTTTGAAGGGAATTTTGCAAGGAGAGTAGCACTAGCATAGATAATGTACATTGTCTTGAGCATAAACGATGACACACATAACACCAGTGAAGTAACTTTGGATACCCTAGCTAAGTAGACCATTGTTGATACTTTTGCAACAGTTCTATAAATTCATTTTGAATGGACATGGTAGCTGATATAAACACTCGCATGTGACCCACCTATTACTCGTGGAGTGATATTGAATCAGTTAAGTGTAAATTGTGATGTGCCACAAGCGTTTGGCACATCACACCTCTGCAGTACATTACTCACAGACTCCATGCATGGTGACATTATCACAAGTCTACAGAACTGATATGCCTGTCAGTTCAAGAAATATCTCCATTACATATGTTATATACCATGATAAGACCAAATACCAATACGAAGCTGCGCATCTGAAAACCCCTCGGCTCTGGGCGCCAGCCATTCATAATGTATTCAATATGAACCAAGATTTCAGAAACAGCAAGCACTCAAGTGACAAATATACAGATTCTGAAAAAATTTGCAATTAGAAATGGCCTCAACGGTTTCCGTCCAATCAGAGAAACTGGTATTCATTACATAAGTCTCTTGATGCATCAATGACAGAGATAGAGATCATTAATGATTTTGCATAAATTAAAGATGGCAGAGGAACTGATGTGGTTATTCATTGCAAGTCTCGTGATACATCGATGCTGTATACCAAACTTCGTATAGAAAACTGAAATGGTATCAAAGATATACATCATTAAAGATTTTGCATAAATTAAAGATGGCCACCAAGGTTTCCGCCCAATCAGAAACACCAGAACTCATTTATCGTAAGTCTATTGATGCATCGATGATGTATACCAAATTTTACATCGAGCACTTGAACGGTAGCAGAGATAGCGATCATTAATGATTTCGCATAAATTAAAGATGGCAGCCCATCCTTCCCGCCACTCAGAGGAACTGATGTGGTTATACATTGCAGGTCTGTATACCAAGTTTAGTATAGAACACTTGAATGGTATCAGAGATATATATCATTAAAGATTTTGCATAAATTAAAGATGGCCGCCAAGGTTTCCATCGAATCAGGGAAACTGATTTGATAATTCCTTTTAAGTTTCTTGATGCATCGATGATCTATACCAAGTTTCACACTGAACAGTGAAATGGTACCTGAGATACACAAGATTAATGGTTTCGCATAAATTAACTATGGCCGCCAAAGTCTCCAACCAATCGGGTCTAGATTCAATAGGGTTCTGGGTCATGAGCATATGGATGTGCTGTGCAAGTTTGATGTGCCTGGGGTAAGTCGGTCTAAAGATATCTTGGTAACGAGAAAGCTGTGATGGTTTCGCATAAATTAAATATGGCCGCCAAAGTTTCCAACCAATCGGGTCCAGATTCAATAGAGTTCTGGGTCACGAGCATATGAATGTGCACTGCTAGTTTGGTGTGCCTTGGGTAAGTCGTTCTAAAGATATCTCGGTAACGAGAAAGGTGTGACGGACAGACGGACAGACAGATAGACGGACGTACATGACGACAATACCCTTCGGCCAAATTTTGGCCGAGGGGTAAAAAGTGAAACAAGAATTCGAGAATGACAAACTAAGACACTCACAAAGATTTTGACCCACTTTGGGATCCAGCACTTTGAATTCTTTAGCTTTTTTACCCTGCTTTTTCTCCCCTCCTCCAGTGTTGGGGGCAGGTTCTGAAAAATACAAAGTAGGTATTGTCAGTATATATTCACTGCTGCCATCAGTCGTGTCATTGGACAACAGAAAGATACCATTTCAAAGTATACTTACATGTATCACTAATAAAGGATAGTATAGATTTTAACAGCAGTAGATCTGTATGCAGGCAAACTTTAAGTGACAGACATCGTGAACTACATTACTGGGTGAGGGGTGTTGCTCACAAAGGCCTGCTTGTCCTGCTGGTCAGTTGCCACCCCTACATCAGTGGTAACTGGGCAGTACTGTATGATTTTCAGAAGATCAGTATCGTGTACAGTACAGAATGGAACATTTTAGATTACTTTAGAGTATCAATTATTCCACAGTACTACCCAGGCACTGTCCTTGTGGTATCTCATCAGAAATGACCATTACTCAATGGAGTTTTATAGAAACAACAGTACTACCCAGGCACCTTCCTTGTGGTATATCATCAGCAATGATCATTACTCAATGGAGTATTATAGAAACAACAGTACTACCCAGCTACCTTCCTTGTGGTATCTCATCAGCAATGATCATTACTCAATGGAGTATTATAGAAACAACAGTACTACCCAGGCACCTTCCTTCTGGTATCTCATCAGCAATTACCATTACTTAATGGTGTATTATAGAAACAACAGTACTACCCAGGCACCTTCCTTGTGGTATCTCATCCGCAATGACCGTTACTCAATGGAGTATTATAGAAACAACAGTACTACCCAGCTACCTTTCTTGCGGTATCTCATCCGCAATGACCGTTACTCAATGGAGTATTATAGAAACAACAGTACTACCCAGCTACCTTTCTTGCGGTATCTCATCCGCAATGACCGTTACTCAATGGAGTATTATAGAAACAACAGTACTACCCAGGCACCTTCCTTGTGGTATCTCACCAGCAATTACCATTACTTAATGGAGTATTATAGAAACAACAGTACTACCCAGCTACCTTTCTTGCGGTATCTCATCCGCAATGACCGTTACTCAATGGAGTATTATAGAAACAACAGTACTACCCAGGCACCTTCCTTGTGGTATCTCACCAGCAATTACCATTACTTAATGGAGTATTATAGAAACAACAGTACTACCCAGCTACCTTTCTTGCGGTATCTCATCCGCAATGACCGTTACTCAATGGAGTATTATAGAAACAACAATACTACCCAGCTACCTTCCTTGCGGTATCTCATCAGCAATGATCATTACTCAATGGAGTATTATAGAAACAACAGTACTACCCAGGCACCTTCCTTATGGTATCTCATCCACAATGATCATTACTCAATGGAGTATTATAGAAACAACAATACTACCCAGGCACCTTCGTTGTGGTATCTCATCCGCAATGACTGTTACTCAATGGAGTATTATAGAAACAACAGTACTACCCAGGCACCTTCCTTATGGTATCTCATCCACAATGATCATTACTCAATGGAGTATTATAGAAACAACAGTACTACCCAGGCACCTTCCTTGTGGTATCTCACCAGCAATGACTGTTACTCAATGGAGTATTATAGAAACAACAGTACTACCCACGCACCTTCCTTGTGGTATCTCATCAGCAATGATCATTACTCAATGGAGTATTATAGAAACAACAGTACTACCCAGGCACCTTCCTTGTGGTATCTCATCAGCAATGATCATTACTCAATGGAGTATTATAGAAACAACAGTACTACCCAGGCACCTTCCTTCTGGTATCTCATCCGCAATGACTGTTACTCAATGGAGTATTATAGAAACAACAGTACTACCCAGGCACCTTCCTTATGGTATCTCATCCACAATGATCATTACTCAATGGAGTATTATAGAAACAACAGTACTACCCAGGCACCTTCCTTGTGGTATCTCACCAGCAATGACTGTTACTCAATGGAGTATTATAGAAACAACAGTACTACCCACGCACCTTCCTTGTGGTATCTCATCAGCAATGATCATTACTCAATGGAGTATTATAGAAACAACAGTACTACCCAGGCACCTTCCTTGTGGTATCTCATCAGCAATGATCATTACTCAATGGAGTATTATAGAAACAACAGTACTACCCAGGCACCTTCCTTCTGGTATCTCATCCGCAATGACTGTTACTCAATGGAGTATTATAGAAACAACAGTACTACCCAGGCACCTTCCTTATGGTATCTCATCCACAATGATCATTACTCAATGGAGTATTATAGAAACAACAGTACTACCCAGGCACCTTCCTTGTGGTATCTCACCAGCAATGACTGTTACTCAATGGAGTATTATAGAAACAACAGTATTACCCAGGCACCTTCCTTGTGGTATCTCACCAGCAATGACCATTACTCAATGGAGTATTATAGAAACAACAGTACTACCCAGGCACCTTCCTTGTGGTATCTCACCAGCAATGACCATTACTCAATGGAGTATTATAGAAACAACAGTACTACCCAGGCACCTTCCTTGTGGTATCTCATCAGCAATGATCATTACTCAATGGATATTACTCAATGGAGTTTTATAGAAACAACAGTACTACCCAGGCACCTTCCTTGTGGTATCTCACCAGCAATTACCATTACTCAATTGAGTTTTATAGAAACAACAGTACTACCCACGCACCTTCCTTGTGGTATCTCATCCACAATGACCGTTACTCAATGGAGTATTATAGAAACAACAGTACTACCCACGCACCTTCCTTGTGGTATCTCACCAGCAATGACAATTACTCAATGGAGTTTTATAGAAACAACATTACTACCCAGCTACCTTCCTTGTGGTATCTCATCCACAATGATCGTTACTCCATGGAGTATTATAGAAACAACAGTACTACCCAGGCACCTTCCTTGTGGTATCTCATCAGCAATGAACATTACTCAATGGAGTGTTATAGAAACAACAGTACTACCCAGGCACCTTCCTTGTGGTATCTCATCCACAATGACCATTACTCAATGGAGTATTATAGAAACAACAGTACTACCCAGGCACTGTCCTTGTGGTATCTCATCAGCAATGATCATTACTCAATGGAGTGTTATAGAAACAACAGTGCTACTACCCAGCTACCTTCCTTGTGGTATCTCATCCACAATGACCGTTACTCAATGGAGTATTATAGAAACAACAGTACTACCCAGGCACCTTCCTTGTGGTATCTCATCAGCAATGATCATTACTCAATGGAGTGTTATAGAAACAACAGTACTACCCAGGCACCTTCCTTGTGGTATCTCACCAGCAATGACCATTACTCAATGGAGTTTTATAGAAACATCTTTGCATCATGGGATATGTTCCAGTTTTGAAATAGTTCATTGGTCAAGTCAGATTTTGAAATGGAAATCTGACATTTTCATTGGCTTGTGAATAAAACTGGAGAAAACCCCAGCCAATCACAGAGTTTCTGTTATGGATCATCAACATACAATTGATATCACCTTCAAAGTTGGATGACACTACTTAATTGTAGCCAATTTGATTATCCAATCATTGATAAATGTGAATCAAGTTATACCCCAGATTGAAGAGAGATGTAAGAGGTTACATGCAATTCTATAACAATTTAGCACAGTTGTGTGAAAGTGTAGGTGTTCATTCGGGAGATTCTATTTTACAAGGCGGGTGAGGAATGCTTCACCCTTGCCCTTAAATATAAAATTTATGTCTCAAATCTACACCTGCTATATTTTGCCCTAATCCTCCTTTGAGATTCTGCTATAGATTAAAAATTCTCACCCTCTGGAGCCTCAGCCAATAGGTTACACTGTGCCTGCGCCCAAACGCACTTCCCCAAATCACTTTTCTTCCTACAGCACAGTGTGCTGACGTGTTTAGAGAAAGCTCTGCTAAGAATTAGATTTTGATTTTTTTTTACCTATCTTGTTAGGGAAAATCAGTCTATCTCTAGTATACAGCATTGTAAAACAATGTCTAAAACAACTAGGAATACTTAGCGCTGCACATCTTGCAGACAACCTTGGTCAAGTTGGATTTACATTTCCTTTGTTTTTCCTGCAAGACGCATTTATGTTATAGGAAAAATACGTGCCTTGACTGTATTTCTTGGCCCGACAAAGACTGGTACGACTATGCACAGGCCAGACGGAGTTACTTATTGCAGGCCGCGGTAGACGAGGAATTGGCAACCATCGACAGGCAACAAGCCGAAATTTATCTCAAAGTTGATAGAAATATCAATGAAGACATGCCAGATTGTCCGTCACCTGTATCGCCTGTAATTCCACCAAGCGGCACTATACGTGTCGAAAACTTACCTGGCCAGCTGTTATCGAGAGTACCGGTTACGCAGTCAGTCCCCACTGCTTTGCGGACAACAGAGGCAGTAGGAAACAAAGGGAAGAGAACAAAAGGAAAGAGAAAGACCACTGAGCCAAACCTGCCTCTTGTTATCGGAGAACAACAGCCTATTGTACAGACTAGCCTTTTGTTGTCAAGGCGGGACGAAAATCTGGTTTGTCCTGAACCGACAGACTGACCTTGACCTTTCTTTCACGAAAAACATGGATGCCAGTGGGATGATTTTATGGTCATTTACGACTGGATTTACGCTAACAACGACTGGAAATCATCGTCTCGAGTCTTCAAGTTTCCGTTGGGAAGTATACGTGCTAAATTTTAACGATAATATAATGGCTATTATGAATTCTTTTCTGGCATTTTACTTCGTTATATTGTGTTGTTGTTGTTACTCGCGTCATCAAGTAGGCGCATGTTATAAAATATCAACAGCTTATTATACGCACGTTGCACACAGTGAATGTGCCTAATTGCTCTCTTGATAAATAAATGTTATCATTTTATTCGTTTATAAAAATCACGAGAGTCTATGAGAATTTGTGTGCATTTTTGGTACACAATTTTTCAAGAAATATTTCCCGTTTTCTATTACAAAGAAACTTAGCCTAGATATATGCTGGTCTCTAAAGTAAACCATTCAATCATGTTCTTTAAATCAGTTACGATTTCTTAGATCTGTATTTGAAATTAATCTTAGTATTAAATTAATTTCTTTTTTACTGAGAAATTATGAACAGAGCTGATGTGGGTTTATTTTCCCTGTAAGACAAACAGAATACTCTCGTCCCACACGACATTAGTGTTACGAAGATTTTCCCTGGCATTATGTCTGCACAGGTCTTATTCAGGGTTATATCGACTTCAGCAGACTTGTTACGTTCAAGACAAAGATCAAGTCTGGAGTATGCAATCGTCGGTCACTGGTTTGTCACTGCCTAGGAACACAGTACCCAGGCTACGGTCCAATTGTTTATCATAGACTGCTAATGATTTTAGCCGTCTCTCTTTTACTTGCTTCGTCCAAAACAGCTCTTTGGTCTACAGCATTGTAAAATTAAATTAATTTCTTTTATTGAGAGTTTTAAAAGAAAATAAAATTAAAAATTATCTGCATAATAATTTTTACTTTCATAATTAACTGGATGATCATTTTATACTTTTGTGACGGACTTGTAAGTATGTGACCTCAATTTTATATTGATTCAGCATTGAACATTTATTTCATGGGTTATTAGGTAACACCATTGATTTCTTTATGAATCATTTGATTGGTCAGTTCCAGATTGTGGAATTATGGGGCATGTTCTTGGACTACGCCATTGCTTTCCTAGACCATGTTTCCTCTTCCACTTGTCCGTTATACATCGTCCTTCATTTCAGATTCCGCAACGACACTTTGGGCTCCGTCTTTACATCGACTTGTTCTTTAACTCGGTCGGTTTCACTGCATCTTGTGAATTTGGCTTAATTTCACACTCAAGTTTGTTTCACTCATATGGTGACAGTCAGTTTGGTTGGTGGAGGAAGACGGAGTACCCGGGGAGAACCACCGCCCTTCGGCAAGTAACTGACGAACTTTCACACATGGACCAACTGGGCTCGAACCCGTGCCCGTTCAGCGGTGTGAGGCTAGCGGTCACCAGCGAAGTGCCTTAGACGACTCGGCCACCGAGGGCCCTGATTTGGAACGATAGACTCTACTACACTATATGCTATGGTTTCATATGAGCCTCTACGATGTGTTCAAATCTTTATCGTCATTTATCGTACGCATCATTAGTACTCCGTTTCAGATGTTATCATTTTCAGGGTTCATACTTATGTAAGTATCACGGGACAATCAAGTCTGGATATAACGTGTCGAGATGTGTCCATCTGCCAACGACTCAGGACCCAGACAGTAGTTCCTATATGAAGTGTCAACCTCCGTTTTTCACGGACGTCAACTCTGGAGTATGGATGCGTTACATTTGCGGATAGATGGCCTACTACTACCTTTGTGTCGGAGATGTTCGAGCTTACAAGTTTGGTGCTCTGTTATGGTCTCCATGTTACTTCATCCAGACGAACCTCCTGTACCGGATTGTCATTGGATCAAGTATTGTAGTGTTCCCAACCACTCTACCCTACCCTCTGCATGGATAGAGTTGCCAGGTTTGGATCCCTTTTTCCTTAACCATTTGGTAGTCGACGGCCGTTTACAGCTGGGAGTTTGACACCTGTCGCCACCAGGCTCATGATGACGTCGGTTTCATCGACCCGGGCCATCTACATCTCTCAGGATTGGTAAACCCCATCGATTTACTAGATGCAGATCTTCACATTACCATCGCTGGTCGAAGATTCGAGTGGCAGTTTCTCCCTTTTCGGAGTCAACATCGCATCATGATTTTTCATCAGTATCTCAACACCAATCATGGCGTTCCTGCATCTATGGGTATTCATATAGAGGTATACACAGTCGACATCTTGATTTTTCCCTCACCCTCAGAAGTCAGAGTTGCTACCAGCGCAATGTTGTCACTTCATCGGGGCTGTCTTCGACTCAGTCCATAAGTTGGCCTCTGCAACACCACCTACAGGGATATCTTCAGATGTCATTCCTCAACCCCCTGGTCCGGTATTGACGTCTCTACATCCACATCTGATTTGGTGGCAGTCCCGTTACAATGTCATGCGGGGAGTACCCCTTGTACCATAAGCTCCACTACACCATCTCTACACCAATGCGTCCGAGACAGGTTTGGGAGCCCATCTAGACGACCTAGAGATGGCCGACAGATGTCGACATCGGATGCCAAACTTCATATCAACCTCTTGAAAATGGAAGCTGTCATCTGTGCAGTCCAGCATTGGAGTCATCTACTGGTAATTCGTCTCGTCCCATCATCAACAGACAATTCAACTGTCCTTGTTCATACAAACAAGATGGGTACCACCGGATCCTTCCCAACATCCCGTCTGGTTTTGGACCCTCTTCGACTGGACTTTGCAACATCACTACCACATGCGTGCTCGTCATGTCCCAGGTCAGCTCTATCTATTAGCAGATCATCTGTCTCGCCAGACACTGTACTACAGACCGAATGGCAACTGCATCCAGAGGTCTCCCAACACATCACCAGCATCTGGGAAACCGACCCGTTTGCGAGGAGGAACAATGCACAGCATTCCCTATGCGTCAGTCCGCTTCTGGACCCTCGAGCCTACGCCATCGATGCCCTATCAATCAACTGGCACAAATTCCTTGCATACGCCTATCCACCCATTGCCTTACTGCAGGAAGTACGCCAGAAGATTGTTCAATACGACTGGCTCATTCTTCTCATTGCTCTGTGGTGGCCTCGTCGCCCATGGTTTTCCGGCCCTGATCCCTCTACTCGCCGCCTCTCCACGTCACCTACCAGTTTGGGCCAACCTGTTAAGCCAATCCTGCGGGATACCCCATCACAACCCTCAGTGGCTCAACTTATACGTCTGCAGATTACCAAGTGTACCCTCACAGACCAAGGATTTTCAGCAGATATTGCAGAGACGATGGTTTCACCCAACCGATCTTCCACATCACAGCACCAGTCTAAGTGAAGATTTTTCGTCTCATGGTATCAACGTCGAGGCTCCGAACGAACACTGTTTTCTTCTTCACCTGCACCAAGATAAAAAGTTCAAAAGCAGCACTATTGAAGGGTACCGATCAACCTTGGCCCGGGTTCTACGTTTATCTGCTGGCATTGACATTAGCCTGGATCCCAATATCTCTGCTCTTCTACATGCCTGTGCATTACAGTCACGTCGTTCCCGACAACTATTACGAAGTGGGACATTGGTGTGGTTTCTCAGCGCATACCTTCGCCCACCACCCTTTGAACCATTACGGTCAGCCTCTATGAAGCTGTTTCCTACAAGACTGCCTCCCTAGCGACCTTCGCCCTGGCGTCTAGAGTATCCGAGCTTCATGCCTTGGAAAGGAAATCAATGACTTGGACGGCAGATTGGGCACGCATATCCTTCCGCCTGTTAATAAGTTCATCGCCAAGAATGAGACTGTACGACAAGGATCTTGTGCTCAACGTCTGTATTCCATCCCTGCATTATCAGATTTTGTTCAAGGACTTGATAACGACATCTTACTGTGTCCAGTACGAGCAATACGTCACTACCTCAGCCATACCAATCCTATCAGAGGTTCTTGTCGACGACTGATGCTCTCTCTTCTCCCAAGGGCTACTCAAGACATTACCAAGAATACGGTGGCCTCCTGGTTGAGCAAGACCATTAATGGACATATGAATTATCCCGTTATGTCCAGTGTTCCAGTACGAGCAATACATCACTACCTCAGCCGTAGCAATCCTATCAGAGGTTCTTGTCGACTACTACTGCTCTCTCTTCTCCCAAGGGCTACTCAAGACATTACCAAGAACACGGTGGCCTCTTGGTTGAGCAAGACCATTAAATGGACATAGGAACTATCCCTCGATGAAATACGAGCCATCGCATCATCATGGCCTTTATGGAAGAACGTATCGCTAGATGACATTGTCAAAACCTGTGCTTGGAGTGCCAATTCCACGTTTACAGATTTCTATCTGAGAGACTTGTCAGTACAAACAGACAATCTGACCATGTTAGGGCCGCTCGCTGCTGCCCAACATGTAGTCGCCTAGTCTTCAAAGGGCAGTACCGATCTCAAGCTGACCGACCAGTCTGCAAGATGGTTTAGTCACGGCATATCGGTAATCGCCAATACCAGCCAAGCCAGCTATCAAGACCCCGACACTAGTAAATACAGTGAGTATAAATGTATTTATTTTTTCTAGGTAAATCTAGTGTCGGACATTCAAGAAAAGTTCACAGAAAGAAATTGGCGATTGGAGCAACCGTTGGTACCCTAGTATTCGGGTTCAGAAGCCCCGGTCCTTATATACCCTTTTTACCGTCTCACCAGTAATTGCCCCTTAGCCCCTACAGTGCTCTTAGGCCCAGGGTCCACTGACGGGTTCAATTAACGTACCACAACCATGGTCAGTTGGTTCCACTAGTATTCGGGTTCAGAAGCCTCGGTCCCTATACCCTTCTTACCGTCTCACTAAAAATGGCCCCTTAGCCCCTACAGTGCTCTTAGGCCCAGGGTCCACTGACGGGTTCAATTTACGGTTCCATGTATCTCTGATCATCTCAGCGGTTACAGCACACTTCAACAAAGCCGAGGCCCACCTCCTACTGTTGGTAGTGGGCAAAATATAGCAGGTGTAGATTTGAGACATAAATATTAAACATTTATAAACAATGTTAGTATTTATTATCAAATCAAACCTGCTATAGTCTTGACTGCCCGACCCAGCCTCCCCGCACTCTTCTCGGCCTTGCACGCAGCACGCTATAGGCTTATAGAAGAAAAGTGATTTGGGGAAGTGCGTTTGGGCGCAGGCGCAGTGTATAACCTATTGGCTGAGGCTCTAGAGGGTGAGAATTTTTAATCTACAGCAGAATCTCAAAGGAGGATTAGGGCAAAATATAGCAGGTTTGATTTGATAATAAATACTAACATTGTTTATAAATGTTTAATCTTTTCCACCCTAACCATGCATCAAATAACCATTGAGCACTGCTATGAAACCATTATTTCTTATATAGATAGTCTTCTCAAGCCATGTTATTGGATGCATTTATTCCAATGGATGTCTTTGGTTTATTTAGAAGTGAGAAATGGCCTTTGTTGTGAACCAATTAATACAGAATTCATCACAAATAGATTCCCATATTGTATTTGACTGATGGACACACATTCTATTTTGAACAATGATGAAAACTTGTCACAATCATAACTACTAGGTTGAATTTTTGAGCAATCATTTCATCCAAGGAGCAACATTTTTACAAAGGTCAAATTCACAGGAACAAAAGATGGACTGTTGAAATACAAAGACAGAAGATAAAGGCTAACTGCACTAAATATCACCACTGATATACTCCTTATTTCAAACATACTATAAATTATATGATATATTATATAAATTATCAAGTTAAAATTAATTGTTTATTTGGAAGATAATCCAACAAGTGGTTTTAATAAAATAAACAAGTGGTTTTAAAAAAATAAATAGTATGCTGTGTTTCTTTTCCAAATGGTTTATAGTTGCACAGAATGTGTATGCTAAAATTTCTCAATAATAGTCAAGAACATAGAAATGTCACAATCCTTTCATGTGAAGCGTGGGAAGATTTCAGGAAATTGGGTGTCATTGCAGGGCTAGGCAAATTATTCTGCAGTAATCAGGCAAAGCTATTTTGAAAATTGAAACATCGTATCAACAGCAAAAGCTACATGAACCTGTCAATTTGTTCATGATAATAGAACCGGATCTGCCCTGATCTTACTTATTCACAAAGTGAGAAGAAAAAGTTTACATGATTGGGGCAGATTTACTCCATTTAGCAAGTAACACAAAACAATCAAATACAACAGTCATTGACAGTAAAATAATATAAACATTACAAAGTAACTGAGAAACTGGGTAGTAAAAAACTGAATTATAACAAAAGTGCATTCCTATCGAATTACAACAGTGAACAGCAAATAATTCAACAGTTTTACGGAAGAAACTCATGTGTATTTATGCAAGCTCAAGGAATAAAACAACTGTGTTCTCAACAAACAATACAAATGGTTACAATGAAGAGGAGCAGGAATAGGGGATGAAATGGGTTATAACAAACCTGAGGCATCAGGGTTAGATCCTGGGTGCAAAAATATCAAGTACACATTTTGAATCTCTATACTAATACATGTATGAGAGACAATTTTAAATGGATCCAATGAGCAGGAAAATAGCGATAACAGGATGTGGCCAATTTCCAGTTAGACAAGCATAATGTGGAAGTTGTCATAGTGTAGTGGTGACATAATGCTCTGGTCCATTATGAATCATGATACTGAAAGTCTTGTATAAGCAGAGTTCATAAAGTCAGTGTACAACCAAACTTGGAGGGGGCATAAAAATAAACCAGGGGATACCTGTTCGATCATAGGATCATTTGAGAGGATCACAATGTGGTATTGAGTCAGTTAAGATGGATTTACAAAGGATCAAGCCATTTTTTACTAGCTGGTCTGTGACAATCATGTGCTTCTCATCCATACACCATATCCTCTATACCTATATTGTATTATGTTATACTGAGTCACACTCAGTCAGTGAGTGATGAGACCTGGCAGGATGTGGCTACAAGTCTTCCAAATAAGAGAAAGCACTTAAATACCAAATATGGGAAGAATCTGTCTGTTCAAGGTTATGGCATGAGCTACCCCTCCCACAACCACTATGACCACTATATCATTCTGATTGTCATCAATTAATACTGGATTGATACCATGTGACAGTGACAATGATGTTGAAAGATCCATATATGACAATGAACATGAACACTTTCTCTTACAGACTATCCTATTAGTGAATATATACTATATTGCACTTTGCACAAACACAGATATTATTAAATAAATCCTTTTTTTTTGTCTCAAAATTCCAAAACTATTAGCAGTAATTCTGGTTCCTTGTTTAGTAATTGAGAGAATTTAAGGGTCATTCAGGATTATTATAAAAAGATTAGTTCCAATTACCTTTGACTTGACTCGAGAATCTTTCCTGTAATTCTTTGAATAAGTCCTCACTGGCAAACTGGTTCTCATTGGCCTTAACCCAGAATGAGTCCTTGTCCAACATTCTGGCATTCAGCTGAAAGTACAGATTCACAAGGTTATATTATATATGCAATCATCACAAAATCATTAAATCCCAGGAATCAATTATATATATTTTAACAGGTGAGTGAGTGAGTGAATAGAATTTAACGTCGCTTTCAACATTATTTCAGCTATATCACGACGAAACAACTAAGCACCACCCAGCCCAGTTGTGTTCCTGCTACTTCAAAGAAGAAATCTTTGAAGCAGCATGGAACCAGACACCCTCCATCCACCCTATAAAACACTGAGGACAGCGCACAAGACACAGACAGGACGCTTACATGGTGCAATAAAGACAAGTGATATTACAGTGCTAGACACCACATTATCAAGTTCCTGTTGCTTCTCAGCATAGTGCCCACCGGACACCCACCAACCACATTATCAAGTTCCTGTTGCTTCTCAGCATAGTGCCCACCGGACACCCACCAACTATTTTAACAGGAAAGTGGCGGGTGTTACATGGGTTGAAATATAAAAAAAAAAGATTTCTCATCAACAAAATGTCCACCTGTCTCCTCAGATAGATGCCTGAATAAATTTGAGGCAATAAATTGAACAGGTACTTATTAATGGAATAAAGATGAAGTATGAAAAGAAAATCTAAATATTTTGCAGAAATGAACAAGCCTTAGATTCTTTAAGCAACAATATTGCTAGAATATGTGCATTGACCGTTATTCTGAAATACAACTTGGTTGAGGTGGAACTTTTCAGAATTTGGGTGGATTTTATCCATTTAAATTTGAGGATATTTTGCTACTTCTCTCTTGCGACAGGTAAATAATTTCTACCCATCTCTGATAAAATGACCTGTTTGGACATGTGAACATTTCAACCCCTGATTGTTATCTGAATGAAAGCAGATTGTTTATTTCTCTGTTAGACAACAGCATGGAGAAGAACATTAATAAATAACAACCTAGCAGAAAAGAGTGGTTTTGAGGTTGATGTCTGTAAGGGAGCGTATCAATATTAAAAACGTTGAACGCGTCCGATTTTGAACTGACTGGAGTTCATTTTCTGACTCATCCAGGATATTATTGACGAACTCTGCCTCGAAAAATGAACTTACCTGCATTCGTTTTTGAACTGAAGTGAACGCATAAAATGAACGTTCGTTTGATAAAATGAACGTCCGTTTGATAAGATGAACATTCGTTTGATAAAAACGAATTCTGCGTTCATTTGGAAAGAAAATGAACGCTGCATTCATTTGGTAAGAAAATGAAAGCTGTTAAAAAATATACAGCCGCATGTCCGTCGTATTTGAACGTTCGCACTTTTACAAATCAAAAGTTGACAATTAGGTATTGCTAATTATTGAAAGTGAATAAAAGGTAAAAGGGTAAACGTCCGCTTATTTTCGCTCCATTTAGAAAACATGAAGCTGCGCTATCGAAACCCCTCGGCTCTGAACCCCAGCTATTATAATGTAAGGGTGTCTCTATCAATTGATTGGCTTGTGGGAAGAAATATTTACCCCTGGTATTGTAAGTGTACTTTCTTTGAAAAAAAAGAAAAGTTTTCCTCCCCTTAAATTAATTTGTTTCTGGAATAAATTGAAAGAGCTGTATCGATGTCTCACTAAAACAACAGTACACATGGCTATAGATAAATACAGTACATGTATACTAAAGGGCACATGTATGTCATTTTCAAAACAGATTTGCAAGCATTCTTTGCATTGTCTAAGAAAATAAATCAATAAATCAGTCATCCAATCAATAAATAAATGTGATAGTATACTAACATGATATAGAAATAATATGCAAACTTAACATTGGAATTAGTGGATTTTGTTAGACAAGGGGCATACTTTCTGACACGACTCATTTTTGATAGGCATCTAGCGCCATTTTCAAAACAGATTTGCCGGCATTCTTCGCATTGTGTAAGAGAATAAATCAATAAATCAGTCATCCAATCAATAAATAAATGTGATAGTATACAAACATGATATAGAAATTATATGCAAACTTAACATAGGGATTAGTGGATTTTATTAGACAAGGGGCATAACTCTGGAAAATACTTTCTGACACGACTCATTTTCGATAGGCATCTAGTTCAGGTCAAGAGAAACAACTGTATCACGTTAGGATGTTGTATATGGAACGGTTCTGAAATTATCACAATAAATCATAAATAGATTTTTATTTGTAAAAAGGGGCATAACTCTGCAAAATATTGTCCGAGATGACTCACTTTCGATAGGCTTCTGATTTACGTGAAGATAAATAGATGTAACAAGTTTGGTTGCCATGCATGAAACGGTTCTGTAGATATCGCGGTAACGGATTTTATTAGACAAGGGGCACAACTCTGCAAAATACTTTCTGACACGACTCATTTTCGATAGGCATCTAGTTCAGGTCAAGAGAAACAACTGTATCACGTTAGGATGTTGTATATGGAACAGTTCTGAAATTATCACAATAACAAATCATAAATGGATTTTTATTTGTAAAAAGGGGCATAACTCTGCAAAATATTGTCCGAGATGACTCATTTTCGATAGGCTTCTGATTTACGTGAAGATAAATAGATGTAACAAGTTTGGTTGCCAGGCATGAAACGGTTCTGTAGATATCGCGGTAACGGACGGACGGACGTACGTAAGGACGTACGGACGTACGTACGGACGTACGGACAGCCGTACATGATGACGACAATACCCCTAGGCCAAAGTTGGCCGAGGGGTAAAAAACCCGTTTATTTTGCGGTTACTGATCGTTGTGTGGCATTCACGCGAAATTATGTGACCGACACTCATTTTCTGACGCCATTCCTTAGAAGTGAATGTTCTTAAAGAGGTAGTAGCGTGATTTCAGTTGTTCGGGTAAACTGAACGGCATGATCACTTGCAACATTTGCCAAAAGATTTTCAAGTATTGAAATCTCGTATTTCATATAGGGATCAATATTGTCAGATTCTTCAATTCGGTCTAGTGAACAACATGAAAATGGAAAATGACTGAGATGACGTCGGATAACGTGATCAGGTATCCATGACGTCACGTTAGAAGCCGTCACAGTGCTACAAAAGTTCTAAGATCGAGTATGACGTTGCAAAGCATCACGTCGGAATGCCAGTGCGCGTTTTCTGACGTCATCTCAGGCACTGGAGCCAAGTGCAGGTGCTGTTACGTTTTTCAGAGAATGTCAGAAGTGTGATTTCAATGCCCGTGATATTAAAAAATGAGGTCACAGAAACACGTTCACCATAATTGCTTTCAACTACTGAATAACTTTTATCGAAATATGTTATTTGCTGAATATTTTTTAAATGACGCTTTTACCTCTTTAATATTGATACGCTCCCTAAGCTGGATTTTCCCTTACTCATCTGGATTAATATAAATTCCCACATGTTTTACCATCTACCTCACTCAAAGTGACAAACCTTTTATAAACAAACCCATCAAGCAAACATTAATACATAGATTAAAGTGCAGCATAAATAGAAGTATCTCTGATCTACAAACCTTATCCCAATTGGCCCTCTTCATCTGGGCAGTAACAGTGTATTTCTTTTTTGGTTGCATGCCAAATGGTAATTGGTTTGTAGGAGGGGATGGTGCTGCAGGTCCCCCACCTGGGGGTGGGGGAGCCCCAGGGGGTCTCGGGGCACCGGGAGGAGGTGGTGGTGGGGGAGGCCCACCTCCAGGAGGAGGTGGTGGTGGGGGAGGAGGTGGTGGACCACCTCCAGGAAGAGGTGGTGGTGGTGGAGCCGGTCCAAAACCAGGTGGTAAAGGAGGTGGAGGAGGTGGTGCAGGGGGTGGTGGGCCACCTCCACTCTTTGCTGTCAAAGCTCCACTGATAGCATTTCCGATTCCTTCTTTGATCTGCAATTACAATAATAACAATTAAATACTGAATATTTCAACATGCGAAGATCATAATTTTACATACAAGATAAATCAACTGATCAGATAGAGAAGGCCTGTATTATCCTGATGACCCATCATGGTAATCCCTCTAAAATTCAATCACCCCTAATTTGGGGGACAAAATTCAATCAGTGGTACTAATCAGTTTGATCATCCTTTAAAATCATTGAAGTAAAAAAGAAATAATGGATTATATGCATGATTTTGAACCATTTTGTCAACTTCCTGTTCAAATAAATTTGATCACCCTCACATCTTATGGTGGGAAATTTCACTTTCTGAGGGATTACTCTATGTAATTACAAATGAGTATCAACTGCAACTTAGATTGAAATCACTACATTTACCTTTCAGCATTTTTTTAGATGGTTCTATCGATAAGAGTAACTTGGTAACTTACATTTCCCTTCACTTGAGCTAGCTCTGTCTCATATGTTCTTAGTTTCTCCTCTAGACCGAGTACTTTGGCCTCAGACTCCTGTTTGGCTGTTAATGCTGCCTCCAGTTTCTGGTTAATCTCTACCACACTGTGCTCTGCATCCTCAAATTTAGACTTCTCTGATAAATTACCTGACAACACAATATGTAAAACACTTAGATTCTTGTAAACATGCAACGCCTGTCACAGGTGTGTAATACTATTGTTTTTCCTTCATATCTAACAATTTGAAATTAAAATTGAAGGTACGTCCAGCAAAATCAGTAAGGGTTTCAGTTAAATTTTTTCATGTGAAATCAAGGTTCAACATGTGCTTTGCAATGTCAGTCAAACAATAAATAAAATCTGAAAAGATGATTTGCATGTATGTCCACACATATGACATAGACCCCAAAAAGATGTCCTTTTAGATGATATTATTCCCATTTTTTTTTTCATTCAGGGTCAATGTCCAAAATATCAATATATTCGGAAGAGAAAATGGTTGATTCCCATTGTCATTGATAGATCACGACAGTGAATTATAGATGATACAAGTGTGTTTAACAGATGCTTTACCACAAATTTAATAACTTACTTAATAATGGTTCAACATCTATCACAAACCGCTGAGTGAGGCGGAAATCTGGGTCCACCCCACTTCTATGTAAAACAATCTGTGTGACACATTCCTCTATTAACTTGTAATACTGCGGTCTGAAACATCAACCATACCATAGGGTTATTGTATGCTTGACCTGCATATTTACTTTTTCGCATTAAAGTATACAAACATGTACTCAAAAATAGTTGTTCTGCTATTCTAGAGAAAATATTCCAGAGCTATAAATAAATTTTTTTTTTACAATTTTTCAACAGCATATGGCCATATTACTATTGCCAAAGGATTGTCATGTTTCATTAAGAGAAAATAATCAAGATATTGACTGAATTATCAGAACAGAATGAACATGAATTGCAGGCAAGCACCTAAAAGGTGCGTGGACCCCTCAGCCTGTTTTTTTTGGTCAAGTATGATCAGGGCTGCATCTGGCGCCAATTTAGTTCCGGAAAACATATGGGCGCCCAAAATTCAAATGAAACAAAAACGAAACTGTTGTTGTTGTAGTTCAATTTGAAAGGATTTCTGAAGGAAATACTCCTAGAAAAAGCTTCTGGAAGCCTCAATATCAATCCCATTGCATAGCTGGATATTGAATTTCATGCTAATAAACCTCTGTGTTGTGCCTAAATTCACTAAAAAAAGTTGGACCCTCAATAATGAATTACGAAAAGGAAAACTGGGAGTTTGGGATTGGAACCAGCAAAAAATCCCTGGATACGGGTCACACAGCCTTGGGGATACAGTTTGTGTGGTTTCTGTAATGTATATAATAGACTTCGTTTCCACGTGAGTGGTGTGCTGGGATTACAGCATGCAAGAAAGTGTAGCTTTATCAGTGGCAATTTATGCATTGCACAAGTGTGAATTATTTGGGGGGGGGGGGGATAAGCTCCAGGTATGCAAACTGGTTCAAAATTGCACAGAGTCAGGCTAAAATGGGCTCTCCTAATCACTCGTTTTAAATAATTTCCAAGGTACAGTCACATGTTTGGTGACAAAAATTGAAGCATTATGTTGTACCAGTTAAATGTGTGGACACAAATATGGTTCATGCAAAAGTTTTAGGATAAATCATATGATGTAGAATACAATGATTAACAGCAAAATTGAAGAAAAATGTTGACCTTCATTTAAGGCGACGCGAAATTCAAACTAAAAGGGGTTCGATACCGCAGGGATTCCCCTGCCAGTTATTTCATATTATACTTCTGAAATAAAATATGTTTTGTGCAAAAGCTTTAGGATAAATCGTATGATGTGGATTAGAATGATTTAATAGCAAAATTGAAGAAAAATGTTGTCCTTCATTTAAGGCGATGCAAAATTCAAACTAACAGGGGTTCGATACTGCAGGGATTCCCCTGCCAGTTATTTCATATTATACTTCTGAAATAAAATATGGTTTGTGCAAAAGCTTTCAAAATCGATGTACATAGCAAAATTGAAGAAAACTGTTCTTCATTTAAGGCGACGCGAAATTCAAACCTAACAGGGGTTCGATGCTGCGAGAATCCCGCGTCGGTTATTTCCTCTTGTACTTCTGAAATAAAATAATGTCCCCAACCTGCTAGTTATTACTATAAAGGAATAACTTTTAGGTGATTCTGCATGTGTGTGAAAAACAATGTACACTGCATCTCATACATATTACATGTACATGAAGCTGAGAAGCTGTGGATAGGAAGAAGTCCAATAACATTTAGTGTCCCAAGGGTGGGGAAATCCTCCCGAGGGTAGTGCATAGATAAATGGAAAATAAAAGGGGAATAAATCGAAATAAATTGAATCTTGAATGGACCAGGCTTTCTTGTATCAAGGAACCTTCAAAAGTCACAATGAAACATGCAACAAAGGGTTCCCAATGGGCATAGATAACAGTGCAAAGTATAAGCCATCAATAAATATTGAAAAAAAATAATTAAAAATCATGAAATCATCACAGCCATCTGAAAATCTAATCATTTCATCAGTGAACATTCAGAAAGCTCTCACCAAAGTTTGGTCAGGCCCGACTTGATAGATCTGCAGATATTCAGCGGACAAGAACATGTTGATGGGCATAGTTAACAGTGCAAAAGCTGAGCCATCAATAAATAATAAAAAAAAATAATTAAAAATCATGAAATCAATACAGCCATCTGAAAATCTAATCATTTCATCAGTCAACATTCAGGAAGCTCTCATCAAAGTTTGGTCAAGCCCGACTTCATAGATCTGCAGATATTCAGCGGACAAGAACATGTTGACGGACGGACGGACGGATGACCGGAAGGACGTACATACATGGCAACGACAAGACCCCGCAGCCCTATGGGCTGAGGGGTAACACCTCATATATTCACAGTCAAGCATTTGCCTAATGAACAAAGAAAAGAACCGACATAGATTTATCAAGCTGCAACTAAGTTTCTGAGATATCCTATCAACAGAATAACAAGGGATGATCCATGCCCACCATCGAACCCATTGTGGAAAAATATTGTTGGCATGAAATCTGCAAATAGTAACACAAAGAAGAATGTGTGTAAAATTACCTGGAGAATATGTCTTCCCGTATGGACAGTAAATGTTGTAGTATGGACAGGAAATATGGCTCGGCAATGGTATTTGACACGGTTTGATTAAGAATTTCAAAACATTCACGCGAATCCGTGAAACATCGGTTAAGGAAATTACAGTAGCTTGTTAAAATCTCTAACATGATCCGTAAGATTGTCACACAGTGTTCTGCAGAATAAAATACTTCCTGGAGATCAGGTCCATTCTCCCATTGTCAGAATTGCTGAGCCCACTCTGCTCCATTTGATAATGGATGATACTGATTGACTGAGATCCAAGTGCATAAATGCAGCGCACCATATTTTTAATGTCAACATGATCAATGCAATCAGAGGGTTTATCTGGCAGTAGGAGTTCTACAATCTGATGCTGTGATAGGGGGTTAAAAGTTGGGGTCAAATCAGTATAGTAGAGGCAGTTTTCAAAGCTCTCCTAACATACAATTCAAGAGCTTAATCAGTTTCTGACTTGTATACCTTAACGTCAACCTTCCTCATGCCTACTATACACCTCTAATCAACCTATCCTCTTAGGATTGATCTAATGTACGGTAATTCCTCTAATAAATCGATCACCGAAAGTGATATCTGAGGTGGTAAAACAGAGGGGTGAACGATTTATTACAATCAGGTAAAGTCCGACGATGATCAATGTTATTGTTATCAGAGAATGAACCAGCAAGGGTCCAGTTTCCAACAATGCAATTGTTTCAAATTCTATTCACGCAACCGATTTATTGATCAAAACCTCCTCCAGATCCAGTTTGAGATGTTTGTAAAATAAACTAAACAATTTGAGAACATTGGAACTCTTTAGCGGTAGACGAAGAGTGGAAATTTTTCTTCGCTGCAAGGTTTCTACTGGTCATGCCAGTATTGGTACCGTAACAGTCGAGAGCCTTCCCTTACTCATTCGTCAAACATGTTCTTCAAGGTTGCCGTCGTCAAACATGTTCTTCAAGGTTGCCGTCGTCAAACATGTTCTTCAAGGTTGCCGATCTAGTGAATGTTTGTTGCTTGAAATATACCTCAGAATCTTCAACAGTCTCAAAGCAGACATGGAATGCAGAGGTGTGATCAATGATTGTCGAAGCACAAGGGATCTTTATTTTATTTTTAGCTCTGTGACATCGCTGACAACAACTTACAAATCAGCAACGCTTCGGAAATTGTTTATTATTTACTTTTTAAATTGTATACTTTTTAGTTTTATTACGGTCTGATTTCATTTTTTTTTAGATATTCATACCAATGTAACGGCAATAAAACTCAATGAATATGAATCCCTGGTCAACATAGGTGCGTGACAACATTTTTATTACAAACTACTTCAAGCTGGATCTACTAAAACGGGGGTGATTGAATTATTATAACTTCCGATCGTATTTTTCCCAAAAATCATTGGTGATCGATAACCGATTTATTAAAGGAATTACCGTATGTCACAGAATAAACGGACAGTGACTCCTGTTCATTCTGTGACTATCAGAGGGAGACCATAGAACATTTATTTTGGGACTGTGATTATATCCGCCAGCTCTGGCGTGACATCGAGACATGGTTACATAATAAAACTAAATTACCCATTACATTTGACGCGAACATCGTTCTTTTCGGAGAGACCACGAAATCAAACTTTTCAACTATATTAAATCTAATTTTAATTATAGTCAAGTACTACATTTATCAGTCAAAACTAAAAGGTAAAAAAATGTCAATTTTTGCGATTCAAAATATCATTAAACAAAGATTTGAAATTGAAAAATATGCAGCAATTAGGAAATCAAAAAACGAAAGGTTCAACAAAATTTGGGAACCATGGCTCGATGCAATAATATAGTGTATCATTCAAAATGACATATACCCTATTGAGATTGACCGCTATAAAAAAAAATGAGGCACTGTAAAATGTGAATAACATGTGAAACATCAGCAGAACCTATTCAAATGTGTATATATGACTAAATGTCCACTTATTTATATAACAACTTTATCGTTTGAATCAGCCAAAAAAAGAGGATTAATATATATATATATATATATGATTTTTCTACTATATTTCGGTTCGGGGTGAGTGGGAGGATATGTGTGTGTATGTGTGAGTAATGAAAACTAAAGTACCAGATTTATTTATTTATTTATGTAGATGACAATTTTTCTCTTTTTTGTATATATATATACTTATATGTAACACTGCATCATAATGAATTGGCAAATAAAAAATAAAAATAAAAAAAAAAACCTCCTCCAGATCCAGTTTGAGATGTTTGTAAAATAAACTAAACAATTTGAGAACATTGGAACTCTTTAGCGCTAGACGAAGAGTGGAAATTTTTCTTCGCTGCAAGGTTTCTCCTGGTCATGCCAGTATTGGTACCGTAACATTCGAGAGCCTTCTCTTACTCATTCGTCAAACATGTTCTTCAAGGTTGCCGATCTAATGAATGTTTGTTGCTTGAAATATACCTCGGAATCTTCAACAGTCTCAAAGCAGACATGGAATGCAGAGGTGTGATCAATGATTGTCGAAGCACAAGGGATTTTATTTTTAGCTCTGTGACATCGCTGACAACAAGTCAGCAACGCTTCAGAAATTGTTTATTATTTACTTTTTAAATTGTATACTTTTTAGTTTTATTACGGTCTGATTTCATTTTTTTTTAGATATTCATACCAATGTAACGGCAATAAAACTCAATGAATATGAATCCCTGGTCAACATAGGTGCGTGACAACATTTTTATTACAAACTACTTCAAGCTGGATCTACTAAAAACAAGGGTGATTGAATTATTATAACTTCCGATCGTATTTTTCCCAAAAATCATTGGCGATCGATAACCGATAGGGTAATCGATTTATTAGAGGAATTACCGTATGTGAAAACCAATGTTTGTGCAATGCTACATGTTTAGATGTGCTTGATTACAACTGATTGTTAACTGGAAATCTTCTAACAGCTGATTGATTGATAATTTACATTCCAACTGATTAAGAAAGACAATGGGGAGATGACCAGTCAGATATAGAAAAGAGCCAAGAAACATCAAAAGCATGACAATTGACTCCGGAAGTTATAAAGGACCGGGTATTGTTAATAGATGTCAGACTTGATGGAGCATTCAAAGGCATGTTAAAGGATATTCAATTTCCATGCGAATGTTGTCATAACGATGTGAGAATTCTTCAAAATCCTCATCTTTGTGTTCATGGAAGATGTTTAGTTGTGTCCTCAATTCCTCATCCTCTGTTGCTTCGAGACACTGAAAAATAATATCCAAGAATTTAATTGAAATATAATTCAGTAAATATAATCAAAACAATTTAACTGATTTTGTAAACACTCAAATGTAAATGTCGATACAGAATAGCAGTTCTGATTCACTATGTACTGTAGGGACTTTCATTTGGCAAAACATCCAGAAATGAACATTGAAATTTAGGAGGAATAAAATAAATGTCTATCTTTACATGCACCGCAGCTTCAGTTTTTAGCAATGTGTCAACCATTTTAATTATCCACAGCTGAAAAAAATGTATAAAAATAATAATAATAATAATAAACAAGAGCCCAAGGGGCTTCAATATACGCCCGTATATCTGGAATTACATCGGTCCAAATTTCAAGGTTGTTTAATGGCCTTGATTCCAATTGGTAGCTAGCAATCCAGAGAAAGGTCTACAATTTTGTGCTTCTGAGAATGTAACATATATCACATCTTATATTGAATGATAAACTAAAATGAGCTTAGCTCTTGGTAACCAGTTGACCTTGGAGCAAGAGCCGAGAGCTCAGATATCCCACACGGAAATCGACAATAGTCAAACACAAGAAAATAGTTTTCCTGCAAATGGATTTCTGTCAGACGAGAAAAATTTTCACGAAGGAAGAAGTGATGAAGTAAACCTTTGTTTTTGAGTTAATATTAGAACAGGTATGAAGGGCAAAAAGGACCCCTCTCCCCGTTAAATTGGTAAATGTATGGTTTTTATTTCACAAAAGTTTAACTAAATGTAGCTGTTTCAAACATGGCAGGCAACTCCACAGGACAAATGCCATATACATATTATAGGGGAGAATATTCCAACCTAGCACATATAGTCAGCTAAACTTGATTCAGTTTTGGCTGACTGTGACCTTTGACAAATTGATGTATGGCTCCTCTTTGCCATGCGAGTAAGGTATATGGTACTCAAAGTTTGGTACCAATCCATACCTTGAAACTAGAGATATCACATGGACAACAAATGTTAACGGATGAATGGACAGAACTCAACATCGCATTACATGACCTCGTCTTCGACAGGCATATGAAAATGTGACTTTTAATGATTTCCTGATTTTGAGATCAGTGACCTTGACCTTTGACCTTGACCTACATTTTGATACACGACACATCGTCTTCTCTCAATGTATCAATGGACACAAACAAATCTGGATTTTTATGAATTTCATGATTTTGGGGGTCACAGTGACCTCGACATTCGTCCTTGACCTACATTTTGGTACATGACACATCATGTCCCCCTAATGTCTCTACTGACACAAAAAAAGTAATTTTCAAAGATTTCTTGATTCTGGAGTCAGTGACCTTGACTATTGACCTTGACCTAAGTTTTGGTACATGACAAACCGTCTCCCCGTAATTTCTCAATGGACACAAAAAATCATGATTTTTAACAATTTCACTATTTTGGGGTCACAGTGACCTTGACCTTTCACCTTGACCTATTTTTTGGTATGTGACACATCGTGTCTCCCTAATGTATCTACTGACACAAAAAAATGTTATTTTTAATAATTTCCTGATTTTGGGGTCACAGTGACCTTTGACCTTCAACCTTGGCCTAATTTTTGGTATGCGACACTTCATTTCCCCCTATTGAATCCACTCACAAACAAATTGTAATTTTTAATGATTTCCTGATTTTTCGGTCACACTGACCTTTGACCTAGATTCTGGGGTCACAGTGATCTTGATTATTGACCTGGATCTAAATTTTGGTACATAACAAAACGGCTCTCCGTAATTTCTCAATGGGCTAAAAAAATCATGATTTTTAACAATTTCACGATTTTGGGGTCACAGTGACCTTGACCGTTGACCTTGATCTACATTTTGATATGTGACACATCGTGTCCCAATAATATATCTACGGACACAAAGAAATGTTATTTTTAAAAATTTCCTGATTTTGGGGTCACAGTGACCTTTGACCTTCGAACTTGACCTACATTTTGGTATGCGACACTTCCTTTCCCCCTATTTGAAACCACTTACAAAAAATTAGAAATTTTTAATGATTTCCTGAGTTTTCAGTCACACTGACCTTTGACTTCTGACCTTGACCTACATTTAGTATGCAACACATCGTTCCCCCCTCCCTAGGGCATCCACTCACCAAATATTAGAACTGTAGATAGAAAACTGTCAACGATCAATGATTTCCTGATTTTAGGCAACAGTGACCTTTGACCTCTGACCTCGACCTCAAGTTTGGTACGCGACACATCGTCTTCACCTAGCGTATCCACTCACAAAAAATTGCAACTGTGGATAGAAAACGTTCACAGATATAGACCGGACACGAACACTTCAATGATTTCCGTTTTTTTAGGCCAGTGACCTTTGACCTCTGACCTCGACCTTCATTTTGGTACGCGACACATCGTCTCCCCGTAGGGTATCTACTCACCAAAAATTGGAACTGTAGATAGGAAACTGTCCCAGATATAGACCGGACACAAGAACCGGACAGACGGACAGACGGACAGACGGACGGAAACCGCCATCACATAATACGTCCGCCTTTTGGCGGGCGTATAAAAAATAAAATAAACTATTACATATACATTTTTTTTCTCATTTCATACACATTTCTCTCTCAAAGTTTCAGCGAAATAATTTTCTTGGACATTGAGTCAGTGTCTTGCTTTATTTGGAGGACATAGTAAGCAGGGATTCCGCCAGAAAAAAAAATCTGGGTCTGCAAATACGAGGGACCAAGAGGGGGGTTTCCCCCCTCGCGGCAGCAGAAGATTTTTGATAATTGCCGTTTAAATTGATGGCCTGAGAGAGCGTCTCGAGACGGATTTTATAATAAAGATTAACAGCAGGAACGTCTGTTTAAAGTCTATTTACACTCTTTGCTACATATGTATTACCGCGATAATTTGAACTTGGAAGCAGAAATCTTCCAGGACGGTCGCTAACCGCGTCAATACGTGGCGGACGTGGTGGAGAGCACATGAACAGATTTTGATAGTGAGAGCTGAAAAACATCATGGCAAACAAAATTATGCCCTCAGATGATCTAATAATATACCCGAATGGTGACAGTTGTTAACTTGACCTTCCAGAGCTTCTACTTTCATTTCCGTGGCCTGCACTGGAAGAGCACTAAACACATGAAATCTGGCTGGATGGACAGACTGTAGTCGTAGACTGTTAGCTGGAAATGGAGTGCTATCATACCTCGGGAAGCGAAAATTTTCCACGTGCTTCATAGAACCGTCAGGTCATTGTCCTAATTCCGGCAATTGCCGTCTTTTCAAATGTGAATTTCCACATGTGTTTTCATTGATATTCACGAAGGGAAGACTTGGAGGGATATAAAGAAACATTTTAAACCTTTAGCTACAATTTTACTTCTCAACAAGTGCACCAAAAGGGGCATTTTTATTTCAGTCAGTGGGGGGAATGGGTCCATTGACGGACCCAAATAGACCCTAGCGGAATCCCTGGTAAGTGACTATAAGAACACTGTTGGTTTCATGCATTTCTATTAAACTACTGCATCGGTGTGCCAGAAAAACATTAATATATTTGGTAGGTGCGAAATATATAATCATTATAATAAAGCCTCCCTCCCTTGTCATCTTTTTTTTTAATGTACCTGTGAAGCTAGAGATTGTCATAATAAATTAAACAATCTCAATGATCAGATAGAATCTGACAATATGGCAGCATGAACTTGCAAAAGTTAAATTTAGATTACTTACACAAGACATACTTATTACTATACTGATATATGAGATGATCAACCCATCTCAATATTTATCATCAACTTACTGGTAAAAGATCTATCAAGCCTGTCCTCATAATTTCATTCCGAAGATGTAACCTAAAATCCAGATCATCTGGTGTGGAGACGAGTGCATTGATTAACTGTATACAGGCCACCTGGGAAAATAAAAGCAATGGTTTAAGGGACATACTGCATAAATTTGATTTTATGTATTGGATTATCTCCCCTGGACCAGGAAGCTGTAATTAGCAAACATCAACTTGCTCACTGGGCTGATACACAGGCACAAGCTGGCTTATCCTACCTCAGTACACAATCGTTCTCTGATGTGTGGAGACTGTCTGTCCCCTTCTCGCCCAGGACAGCCTCTTCACTCGAGATAACGTCATGATTCTGTAGCAACCAGTTCGCTATGTTTGTTCTTGCTTAGCTTTCGAAATACATCTATTTGAGTGTTATAACTGTAAATTTATGATACTCTAACTAAGACGACAGGCTCATTGATGGTAGCAGAATATTGGAACTACTGCATGGCAATGGAAGCTTCATGAGAGTGATCAGGTTATAGATAAATGCACATGCCCTATCATGATCAATGGCAAATATTTCAACTTATCAAATATAACTATTATGACTTGAATACAATGTACATAATATTCTGTATAAAATATTTTGATACCTATGTATGTTTGATAAATCGCTAGTCCGATGACTAACCTGCATGAATTGGTTATCCCTCATACCCAGCCCCATGATGACAGGATCAAATCTGTTCTGAGCCCGAATCTCTCCACAAACTGTGACACCTTCTAATGCTTTATCATGTCTGAAAAACAAACCTCACAATAAATCATTAATATAACAGGGTACATCTGAATGAGTGTATTGCAGTGTTCTGGGCCCCAACAGCTATTTACCATTGAACATGTTAAATGCAAATGTATGTTAGTTTTGGGTTGGTCTGCTTGGGTTAACAGAGCTGCAGGTGCAGAATGCTATTCTGTTTTGTTGAATGAAACATAGACATTGCACCCTGGAATGTCGTTCAGCACAGGTGTGGTGATGCTGTATCTAAATTGTGAATACTATAATTGTGATAATGGGGGACTTGCCCAATATCAACTATCCAATCATATCATTCTGTAATTGTTACTTCCTATTTGTCAATTTGGACCAAACTGTCAATTCCAGTTATCATTTGACCCTATTGTGCAACTCTCCCATTGGTGAGGTACCCAAAATTGGGGGTCAAGTTGGCAGAGTCAAATGGTAATGTGTGTACAGGTGTATTTGGCAAGATATTTTAATTTTAATCGGGTAAGCAGAGGACAGAAATTGAAAATAACCACTGCTTTTCTTACGATTTGTCACAGGTGGGTCTCTAACATGACTTACCCATCTGGAGGGACTAGACATATGGCTGCCAGCAGCCGTACTGCCTCCAGCATGGTATTGGGGTCGGAGGGGTCAACAGTCCGCGCTAATATCGTCAGCGCCTCCTCATGGTCGATGATCTGTCTGAGCCCGAACTGGACAAAGAGAAAAGCATGATGCAGTTAATATTGGCCTGTATGATATGACTTGCCAACATTACAGCCTAAATATTGTCAAGGGTCTCAATAGGCTTGTAGATCATGACCAGATGTATGTACTGTGTAGGTTTGTTAAGTCCAGACGTACCTTGTCTTCAGTGTGGTCAATATAGATCAGTATCAATACATTAATCAAACATAGTTTGCTGATTGTCCGAGGATACGTGTTTGTTTTTATTTATATAATGTTCTCACCGCTTACATTCATATCAACATTCATCAGCTTCTTTAACTTATATTCGTATGTATGATCGAATTGTTTCTACAGGGATAGAACAAGCCCTCTGGGGTTTTATCTCCGCCAACTGTCTTTTACAACTATACATTGTACAATTAATTTATCTTGGTGAATAAATGAAATAAAATGTGTGCATTCTGTTAAGCGAATCTATTCTTGAGGTATGGTGGTAAAAAGCAATTGGTGACAAACCGACGAAGATGGCCCACAATGACCCAGGAAAATTTATTTACTATAGGCTCATATGACCATGCCTTGGAACACTTTAGAGTATGTCCATACAGCAGTTCCCATTGATGGCACATCATCCAAAAACTTAATAAATTTATTCCATACATCCTTGCATGGTACTGTGAATGTTTTTATTACACTCCCCCTATCCATCAAAAAGTCTTGCTTTGTAAGGTCATAACAACAACAACAACAAAGTTCATACCTTGTTGTTCATGTAAGCTTTCAGACATCTCACGCACTCGTATCTACTCCTCCGCTCTACTTTGCTGAAAAATAGCAATAACGTACATGTACCAGTCACCCCAAAGTGAGGCAAAATAATTGACATATTATACACTATAATACAGACTGAGACTGTAAACAGGAACATCATTCCAAACTTTTTTTGTGTGCAATCTTTTCAATACAAGGTTTAATTTGATTCTGACTGAATCTTGCAATAGGCCTGGTGAATATATCATTACATATACACATAATACATGTCATTCCTGTACACTGGTAACAAGGGCACAAAGATCACACTGCTGGACATCAGTGTAATGATTGATATGTAAATGATCACCTCGGGATAGAGACAATAGAAGTCACTGAGAACAATGGAAGTCAATGTGGCAATGGACTGGCTGGCTATTCCAAAAACATTCATTCATCCAAGAAATAAGCAAGTTGGGGAGAAAAGAGGCGGGAAAATACTGCTTAAGGATTAACTGCACCTCATTTTCAGTGTAATCTTCAGCATGACCCCTTCCCCTTCTACTCCAATGTTATGTGCCACTCCATTAACAATCATTATTACTGGTAATTAACAATCACTACTACTGGTAATGGTGCATGTTTAGGATTGAGATTATTCACTCTATTAAAATGAAAGTGAAAAGGTATGTGTTCAAGAGGATGTGGAATTTTGATCGATAAAAATTATAACTTCTTTTCGAGGTTTCTAGGTCCCTTTAATGGAAGTCAGAATACAAATACAAGTCAGAATTCTTTTCATTACAAATATGTATTTTATAATATAAGATCGTATATTTCTATAGCCCAATTCAGAAATGGTTTTATTACCCTTGTTTCACTGGGAGCATGTTGGAGCAATAGACTTCCAGGAAATACCAAAGGCTCTCGCAATTAGCTTTATTAATTTAATATTCTATTCTAGAACATAATGTTCTAAAGTATATGTATACAGGATCTGTTGGTCCATGTAGGATATATTAACAGAATAGTTTTTCAAGCAAATATTCTCTATTAGTTTATCAATATATTAATCAAAGTAACTGTGGGTGCCTTTGGTAAAACTTAAACCAAGGCGCCCACTTCTCGGAAGCAGCTTTTCATACCTCTAATGTTAAAGAGCAGCATTTATTCAGTGGGAGATCAGACACTTCCCTGAAAAGGCTATAAAATAGGTTGTTTTCTGACCAAGATAATGGTCCCAAACCCCGATGACGTATTATATCTCTCTCAATCGCGCAAAGAATTGTGTATTCATTCATCTGCATGACACGTGAACACTTATCCAGAAATCTAACATGTAACATGAAACCAATTAAATTGTCATTGTCAATGCAAAGTACATGTGCCGCAAGGCGTGATGTCCTACATGTATATGTAACCCGATACACCAAATTAAAGCTTGCTCTTCCGACTGTGCCAGTCCAGGTACCTCGCACTGGCAATTAAGTTGATGTCATGTTACATGAGGGAGGGACAGGTTAATTGAATTGTATAAAGATTCCACCAACCATTTAATTGTCATGGATGTTGGGGGCCTGCATTGCATCAAGGGATAGAAGTGGGATTTTATTGCCATGGATGTAGGGGACCTACATCATCAGGTTTTAGGATAATTGGTAACAGCAATAGTCTCCCTATTCATAAATAGGCCCACTAATCATTTGATGCCTGGTCTTCTTTAGTTACTATCAAATTAGGCCAAAAATAAAGAGGCCATAATAATTTTCTTTTGAAGGGCCTAAAGATCTAAATGAAAGTACTCAAGAGTACTATTGTCTGGAACAGTAATGGATGTGCAATATCGATTCGTTGCTTCAGAATAGTGTACATCTATTTCGATTTTCGGGAGTTTCCGAATTGTCACCGTAAGAGTTATTTGCCCCTGCCCGCTAGTGGGCACTCGAGTCAGGGAAAACAATATATGTACTCAATAACATGAAAAGAGATAGGGTGCAATAAGCCTTTTCGCGGTTACAAGAATCGGGAGTGATCTAGAGTTCGCTGTGTGAAATGAGTTACCTGTATCTCTTTATTCAGCATTACAAAGGCATGAAAACAAATACAGTTTGCCATACACTGTTTACATCTGGACATCATAGAGAATATTTGAGCTCCTTGATGAAAGCTACCATGAACAATCTTTGTGCTGCTAATTATATGGGCAGGAGGCCCAGGATTTGTTTCCACGTCATTTGCCATTGTTATGAGCCGGCAAATAATACCTACATAAAAACAATTGCATAATCCATAAACTGGCAAAATAAGAACAGTTAGACCTGAAAGCTTCATCCTCACTATAAAACCTGTAGTTTACTGTGACCTTTGAAATCCAGTGATGTAAAAAAGCATACACAATCGGAAGCATGAGTGCTGCTAACTTTACCTGATTGCCTCGTAATCGTATGCAATGGATACCAATTTGTTGGCTGTACTGGTCAATAGAAATTCCCATCGTTCTTAGAAATTTAATTTCCACGTGCCTTACAAGTTAAATTTAGAACTTTCGAGCGTGTTTTCAGCTCCAAATGTGCTCCACTCCAAAGTGTGCTCAACTCCAAGTGTACGCTCAACTCTAGCCCTTGTTGGCGTGACCAGGGGATGCTCACACCATTGGGTCGGAGAAACCAAGCTATAGTGCGCGAGCAACAACAACATTCCATTTCATGTATTTCGACAGAAATAGTTATTTAAAACGTACCTTATACCATCAACTTCACATACGCACACAAACTCCTCATGAAGGCACAGAGGGTAGGAAAAAAATAAGTGACTCGGGGTTGTTGTTGTTTCTCTGGACAAACATAACGTTTTCCCAACTGCTCAACTCCGTGAGCACGTGTTGTTTTGCGGAAGCCCGACCCTCTCGCCGAGGGGTTTACCAAAAATGTAAACCGCACACGTGTTCGGCAAGACACGCTCGTCAATTGCCAAGAACATGTACGCTCCAAATGAGGGCAATCGATTCCGGTATGTCCGAATTGATTTTAGTTTAAACTCTACACACCGAAAAGGAATATTTCCAAGAGTGCGTGTGTGTCACAAGCATGTTATGGGACTTGAAGCGTACATGTTGTTTGCCAGTGGACGAATTTCTTTCCGAACATGTGCGCGGTTTGCATTTTGGGTAATCCTCGTGCGCGCAAAGGAAAGGAAAGAAAGATGGCGCGAAGCGGGAAGGACGTTTTGATATCTGCCGAGAAACAACAACAATCCCGAGTCACTTGTTCTTTTTTCTACCCTCTGTAAGCAGATTGTGTGTGTATATGGAGAAGTTGATGGAATAAGGTACGTATTTACTCATGTATTTGGGTCGAATTTCATGAGTTGAATTTTGCTGTTTGCTGTGCGCTATAGCTTGGTTTCTCCGACCCAATGGCGTGAGCATCCCCTGGTCACGCCAACAAGGGCTAGCTCAACTCGATCGTACAAACCAGACCTATTAAATTCGGGACAAATTCACAATCACGATTTAGCGAATTGGCACGGACAATTGACAAATAGGCCAAAATACTAATCTAAGTTGGCCAACTTCGTGTTATAAGAATTCATTATTTAATTGCCAAATTATGCGACAAATATTTTCTCATTACCAGCACTGAAATGTAAATGTTGTTGTTGCTGAGAAAGGAATTCTGACGAAACGTTTTCCTTCAACTCAAGTTGGACTGTAAACAACACAAACAATGATTCAGTTCAAGGACGTAAATACAGTATGGTCTGGTACTTGCCAATGAATCAAACCAAGTTTTTCCCCCACGTCGACGGTTGTCCACTTCACACGTCTGCTTATAACGGGCAATGCGGACAGTGATGCATACCAAATTGTATAAGTATATAGTATTCTATTGTTCATATGACTGTAATCCTTTTTGCTTCCATTTGAGTGTGATATGAATGACGTGTGGATGTTTTGTGTGTGAGGGCCTCCGGGAAGATCAGCATTGTTTGTTGACTGAGCGTACATTTGTACTTTACCCTCTTGAAATAAAGTTTTATTATTATTATTATTATAAAATCCCGCCAGAAGGAAACCACGAGGTGCTGTGGAAACCCTTGTTACCATGTGCATAGTTCAAACATAGTCCACTAATTCACGAGCAGTGTGAACAAAACAAGGTAAAAGATACGACTGGCGATACCGTTAAAATACAGGCCTTCGCCTAATTCATCTAAATGTACAAACGTTTTTGGTTGGTTTTATCCCTTCGGAGTTAAAAAATGTGAACCTGCGGATTTTCTTTCGCATCACTCGTTGGCTGGCCTAATCACACTCATAAGCTGGCCAGATGGCTCTGCGCAGTTATTGGGTCAGGGGTCAGCCAGATATAGTGCGTGTACCAGTGTTGGCAAGCAGCCAAATTTGCTGTACGGCAGCAGAGTCTGGGAATAGGGCTTCGCCCTGTTCCAGACAATGAGAAAAAAGTGTCTGAATTTTTTTTCAATCTATTGGCAATCTTTTTAATTATGCTCAAATCTGATAAGAGCAGCCATTTCTTGATGTTTTTAGAGAATGGGAAATGTTGCCATGTTTTTCTCACTAGCTCAGGTTGGAGTTGTTCTGCGGTACCCTCAATCATGTCTATAGTACATAATTTTCTTACAAAATATATCAATCAAATTTGATCAGTAATATAGTCTGACAGAGGATGCCATTAATTCTCCTGTATGTTCTGGGGTTCCCCCTTCTCCCCCCCCCCCTTAATGGGATAGTGGTGAGTAATTTATTGAAGACTGAACAACATATTCTGGAGGCGTTGTGAAGGACACAACGTTGACATTTTTGTTGCATATGGGACTTACTTGTCACAGCAGTATGTCAGGTTTTTGAGTATAGCTTTCAACCCCTCAACGCCAAAGTCTTGGACCCAGCTGCAAGTTATCAAATGAAATTGAAAGCTACAAAATTGCACAGCGACCATGAAAGCATGGGCACATTACATGTAGATTAAAGGTCATTCATCATATGTCTGCTAAAGATACAGACAACCAGCATTTATATAACCACTGTGTCACTATAATATGATACACAGGCTCCATCAGAAGAATGCCTTGGAGTATTACATCACTTGACAGCATCTCTGCAACCTAGATCCTTAGATATTCTGTAGATGACATGCTCAGGCCTGGGATCATGTTAGACAGGGTTCTAGACCTGCCTTCTTGGTACAGCTTTTCACAATCTCCAGTAAGACAAAAGACATTCAAATAATAAATGGAACTAATTTTTTTTTATTTTTGGAATTTCGAAATAAAACTGAGGTCACACAGCATCATCACAATTCAAATACAGTGAAACCTGTGAATACCAACACCTGGATAAACTGACCAACCTCTAAATACTGACATTATCCATGGTCCCAATTTAAGGTATTTTGAGCCTTCATCAACAGAACCCTGTCAAAATGGTCCCAAGCATGGTCAGTTTAAACAGGTTTGACTATACATGTAGTATGAAAATGTTATCTTTCATCATAATGTGGCACCAAAATGTAGTACCATTCCTGCGAGTATATGTTACCACGGTAACCATGCCCTCACCTGACAGGATTACTTGTGAGGGAGACCCTTAGTGACTCCAACACCTTTAGTCGCTTATCACCCTTCAGATCAGGATTTCGTAGGTCTCGGATAAATGCACTTGGAGTTCCTGCTGCACTTTGAGGCTACAAAATACACCAGAAAGGTTACTACAGAACATTGATCAGTCTATGGTTTTGGTGTTTCAGAAGGGCAATAAGTTCTACAGGGACTGAAGACAAAGAAACAGGGAAAGGAGTTCAGACTGGGCCATTATTTTCAAATAAAGAATCATAGGAAATAAAGAATTATTCCATGAAATGAATCAAGTTATTTTCACCAAATAATGTCTATCACTAAAAAAAGTATCAGACATTATAAAAGGAGCTGTTTCAAAGTTGTGCCAGACCATCAGCTGAATTCACCCCTTTGTCGCAAGGTATTTCATTGCTCACATAACAGTCCCATATGATGAGATGTATGCGACTGACTGATGACTTTTGGGATTTCACGACATTGGTTTTATGCTCTGTTGGAATAATAGATGTTCTTGAGATTTTGTGTTGTGTTGTTTGCAATATCATCTGAATGATGGAGTGAGTCAGATCAGAGATGCTATGAAGATACAGTTTGTGTACCTGCAAACTGCCTTTGAACTGCATGGCTAACATCTTTCTTTTTTGGTCCTGTGGTTTCTTCCTCAGTGGCTCCTTCATGGCTTCTGTGAGGTTCATGTCATCCTGAAAATACATTAAGACAGAGACTCCTGTAATCAAATTCTAATTAACATAGACTGTATTGAACAGTGATAGCTTACACATCAGTTCAGGTGTACTTTGGAATAGGAGTACCCTGGCGGACTAACCATATTTTCCCAGACCTTGTCAGTGTATTGCTGACTTCTTCCCAATGGCTTTGAGTATGGTCGTGAAACTTCACCCACTTGTGAATCTAGACATGAAGAGGCATCGAAAGAAGAAATATGATTTAACATATCAAGGACCATAACTCAAGTTATTAGGAAGAAGTCAGAAATATACTGCTGGGAAGAGTTGGATCATGAGCCATGGTACATGTACTTTTCCTGGAGATTTGCTAATGCTGAACCCACAAATAATGGCTGGTTATATCACCTTCTCTCCAGCTTCAGGCAACTGATATAATGATACCCCCTTCTCCCCCCTTCACATATTGTTAATCAAGGATATGTAATATGGTATTACTACACGTACGGTACCCAAAATCGTTTATGTACACCTACTAAAGGCCTTCCCATTTCAATTCTTGGCAGTCACATTTTCTTTGTCAACACTTCATTAATTCATTATCATTAAGGCAGTAGAGGACGTTCATTTCTACAGGTTGAAATTTTGTTAAAATTTCAGTATGTTTTCATCAGGTTAAGAGAAATGATCCATGGAAAAAACATAGTGGGTCACCATCCTCATTAAAAAAATATGGTAGCCAAATGTATACCACTTAAAAGCCATAACACTGAATACATAGGAAAATTTGATTTTTTTTCTTCTTTTATCTCAATAGATCAAACTTCCCAAGGTCAAATTTTCACCATTTTTTTTATATATTACTAAAGATAAGTTTATTTACTAAACATATATAGTGCTTGTTGAATATGTAATAAAAACAAGGCGACACCATACTTTCTTAGAAATATATCAACGGTATAACAGCTAACCAAGCCTTTTCAGTCCTATTTCCAGGAGGGGGTGGGGGTATGGAATAGGGGAGGGTGTGGGGAATATTATTGGAGTATCATTTATTAGCCATTCACAAGTTTCCTTTTTATTGAAAGTGAATTAAAGCGAATTTTGGGGGATTCCAGAGGAATAATTTTCAACCTCCGGGGCACTTTACACTTTCCTACCGTTGAATCTAAAATGCCAATTTTGATCAGTCCTACATGTATCACACTATCGAAACCACCAGAAAAATGTGTCTTTAGTTGACTTTTATCCCATTTCGAGATGTCTGGGTACTTTTGTTTGGAAATTCAGTTTGTTTTGGAAAATTTGACAAATCATCATGTTGTAACCCCATAAGATCAGGGAAATGAACGTCCTCTACTCCCTTAATAGATCATTATTATTATTGTCTCTGTACTATTGATTATGTTTATTTATGTCCTGTTCACCCATCCTAGACTAAATAAAGTATTGCTTAAACCAGATTGGGCCCCCCCGATGTTGATTTCACAGTAATATAAACTGTTTTGTACTTTACTTTGGAAGGTTGATATAGGAAACCATGACCATGGAACCTCTACTTAACTATATCAGGCTAGATACATGTACAGGCTAAATTTGGGGAAACTCTTCACTCTGGGAAAGCAATCTTCCCATCCTTCAGTTTCTATCAAATTCCAACTTGGTTGGTTCTGCTGGTCATCTAAATGTTACAATCTACAACACTATAGGTAAAGCAATAAATACTAATGAATTGATGCAAAATTATGTCATTAAATACTGCTGTACACAGTTAATCAAGTAGTATAAACTTAGACAATATGCAAATATAGGTGTGTGTGTTTGCTTTGCTCACATGTTTGAGTGTCAGTAAAGTTCTATCAATTTAACCTGTCTGTTTGAGTTCATAAAATGGTGTGTCTAGGAATCCCTGAATACAGAAAAAGGCATTAATTTTTCTGTTGACTTCACACAATATTCCTTTAGTCTGTAACATCTGTAGTCCTAACACATACAGGTTTGAAAGTGATAGTTGTGTAGGAAGGCTATCAACTGATGGCATGATCTGACCCCTGTCACAGTCTGGTGAGACTCTAGAGACAAATACTTCACAGACAACTATATTAACTACCCCATAAAACCTATACCCATGGACACTTTCACTGCCAAGAATATACATTTATTTACAACTCTCCAGACAGAACTGGCTAACATTTCCACCTTTAGGCATCAACTTTGCTAATTATAGGAAAAGTAGTGCCTGGATCTATTATCTAATACATACATCGCTACAGTGAAACCTGTGAATACGGACACCTGGGTAAACTGACCAACCTCTAAATACTGGCATTATCAATGGCTCCAATTTGATAAACCAGAATTCTGTCAAAACCGACGCTATAATCTGGTCTCAAGTATGGTCGGTTTACACAGGTTTCACTGTACATGTAGTTCCAATTCAATCTTCATACCAATGTGACCACGCACATAATTAACAAGACAGAACTTAGCACAGCTTGTCATGGCATTAATGCTGATGTTGGGGAAACTTTTCATTATTTTCATACAAGTAGGCCTACAGGTGTATGTGCATGAAATTTGGTTATTGGCAGCTTTCAGCAATGATTGATTAGTAAACGAAAAACAAATCACTAGAGTGTAATGAGTGTAAACCCAATGATTCAATCCCTACAACTCCAGCACGAGTCCACAAAAACAGTACAAGTTCATGCTGCCTGAATGGACAAACTCACAATTTAAGTCAAAAGAGATGTTTGAAGGAATAAGACAACAGAAATTGTAAAATTATACAATGCAATTATGCCATATACAGGGGTCAAAATATTCAAAATAATTTACTCAAGACAGGTGGCCAAAATGTTTACCTGTCATCTTTAAGAATTACCTGAACATGCAATCGCAACATGAACATGTAACTCCAGATTAATGACAAAGTTAGATGTTGCAAGACACTAATAAATTAATGACACCTTGTTTACTTGCACTTATTAGCAGGTGTTTTGAATGAATTTTGTTGAAGATATATTTTGAACACCAAAACAAAATTATTGGCTACCTGTCAATAGAGACAGGTACTTTGTTTCTCTACCTGTCTCTTTCAAAAAATACCTGTCAGAGACAGGTAAACCGGTGTAAATTTCGACCCCTGCATATAGCAGCAATGGAATGAGATGATTATTGACATAAACTTTGAACCTAGAAATCTGATTTCTTGGAATCAGAAAGGACATACCTGTACATGTACGGTATACAATTGAATGATACTAGCAGAAACAAGCGTTCTGAGAACCCCAACATTTCACCTTGCGGGGCTACAGACAATAATGTCTGGAATAGATTATCTGGTACAGACAATAACATCAGTCCCATGTGGAATTACACATGTACTGGCATATAAGTTAATCCCATGTAGGATGGATAGGTCAGTGCTGTCGGATTACCAGTGCATAGGGCAGTCCAGTGTGAGTTTACTGCTGGATAGGTCAGTCCCATGTGAGATTACTGCTGGATGGACCAGTCCCGTGTGTTATTACTGATGGATAGACCAGTCCCCTGTGGAATTACTGCTGGATAATCCAGTCCCAAGTGTGATTACTGCTGGATAGGCCAGCCCTGTCTGGGATTACTGCTGGATAGATGAGTCTTGTATGGGATTGATGCTGGTTAGGACAGTCCCGTGTGGGATTACTGCTGCATAGGCAGTCCAGTGTGGGATTACTGCTGCATACGGCAATCCTGTGTGGGATTATATGGCTGGGGAGGCCAGTCCCATGTGGGATTACTGCTGGATAGTCTTAATCTGTGTGGGATTACAGCGGGATAGGTCAGTCCCATGTAGGATTATGGCTGGATAGGTCAGTGCCATGTGGGATTACTGCTGCATATTGCAGTCCAGTGTCATATTACTTATGGACAGGTCAGTCCCATGTGAGATTACTGCTGCATAGGCCAGTCCCGTGTGGAATTACTGCTGGATAGGCCAGTCCCATGTGGGATTACTGCAGGGTAGGCCAGTCCGGTCTGGGATTACTGCTGGATAGGTCAGTCCCGTGTGGCATTACTGCTGGATAGGCCAGTCCCATGTGGGATTACTGCAGGGTAGGCCAGTCCGGTCTGGGATTACTGCTGGATAGGTCAGTCCCGTGTGGCATTACTGCTGGATAGGCCAGTGCCATTTGGGATTACTGCTGGATAGATCAGTCTTGTGTGAGATTACTGCTGGATAGGCCAGTTCGGTCTGGGATTACTGCTGGATAGTTGAGTTCCATATGGGATTACTGCTGAATAGGTCAGTCCCGTGTGGCATTACTGCTGGATAGGACAATGCCATTTGGGAATACAGCTGGATAGGTCAGTCCCATGTGGGATTACTACAGGAGAGCTGTGACCTAGGAAAACATGAAACATGTCCACCAAGTTTTATAATCATCGCACGAAAGGTTCAACAAACTTTCCATGTACAGATCTACATGTAAATTTTTGCCCAACAGAAACCTTATCAATGGAAAGGTACAAAGTCTAAACTGCAATAATCAGGACAAAAATTCATACTTAATGTCATATTTCTTAAATAGCACATGCACATCGTCGAATCACATTAAACTTGGGTAGCAAGTGTCAAACTCCAATGAAAGCTGACAGCTTCAGAAAACTTTCCATGTACAGGTGTACATGTATATACATGTACATTATTATTGGCAGATTACTTAGACAAAACGCTCAAAATTTGAACAAAAATTAATATTTCATCTCCTAAATAGCACAGGTACATCTTCTAATCATAGGAAACATCTGTACCAAGTTTCCTAATCATTCAATGACAGCTGACAACTGCGGCAAACTGTGGTGTACAGATGTATATGTACAATTCACCTAAACAGAAAACTCATTCATTTGCCATAATTTGGAGAAAAATTAATATTTCTTCTCAAAAATAGCACAGGTACATCTTCTAATCATAGGAAACATCTGTACCAAGTTTCATAATCATTCAATGACAGCTGACAACTGCAGCAAACTGTGGTGTACAGATGTACATGTACAATTTACCTAAACAGAAAACTCATTCATTTGTCATAATTTGGAGAAAAAATAATATTTCTTCTCAAAAATAGCACAGGCACATCCTCTAATCATCAGAAACATGTGTACCAAGTTTCATAATCATCCAATGACAGCTGACAACTCCAACAAACTTTCTAAGTACAGATGTACAGGTGCACTTCAGCTAAACGCAAAACTCTATCATAGGGATTTTAACATTGGAGCACCCCAGGGGTAGTACCCCAGGTGGCATACCCACCCCCCATATTTTTTTTTTAAATTTTTCTAATTTTTCTAGATTTTTTTTTAATTTGCTAAACCAAAAACCTTATCATTTCCAGGCAGGGGACACCGACATGGACACCGACAACGACATCCTCTTTCCCCCCTCACAATATCTCCCCTTTACTTCGTAAGGCGAGATAAAAATTGGGTGCTTTCACTTCTATTCAACATATCAGTTTTCCTCAAATTTTTTCTCCCCAGAGTTTCTCAAGGATGAATTTCATCTCGTACACAAAGGAATGTAAAATATATTTGTGAATGTCAGGTTTATGTGTAGTATGGATGAAACATCTTATCTCCTCAGGTTATTAGAGCATACTAATGTTTCTTCCTATTCCCAATTTAGTATTCCCTGCAGCTGAGCTCCCCTGTTCCTTGTCTTCACAGTCATAGGTCAAAGGGCAGACAACTGTGGCTACTGGAATATTTCACTACTGTACTGTAGAGATTCTAATAATATGGTCAGTCTTTACAGAGTCAATATACATGTAGAGTAATCCCTTTAATAATTCAGACACAGGAAATGAAATTTTCTACCATAAAATCTGGGGGAAGATGAAGTTGACAATATAGTTCAAAATCATGCATACATGTACATGTAGATGTATAATCCAGTATTTCTACATTATTTCAATTATTTTAGAGGGTGATCAATTTATTCGAATCAGTGATTGAATTATGTTCCCAAAATTGGGGGTGACTGAACTTTGATGGGGGCTTTGAATTATTAGAAGGATTGACATAGTTACATTTGATTGATGTATCTGTGGTTTCACCACCAGTAAACCACAGAAAAATATAGAAATTGTCTAGTATACTGCACTATGCAGCAACTATGTATATGCAGCAGTGATCACTTCTTTAGTTGGTGAAGGTTAATACTAGTGTTATGAGGCCTGGATTAGGACCTTGATAATCCTGTAACCCTATCCTGTAACATTATCAAGTAGGGACAGTTCTCTAATAAAGTTATCACCTGCCATTTTGGTGTATAAAATTCTGTCAGACAGTTCTATTCAATGACCTCACTGCAGTCTTCAGTTTTACAATAGAGTCATATACGCTTGCTTTGGCTACATACTCTTCCGTTCTGCCTTTTCCTGGGTTGCCTCCTGTCTGATGGTAACAACCCAAATGCGGAGAGTTACATAACCAATGACACTCTTTAATGTAATTGACCGATAACAGATGATTTTACCCCAATGGAATTGTATGAAATCAGTTTCCCCTGATCAAATCTCCCCATGCCCAGTGTCCATATTCAGGCTTATCACATCAGAAGCGGGTATTATTTGCCAGATCAGGCAGAGCTGTAGTTGCTTTCCAAGGTTGGGCTACCTCATTCTTCCCATCATTGTTGACAGTGAAACACCTTAACAGACAGTTCCTTTTCCATTGAGAAAGAAACACACCTGATGGTAAAGAGAATTAGAAACAAATGTTTACACCTGCAAAATCTGCTCTGCCATTTGTTGATACACAATTAAATACTCCAAATAATACATATTAGCAGAATAAGCATTTGCACATTTCCCAGTTAAACTCTGTCACCCAAGATTTTTTGAAGATATTTCTTGTTTTGTGTAAATTCCTCCTCAAAGTTCTATTCATTCACCTCACCAGAGTTTTCATATTTTATCTAACAGATCATCCCAAATTCCCCCCAGTCTGAGTCAGAGAATTTACTGCAAAGATTGACAGGAAAGATTTTATATTTTTATGACATGTGAGAACATTGAGAAATGTCACAAGTGTTGAGCAGTCGAGTACATGTACATGTTTATTGTGTACCTAGACACCATTGTCTGTAACTCACAATAATCATGGCTTACTGCCAATGACCAAGATTCTTGTTGGGGCGTAAAACTGTGCAGACTATAAACAAACAACACTGGCTTGAAATGCCAGCAAAAACAGTCTACATGATGTGTAGATATGAATTGTTGGGTTATCATCACTGGAATACATAATATAAAAGATTATCACATTTCAGAGTAAATTGTAGGGTTTTGATTGGTTAATTACCCTAGTGCATCAGACCAGGGTGAGTGAGTGAGTGAATAGAATTTAACGTCGCTTTCAACAATATTTCAGCTATATCACGACGAACCAACTAAGCACCACCCAGCCCAGTTGTGTTCCTGCTACTTCAAAGAAGAAATCTTTGAAGCAGCATGGAACCAGACACCCTCCATCCACCCTATAAAACACTGAAGACAGCGCACAAGACGCAGACAAGACGCTTACATGGTGCAATAAAGACAAGTGATATTACAGTGTTAGACACCACATTATCAAGTTCCTGTTGCTTCTCAGCAAAGTGCATTGAAGCAACAGGAACCTGTGCCCACTGGACACCCACCAACCACCCGCGTGCATCAGACCATATTGCAAGTCTCTGTTGGCCACCGTTGGTATACCAATTCAAATTTCCCGTATACCAATGCTGTCGAGGACGCCCGTGCCCATATACCAACGCAGTCAAGGACACACGTGCAACACCAGCAGACAAAGACTGTTTCAGGCAAATTTGTCTGCACGAGTTTGTGCGAGATCTGCCACTGGAACAAGTTGTGTGAGGCAAATTGCATATTTGCGGATGAAGATAAGAAATAAATTATCATCGAAAGCTTTATACATTGTATGCCACATTAACAGGAACGTCAGAATGTAAGATAAGTATTTCATCCAGTTCATTTGTTCATCGCGGAGCAGATCGAAAAAGGAATCAACGCTACCTGTCCGACTCGTGATGTTTTACGTTGTTCAACGTTGAGTTATATTCCTGTTTTTTTCTTTTGGGTTGGTGGTATATATGTTAAACCAACAAGGAAAATAGCTCTTCAATGTGATAAATTTGTTATACCATGCTTTTGCTTAGGTATACAGGCTGATATTTCGTCTCGAAGATAAATATTTTCACTCGCCCTGTGGGCTCGTGAAAATATAAATCTTCGAGACGAAATACCAGCCTGTATACCCATGCAAAAGCATGGTATAACTTATATTATCATAAGACTGCAGTATCCTTTCAAAACTATTGACATCCAAGACAGGCATGGTGGAGCCGGGGTGGGGGGCACAATATGAATAGAGGGGGGATGAGGACCACCTTGGAAATGCCTTGAAATGAGTCGAAATGTGTACCCCTCTCTTTCTTCCTTCATGGGATCAATTGCAGTTTCCTACAAAGTTCCAATTTCTTCCCAGTGTGTTAACTACAGCACAGTCTTCATGAATTAACAGTTTCATATGATATCTTTTTCGATAAAAATGTTAACTAGTGCTGGAAATTGCTGCGTTTGGCATCCACAACTTCACACAATTCAGCTTGGCATTGATGCAACAATTTAAGCATGTCGATGAAGTGACCTTTTCTTCTCTGAAAATGCACCAAAGTGTGTAAACTGGAGGGTAGATTTTCAAAATTTCCCGAGGGAGGCCCCCGGACCTTGTGCTTCAACCGAGAGGGACACCCCTCCTAGTCCCACCCCCAATTTGGCCCCTGAATGTTGATTTGGTTCTGCCACACCTGCAAGATGCATGAAAGTCCAAAAACATAATAAATTTGATAAAAATTCATATTTCGTCACATGTAGCAGATGCACATCTTCAAAGCATGTTTAACATGAATTGCAGGCAAGCACCTAAAAGGTGCGTGGACCCCTCAGCCTGTTATTTTTTTTAGTCAAGTAGGATCAGGGCTGCATCTAGAGCCAATTTAGTTCCGGAAAACGTATGGGTGCCCAAAACTCAAATGAAGCAAAAAATGAAAGTGTTGTTGTTGTTCAATTTGAAAAGAAGTACTCCAAGAAAAAAGCTTCTGAGAGCCTCAATATCGATCCGATTGCATAGAGGGTATTGAATTTCATGTTAATAAACCTCTGTTTTGTGATTGATCACAGGCTCTTTGCGCCAAAATTCACTACAACAAGGATTCTGAGAACCCCAACAGCTCGCCTTGCGGGGTCATCCGCCGAAGGTGCAGCAGTATTGAATGCATACATGTAGAGCAAACAATAACGTCTGGAATAGGTGATGTGGTACAGACAATAATGTCTGGAATAGATTATCTGGTACAGGCAATAACATCAGTCCCATGTGGGATTACTGGTATATAAGTTTATCGCATGTAGGATGGATAGGTTAGTGCCGTCAGATTACTGGTGCATAGGACAGTCCAGTGTGAGATTACTTTTGGATAGGTCAGTCCCATGTGTGATTACTGCTGGATAGGTTGGGTTTTGTCAATAACATGAAGCTTCGCATAAAGATCGAGCCCTTCAGGTTGCACATCACTGGCAATGACAATACATATTGCAATAAAAATTTGACTTCTTTGTCAGTGATGTTGAAGTTGGATTGAAAGATGAACTATATTATAAAACTTGAAATAAAGATTACCTTTTTTCCAAAAGTAAGCTACATGTCATTATGAATACATGTACAATTGAAATTTGGTCTGAGATGTGAGTGTGAAATGCCTGGACAAATATGGTTCGTGCAAAATCTTTAGGTTAAATCATGACGAGGAATGGGATTCGATACCAAAATTGAAGGAAATGGTGTTCTTCATTAAAGGCGACACAAAATTCCAAACCACCAGAGCTTAATATTTAATATTGTACTTCTGAAATGAAATAACGTCATTAAACTATTAGTAATTACTAAAAGGAATATATTGTAGTTGATTTGACGTGTTTGTGTATATGTAACAGGTCGATACTTGGTGTAAGAACGCATTGTTGAGGCTTTTGTGCAGCTAAAAAGGGTCACGTCTAGACGCATTGTTGAGCTCAGACAGGCTATTGTAGGCTTTGTCTTGTGCGTTCTTACACCAAGTATAAACCTACAATGTACACTACATCTCCTACCTAATAGGTTAGTATCACATATAAGAGATATATGCAGCTTCGCAAAAAGATCGAGCCCTTCAGGATGGCACATCATTTGAGGTTGCACATCATTGACAATGCACATCATTTAAAATAATAAATTTATCAAGAAATATGATTTCTATATTTAGTGATGTTGAGGTTGGATTGAAGGAGGAACTATATTATATAACTACTAATAAAGATTACATTTTTTTTCAAAAGTAAGCCTACACATCCTATTGCATAGATCTGATGAATACATGTTTATGTATAGTTAGGAACAATAGGTGTGCAATTTTGAGCACGTTCTTGGTGTAACTTTGTGTGATGATATGTGAACAAACAAAGCTAATAACAGTGCAATAGCAGGACTAAATCTATCATTTCAAGCATGCAATGGGACACTTGCACTGTGGTAAACCTTCACATTTGTATGCAAATAAAAGAATGCAATGACAACTGTGTCCAATCATATTGTAATGCTCCATAATAATGTGCACAGGTAAAGACTGAGCTCACAAACTGATTCAAACTCACTTTTAATTAATATAGTAAGTTAAATGTGTGGACACAGATATGGTTGTACAAAAGCTTCAGGGTCAACGAGAATTTGATAAAATTTAAGAAAATGGTGTCCTTCATTTAAGGCGACACGAAATTAAAAACTAACAGGGGTTCGGTACTGCGGGATTCCCCCGCCAGTTATTTTGATATTGTACTTCTGAAATAAAATAATGTCAAAAACTATTAGTAAATACTATAAAGGAATATACTGTATATGATTTGGTATGTATGACTGTATATACAATGTACACTGCATCTCATGCCTAATAAGAAGTCAAAATTATTCTAAGTCCAGCCTAAACAACAAAGATCAACCCAGAAAACTTTCTAAGTCCAGCCTAAACATAAAAGTCTAACCGGACACCAACACCAACACCGCCACTTTCCCCCTCTCTCTCCCAATACCTCGCCTACTTCGTATACGGCGAGCTAAAAATTGGACCCTCCATAATGAATTACGAAAAGGAAGTGGGAGTTTGGGATCGGAACCTGCAAAAAATCCCTGAATACAGTCCTGTGGATACAGTTTGTGTGATTTCTGTACCATATATAATATACTTCGTTTTCACATGAGTGGTGTGCTGGGATTACAGCATGCAAGAAAGTGTAGCTTTATCAGTGGCAATTTATGCATTGCACAAGTGTGATAACAAGTTAATGGCATAGAAACACTGATTGACACAGGCCCACCATGCATTATCATTATTTGGAGGGGGGGCATAAGCTCCAGGTATGCGAACTGGTTAAAAATTGCCCAGAGTGAGGCTGAAAATGGGCTCTCCTAATCACTCATTTTAAATAATTTCCAAGGTACATACATGTACAGTAAGATGTTTGGTGATAGAAACTGTTGTACCAGTTATATTGTAAATGTGTGGACACAAATATCCGCTCATGCAAAAGTTTTAGGATAAATCATATGATGTGGAATAGAATGATTTAACAGCAAAATTGAAGAAAAATGTTGTCCTTCATTTAACCCCCCACCGGTTAGTTCCTCTTGTACTTCTGAAATAAATAATGTCACCAACCTGTTAGTTATTTTACTATAAAGAAATACATTTTAGGTGATTCAGCATGTGTGTGTGTGAAAAAACAACGCACACTGCATATCATACATATCACATGAGGCTGACAAGCTGTGGATAGGAAAAAGTCCCAAACTTTAACATTTAGTGCCCCAGGGGTGGGGAAATCCTCCCGAGGGTGGTGCATAGGTTGAACAAGTGTGGCATCATGTAAGCTCCCAGAATATATGGGAATTGGGAGGGGGGGTTCCATCCAATGATTTTCTTGAGTTGAATCTTGAATGGACCAGGCTTTCTTTTATCAGGGAACCTTCAAAAGTCACAATGAAACATGCAACCAAGGGTTCCCGATGGGCATAGATAACAGTGCAAAAGCTAAGCCATCAATAAATATTAAAAAAAATAATTAAAAATCAGGAAATCATCATAGCCATATGAAAATCTAATCATTTCATCAGTCGACATTCAGGAAGCTCTCACCAAAGTTTGGTCAGTCCCGACTTGATAGATCTGCAGATATTGAGCGGACAAGAACATGTTGATGGGCATAGGTAACAGTGCAAAATCTCAACCATCAATAAATAATAACAAAAAATAATTAAAAATCATGAAATCATCATAGCCATCTGAAAATCTAATCATTTCATCAGTCAACATTCAGGAAGCTCTCACCAAACTTTGGTCAGGCCCGACTTCATAGATCTACAGATATTCAGCGGACAAGAAAATGTTGACGGACGGACGGACGGACGGACGCCAGGACGGACGGACGTACGTACATGGCAACGACAAGACCCCACAGCCCTATGGGCTGAGGGGTAACAAGCTAAGAAAGTTTCAGGGTCATCCACTCAAAACTATAGGACTAGTTGATTATACTGGAGTTCCACTGGTACACTGTAATTGATGGCCATACTTCAGTATCAGTGGTACAGTGTAATTTGTGGTAAAAATGGCAAGTCCAAAACATCATAAATTTGACAAAAATTAATATTTCATCTCAAAAATAGCAGGTGCACATCTTCGAAGCATGTTGAATAATCCTGCTAAGTTTCAGAAGCATCCACTCAAAACTAGTTGATTATGCTGTAATTGATGGCGAAAATGTCAAAGACCAAAAACATAATAAATTTGACACAAATCTCACAAATAGCAGGTGCACCTCTTCGAAGCATGTTCAATAAGCCTGCAAGACGGACGGACAGATGGACAGACAGACAGACAGACAGAGCAAATACCTAATACCTCCTGGATACTTCATAGCGGAGGCATAAAAATATGTCAAGATGGGTCATCTTCATTATGTTTTGGTTCTATTGTTGGCTGTTCAGGTATGAATTTGGAAACCATGGCTATTCTGAAGAGAGATCTTGTCAACAATGATGATGACAAGAGTGACAGGCAGATTATACTGGTAATGACAAACAGTTCAATCAAATTGGCGAAGGGGAAAAAACACGATTAATATACACCAGCCGTCGCAATTGACGTCAGCATTCAGCATTGCTGACGCAAAAAGCCGAAGCAATTGGAGTGCTTCGGACATCAGACCCCTAGTCAGGAATCCAAAGGGGCATGGGGGAAAAGAGAGTCCTAGGCATTTTAGCCGGGGGTCTGGGCCCCAGCCGCCAAAGACCTCGCGGTGCTCCCAGAACCATCAGAAGCAATTTTGGGGCATTTCAGATCCATCCATTTAAGTGAACTATCATGGTATTCATTTAGTGATTTCCTAACACAACCACAGTTGCCTGGCTTGTGGGGTATTTGATGGTATTAGATCCCTCATATATTTCCAATCAATTATTGAAATTTATTCAAATATTGTTTTCTTTTTCTAAGCCTATTTGAAAAAAATCCTTCATTTTTTTTTCTCTTTTTCTATGTCAGAGATCAACTTCTAGAAGAAAATTAAAAACTGTTGTAACTTTAGTTTTGTTCAGCTTCACATCAATGGGAATGACCTCATTTGATACGAGAGGAACACAAAATTTAACTTGAAAATTTGTTATTCAGATTTCAATTAGTTATTGAAAGTATACTTAGACATCCACCATCAAAGTCAACTGTGATAACTCCCAATATCCTCTTGTGAGACAAATCCAACATTTAATAGACATCTGCTGTCCATGGAGAATTTATTGTCCTTATCAATAATATAGAAAGAAAAGCAGAAAAACTTGTTTTGAAGTCAATTTTCCCTGTGTCCTGGAATTTCTCTTTCACAGCCAGAGCAACCACAATCAGAGTCCTATTGCAATAATTCCTTTACTGATTTTTATTTTATTTTCATTAGAAATCCAGATCAGAAAGAATGAAGCACTACCATGAATTCTATTTCTTTTTATCAAATTGCTGATCAAACTGGCTGCTAATGTATTGTATTATTTTTTCCATTCTATAATGGTTGTTCTCTTGAGCCTACATCAAAAGAGGAAGGAAACTCTCACTTCTCACTGTTTCTTTACTGTACGGAGTTATTTCCCTTGATTTTTTTTTTTTTTTAACCAATCAGGATTTTATCTTGCATTCAGCCCCTCCCAAACAGGAAAACAAACATGGCAGCACAAACATGTGCTCAACGATGTTAGACAATGTTTCAAACTGAATCCTTGGAGGAATTGAAGGGTAATTTGACCAATAAACATTGAATAAACGTTTTTCAGGATTAGAGAAGGATGCTTGTACAGAGTAAGTATCCTACAGAACGTGAAAAATGCAGTTGGAGCCGATATTTCGGGCATGGCGCTCTGCTTCTAAAGATGAGGGCAGCATGGCGCTGATTTTTGGGGCATGGCGGTGGATTTTTGGGGCATGGCGCTGCGCCACGCCAAATAATGCTAGCTAGGGGTCTGGACATTTTTAACATGGGGCTGAATGGGGGATAATGTAATTTTACAACATTTTCTGCTGATCAGATTTCTGAATTGTGAGGGCTGTATGTACACTGTAATTTAAGTAGCAAAAATCAGTTACTGCATTTCCATCTTTATTTCAACATCCATCACTGAATGAGGGAGAAGGAAGCAAAGGAATGTGAAATATCTGTGTTTTTATCATGGCCTCGCACATGTTACAGCATTTAATGTTCATCACCACACCCATCATGTGAGATAAAAAATGTATTTCCTACATGTACATGTACATGAGCTTGATACAATGTGACAGTGGCAATGACACATGTAGGTAATTAAGTATAACTGTCAACTTTGACTGCTCAAAACTGTTCACATTAGTCAACCCAACATGTTAACAGCGAGACCCTACAGGTACACGAGTACTAACGATGCAAATATAACATTGATTTGATAACTGAATCGTATAAAGTCTCATTGCAGTGCAAGAGGTGAAATGCAATGATTTTGAAGCATGACATCAATATCATAGTATTATTTTGTGACTATTTGTTTTGCTTTGAAATGTATCCCAAGAAAAGACCAAAACTTCAAAGGCACAGTGTACGTCGATTTGTAAAACAGGCCTCAAAATTTAAGGTTTAGTTTAAACATCAAAACTCAATATGAATTTCACCCAAATGTCTTCACTAACTGTATCTTCAGATCTGTAATATCGAATAAGGATCACAGCATCATAATGAACATTAATGATTAATGTTTTCTTCATGGAATAAATGTTATTGAGAAAAGAAATGGTTTTGTGATTTTTTTTACAAAATTGTTACATGTACATGTATGTATCTCAATCAGAAAACACTGCGTAGAAATCACCCAAATATTTAAGTGTATTAAAAACATGTAAGACAAATGTATAGCCCAGCTACATGTAGTTTTATCTCTCTACATTTCTTGGTGGTGTGAAGAAAGATCAGATCGCCCAATTGTTTAATCTTTCGAAACAACTATTCAATGTGATGAAATATCTGAGGAAAGATTTTACATAATTTAATTGAAAAGAGGTATGTCAGTACTGTTAATATGCTCATCAAACATCAACAAGGCAGTAAAGGAACTGATATTATATTTGGAAACTTTATCAAGCAACTTTCAATTAACCATTTGACCTTTTAGCCAAAATTATGAAATAAATCCAAATATCTTGGGAGCAGATGGCAGTAGATTTATCTTTCTCCAAGAATAGACAGAATCCTGATAGACATGTATACATGTATCTGGATGAGTAATCTCAAATCTCGCTATCAAGGTCTGGTTCTTTTCTACCAATTGAGGAATTGACGCAATTAAAGATGTAACTAGCCTCAAAATCAATGAATTTTGTAAACTCTGTTCCATCTGTTTTTCAGCAACGAAGTTTGCTAAAGCATTTATATTTGATGACAGTGGGATTGCCATACACAGCTGCAGGGGTCGAAATGTTCATGAAATACCTGCAGGACATTTGTCAAGAATTGTCCGGTACATAATTAAAATACATGTAAACTGACTGAAAACCTGCATGACAGTGCCAATTTTCTGCCGGACATCTCCTGCAAATAGATAGCAATTTCGACCCCTGATACATATACAGCGAATGCAACAATATCTTGTCAGGGAAAAATGAAACTCTGCCCAGTTCGACAGGTTTTCTGTTTCGCCATTGAATATGTGGAGAGGAAAATGACGTCGCCAGGTGCGACGTTTGAGTGACACACATGTAGCGATGCTCACGAATCTGAATGCTGAACAGCTGCAGCCATAAGATAATGTCATGGCTCGTACCCAAGGTTATATAGAGTGGCAGAGCATACGTCGGCAGAATGCACCACACGTGTAAACACTTGTTGACACGGCCGTCGATGCCATGCCGTTTATTTTTAAAGATGAATTCCTTCTATTTTCTCATGATTGGTGGAAAAAAGTTTAGTTGTTTATGGTCAAATGTGTTTTATTTTGTACCTGTCATAACATATGTCAATTTCGCAGAGTTTGGGATAGATCGACTCCAGCCAAGATTTGAGGCTGATTACATATTTAACTGCCCAGTCGAAGTATTTCATTTCTAATAGTTTCTAACACTTGACTGTTCCTTTCAATATGTCTCAAATATGCTGGAGGAAATTAGTTTGGCTTAATCGTGAACAGAGCATTTTAACATGTACAATATAGCAGAAAAATCGTATCAACTTTCAACTTTGATAATCCCTTAATTTTAAGGAAAATATCTCCAAAAATATGTTTTGTTGTTGTTGTTAGTCATGTTGGTACCATTTCAAAAATTTGCTGTCCACAGTAATGAATCTGACATCAACATCGTTATTACGTGCGGTGGGAAACTGTACTCACTGTAGTTTTAATAATAAGAGCATAGCAATCATGAAGCAACACGCCACCTATCATACATGTAATATTTATTGAAATGATTTTTTGAGAGAAAGAATTGGTCGTCAGTGGGATTTGAACCCACGACCCCGGCTCAACGCTCCGATGCTCTACTGACTGAGCTTTCACATCCCCAGATGAAAATGTAAACAAGAAATCTATTTATATTATTTGTACATGTACAGATAATTCCTTTATCTTGACACTAAAGTTTCATTTTTTCTAATTACTTGCAGATTTTATATGGACTAAACAGACTTGGACTTTGTTATATAAATGTCTGCGGTACTTGTAACAACTATCTCCTCAATAAATCATTAATAGTCAATCTATGTTCATTGACTTTGAACACAAGTCACATATACACATACCTGTCTATGTAGGACAGTAATATTGATTTCTAATACATGTAGGTATGCACCATCACATACCATAGAATGTAATTTACACATAACTTGGGCTTGGTTCACATACTTTCTAACCATTCATGTATAGATTGTACCTTCATCTGCACATGTTGAAAGAAGCTGCAATTATTTGAATTTAATTTTTCCGTACAGCACTAAAAAACCCTCTCACTCTCAGCTAGATCTATTTCCAGACCTTACAGTACATTAAATATAAATGCACTCCACAAATTAAGAGTACAAGCAGGAGTCCAGTTTTCCCACTGGTAATCAGGTGCAAATTTCAATCAAAAGCTTTTCATGACCAAAATAATACATGTAACAGTATCAGTATATGATTTCAAGGGATAAATGCAAAAAGAAATTTGTTTAAAATGGCTGCAACATAGAATATAGTAAAATTTCAGCAGCCATGGGTTACTCATTATCATGGCATCAGATTGTATGCCTCCTTCTGTCAAATATACCCTCTGATTGCAATGGGGTTAAAAACAGTGGTGCACAGCTTTTGTGTGCATGGCTCTCAGCCAATCAGCATCGTCTGTTTCTAAATGAAGCGGAGGGTACTTATAATGTCACAGCTAAATAAGACGCTGCACTCTGTGCTTTTTACAAATAGTTAAGCATCTTTTTTATTCTTTCTTCTGTAAAATATACCGGATGCATTCTCCATCTCTCTCATATGGAGATACATGCTTCCTGTGTCAATCAAAATCCATACAGACTTATAATCATGGGTACCACAGATTTTGACACAGTGAAGTCAGAGGATGCTACATCAACATTTTAGGAGGTGACAAGTGAGTGAGTGAATAGAATTTAACATCGCTTTCAACAATATTTCAGCTATATCACGACGAACCAACTAAGCACCGCCCAGCCCAGTTGTGTTCCTGCTACTTCAAAGAAGAAATCTTTGAAGCAGCATGGAACCAGACACCCTTCATCCACCCTATAAAACACTGAGGACAGCGCACAAGACACAAACAGGACGCTTACATGACACAATAAAGACGAGTGATATTACAGTGCTAGAAATCACATTATCAAGTTCCTGTTGCTTCTCAGCAAAACGCATTGAAGCAACAGGAACCTGAACCCACCCAACCACCCGCTAGGAGGTGACAAACTGAGACACCTGAAGAATGTGAGTTGATTTAGTCAATCTAACATTGGCATGAGCCAGTCACCTGTCCATGGCAGCCCCAAGTTAAAACTGTCATAGGAAAGAAACTACCTAAAAATCCTACTTATTACACCCAATGACTTGATTTGCATATAAAATACTCAAATTTTGGACATTTATGAATCTCTGATATTGTCTTAAAAGTGATGGATTAAACCTGTCAATTGGTACCCAATCATAGCTGCTGTTTTAGTCACATTACAGTTAGTACAGTACAGTTGGTTGGCTATCACAATAGTTTGATAAAGAGGTTCAATGGCCTATTGGGGGCAAGATGTTATGTTGTTGACATAATGTCATTCAACATACAAGTACATGTATGCTTGTTTACAATGGTATAATCAAAATAAATTTTCATGTATGTCAGAATGCGACTGAAAATGCTACATCAATTTAGGCTGGGAAAGAAGTCGGGTCGGGTGGGTGGGTGGAGAGAGAGCGAGTGGGACAGTCACATCTCATGTATTCTGTCTGAAAGTATAGACTACATGTAATAATAATGTATTGTACTGTGTAAACTCGTGCACTAAACATCTGGACAGACAGAAATAATTACTGCAGCCTGAAGGCACGCTTTTATCATGTGCCATATGATTGCAATTGACCTGCTGGGAATACTAAATTACTAGTCAGTCAATCTGACACAACAGAACACAATGTGAGTACTCTACTCGTATGCTAATGCAGTAGGTACATGTACAATGAACAGATCTCGTGCTGTTTGTGAGATATTATTATAGAGATCAGTGTTATGATCATATAAAGCCCTGGGCAATCCTGTCACACGTTTGTCCAACACGTTAACTGTTTTATTGATCACACTTAATCAACATCAGTGGTTAACCATTCATATTTAGGCCTTCTTTTTTTTATTGATTGGTTTACGGATCCGCCGACCTTCATTTTGCCAAAAGTGAAATAAAAATAAAATTGGATTTTCGATTTTTTTTTTATTTCTGTCGTATCCGCCGATGTGTCACATTTGCTGACCTCTCTGTCGGAAGAATAAAAACATAAAATTCGCAATATTGGTCTCATTTTAATACTTGCTGTGCGTAAAACATCTTATATAAATTCTTCACGCTCGAGTTCGCACGAGTTCAACACTCTGCAGACATCTTGGTCTTGGAGGCTGGTTACTTCCCTTGGTTACAGTGGTGGTGGTTTCCGACTTCCATGTTACCTTCGGCTGTAGTTCGGGGACCAGACATGACATCATTTCAACGGCGCAGTGTTTGAAGCCAAGATGGCGGGTTCGGCCTCGCGGTGGTTTTCACTGACTTAGACAGGACGCGACCGTCCTTTTCAAGGGCTTTGTCGGTCCAGTAACTGCTGGGACGGTGGGGGACTTGGTCTTGAAGGAGATCAGTGACAACGACATATCTGCCGGCCTCAGTCTGTCCAAAATAACAGCAGGAAACATGACTTGTCCTGTCAACACCCCTATTGAAGACTGATATTGTCGCTTGGTTGAAGGAAACGGCTATTACCTGGATTTGACATATCATTTTTTTTTTTTTTTACCGCCCTCTCCTGTCTAAGAAGTTTGTCAGAAAGTAAAAATAAATAAAGTGTGGAGGCTTGATTTTATTTTTATTTTTTTTCCATCCTCCGCCTTGACATTTTTGCCAGAAAAATCCGTAAACCAATTAATAAAAAAAAAAAGGCCTTGCATGTATTCAGCTTCAATCAGATGGATTTGTAACTTCCCTGTTTACAGTCTACATACAGTACTGAGTAAAATTTACATTAAACAGTGTGTGAAATAGGAAAACAAATTCTAGTTGCCCATGGGGAAGTACGGGCAACCAACACATCTAAATGCATTGCAATTCAAGCGGAATTAGGGTGCCCAAAGGAAATTTTGGTTGGCCCGGGCAACAGGGCAAAGGGTTATTTCACACCCTGTTACAATGTGGTTATGCACAAACCACAAGTTACAGCTAGATGGTACCTGTGCTAGTAAGGTATCACGTTCTTGTCACATCTACAATGTACATGTAGGCTGAAAATATTTTTATTACGAGAAAGACATAAATAAATGTAAATATGTCCCATAAGCAATAACACTGAAACCATTAAATAAAATATGCATGTATCTTGCTGCTTTCATCAAATAACAGAATTTGTAATTTACAATGTAGTAGCATACAATATAATATCTGAATGTAAACGCTTTAGTTCTCTCAATATACTTCTCTCAGTTTTCTTTTCCTTTTTTTCCTTTTTTTTTATATGAATACTTTGGTATGAAATGAAGATTATCATTATATTATTGATATTATATACATTCTTCTCAGATCAGAGTCTTTACTTCCTGATATATATTTAATTTGAATGAATTATATCACATAACGCTGTCCATAGTAACTGTCTGTATATAAACTGGTAACCTGTTACTCCAGAGGTTTATCTTGGCAAACCATGCTGTGGTTTAGTCTGACCCTATAACCACAGAAATAAACAGAATATGTCAGCTGCCAAGTTGAACAAGAAATTTTCTAGTCCTTATCAATTATATTTCCAGCTTAAAATGTTTAAATGCACATGGAACTAAAAACATGAGCAGTGTGACTAACGTCACTGGACCTACGAAGTAGAGTAGGCATTAGGACTCGAACGCGAAATCTTGGAAATCCTGCCTATATTAAGATGGGCACTGCCCAAGTCAGAATCGCCAGTGATTTTCATCAAAAATAACCAGAAATTTTCATCAATAGTAGGTCAGCTCAGAACTTGTTGGTAACAATCTCCTAATGCGCCTTCCTTCCAAAAATAAATAACGATCGCCGATTTAATTTTACAATTTTTTAACTAAAGGAAACAGATTGAATAATAAAAAGTTCAGTAGATTTCAAGCTTTACGTGTGAAAATACATTTACATCTCTTTAATGGTTTTCAGTGCCCTTGTCCAGGATCAAAACAACTTTTTGAATCGCATTATTTTCCCAACAATACAACAAATTTTTATATATAGTACTATAGTAGAAAGGTAGCATTTATGTAGTTTACGGTAATTCAACTCAAGATCAACACCTTCTCTGCACAAGATAATAATGATTCTATGAGCATAACCGGTACAAAGACGAATAAATAGCGTCTCTACATCACGTTGTTATCTAGATATATGAGACAACACATTTTGGGTATCGGCAATCTGATGAATGTACTATTCCGGTTTTCTTGTTTCACATTATATTCTGTGGCGGTTGATCGGTGATTTTCTTCGTTGATAAACGTTAAACCACCTCAGCTTCGTTGTGTGAATCGGAATTGCATTGCTGTGACACACCAACACACTCCGTGGCAGTGATTCTGTATCCCCCAATCAAGGAATCAAAATGGATCAAGATTTGAAATGACAAGAAAAATTTAGACATTTTGTTTACACATGTAATTTTTTGTTTAAACTATATCCAAGTGTGATATATAGTCAATATTCAAGAGGTACAAAAAAAACCTCAAAGTATGTGCTCATCATGATCAAAGTTACTTTATCTAGTTAAATTCTACCCAAAGAAAATAAATTAAGACCCTTTAAACATGCCGTCATGGCTTTGTTTCACCCTCAGTAAACTTTTATCATTGTCACAGACTAATCTGAAGGATGATACCACATCTTTCTTTTTTCTGCTGGGTTATTGCACCAGGCTGACTTAATTGGTTGATGTAGTATATTTCACCACCAGTGGGTAATTTGACCTGAATTTGACGCCTGATGTGGTCTGTGATGAAATGTTTGGATGTGAAATAGGATACACGTTAAAGGCAACAGTTTACATATATCTATAACAATATACTGAATTGTGTGTAGGCTGGCAAGTTGGTAATAGCAGTGTAGATAAATGCACTAACAAATGATTGAAAATTAGCATTTCTTATTTCATAAAAACAATTACGGATGGCATACCCCACCAGATGTTGTACTGTGTTATATATACAGTGAAACATACAGCCAAGGGTTCCCGATGGGAATGACAGTGTACTCGCTGAGCCATCAATAAATAATAAAAAAAATAATTATCAATCAAATTTTCATCAGAATTCGGTCAGCTCAGAACTTGCTGGTAACAATGCCCTAATGCTCGTTCATGCCAAAAATCAAGGTTCTAATGTCAACGGTTCTCCTTATTTTGCCGACGAAAGGATTCGGATGGACTGACTCACTCACTCATTACCGGACAATTTGCGATCTGTAGCCTACTTCGTAGGAATTTACACATTTGGGAGCACTGTTGTACATCTAAACTGACTGTTGTCATAGCTACAGAACATGTACCTTTCTCTAATTACAAATGTAAACAAGGACAGATTAGGTAAAAAAACTTCAAGGCCATGACTATAACAGTGAAGACCAATCAAAAATGTTTAGTACAGAACAGTAGTAACAAAGTTTAATTTCTTGTGAGTACAAGTATGATATATAGTGTACATTCTTGGTACTGTAATTACTGATGCTGCCCTAATCATTCTCATGACATCGGATAGATACCTCCCATTGTGAGATATACCCTCCGATTGCATTTGGAGATACACACAGCTTTTGTGCACATGGCTCTCGACCAATCAACACAATCTGTTCAGGGATTCATAGAAGTCGCCTTTTAGGGCCGGTTATCGGTCCTAAAAAAAATTTGAGAAACTCAATTTGTGCGACCATGCAGTTGTGACCAATAATTTAGAGAAACTGAATTTCAACCGAGACGAAAAACTCAATTTGAGCTAATTAAAACTGAATATGAATTGCGTAACTTACTGTTCAATATTTATTTACACGTGTTGGCGGAGAAAACCGCAGCTCGACACGGCGCTAAACCACCCGCCATTTTATGCGCATGACTGTAATATCTAGCTCGGGTGCCCTTCGAAATTGCTTAGTTGCGAGGTTACGAAGGGTTCCCGAAAGACTTTTTCGCGAGACTTACGAGAAAAGAAATCAATACCAGTTGGCAAGATACAGCCGATGCTTTAATTCACCATCAAGGAAATCTACGTTTTGAATGACGGGTGATGTATCAGTCGATACGAGGGACTTAATACTTAAAACTGACTGCTTGAAGTTTATTACTGACAACTCAAAACTTAACAACTGGAAGTGAATGGTCTGGATTGAGAATTTGTTTGAAAATGAAAGTTCACACGCATCGATCAACAACAACAACAACAACACGTGTAGACAACACTGCAGCGCATTGTCATTTGACGATCTAAATATTTCATTTTCATTTTTTATGAGTTGATTCCTTTATTGAATAAATTGTTCTGCCTCGATAGTTTAGAATTTTTCTTGATTTTTTCAGATCTTTGAATAAAGTTGTAATTTTTTTAACAGGTTAGGGCGAGTTGCTCATTGAGCTATTGTAGGCTGATCTAAATAAATTCTCTCGGACAACTCTCGCTAAACAAGAGCAGAGAGCAATAGCGAAGTCTCCGAACTGTCCGTGTACGAGTAATTTGCCCTTGCCCGCTAGTAGGCGCTCGAGTCAGGGGGGACAAAATGTGGATTGGATAACATGAAAAGAGATAGGTAGCCATCAAAACAGTGCAATATATTGAGCAAACGACATTTCCAATAACTTCAAAATTGGGTTCGGTGGCATGACAGACCACACTTGTCAATGTAATACTTTGTATTTGGCCATATCCACGTTCAATGCAACATTTTCTATTGTAACGCCAGTAACATCATTAGTATAATGCGTAATGTCCTTTGTTGACGTCATGATGCTGTCGCCATATCTGATTATTGCATGACGTCACAATACAACGTTGCTAGAAGAAAGATACATTGTATGGGATTTTGTCCTCCCCGATTCAAACGTCCTCTGGCGGACAGGGGCAAATACTCTTTCATGACAGAATGGAAACTCCCGTATTGGTTGGAAACGGCTGTTAGTAACCAGCTAATCAACATCTTTATAGTTGTTATCCATAAATTCGTTTAGTTACAGAGAACAATAGATGAGGTGTTCCATCAGCTGTCATTGTCAATGACCCACCCGACTGGGGTACAGATTCATGGTATAACATTGTCTGGCACTGGTTTTTCTCCATAAATTGATTTATTTACGGCACTTTATCTGTATATCGTAATGTTACAAATTTGAGTTAGGTCTAGAAAACTTGATTTCAAAGTTATTTTCCACAACTTCTGACTACTGTCAATTGCCCTGTTGATCAGTCCATGGCCTTCGCCCAACAGCATTCCATAGAAACATAAAAAGCCAACAGGAAACATTGATCAGGTGAACGAAGTTGTATGAAATCACAGTCATGATTAAATTATAGATGTATGTGGTATATAATGCAACTGGTCCTAAAAATATTATTAAACTCAATTTGCACCCCTAAAAGCACGCTAAATACTCAATTTGCTGAGTGAAAAACTCAATTTGACCATTAACGGTCCTAAACAAAATGACTTCTATGAATCCCTGTCTGTTATCAAACAGCTCATGATATCAGTTTAACAGGACACCGTTTTGAAACACTCTGTAATATTGATTCTGTAATATATTTTGTGGATGTCCTTGTATATATAGTATACTCTGTGTTGATAAAAATCGCTGCACATGCACCATTTTTTTCGGCCCAGTTGGAGGGTGTTACACTGAGAGTTTAGGAGGTTACAAACTCTGACAAATGGGAGAATGTACATGATATATAATATATGCTCAATTACAAAAGATGGATTATATGTATCATACTTCTGAAAATGAATAGATGTGGAGGAGCTGATCATTTGCACATCCTTGCTCTTTTTTGCATGAGAATAAACTTAAAGTCTTCAGAAGCTCGAATAACTGAGCAGCTGATTAATGCCTGCAAATAAGTCAGATGAATCAGTTCCAGTACTATATATGTTGGGAGTTGTATTTTTAAATATGATACACTGTGGAGGTCAGATTAAAGTGTAACTGTGGTACTTGTGTAAGTGCATGTCATATTGAAGATAACGATGTGAATAAATGTACGGTAATTTCCCTATTAATTCACCTTCCAAATTTAATTCGAAAATGGCCGATTTTTTCCCTGTCGTGATTTTGTCCATCCTAATAAAACGAAAACGTGAGCATTTTCAATATACCCGTGAAACAATAAATTCGAACACTCCTGTTTTCGCCACGGAGTTCGTGCCGATGAAAGTAAAGTGAATATGTTACTAGAATCTCGTATAGTATATCACCGTATGCCATTATTTGTAAACGCAGAGAAACAACAGGGAATAGTACAATATAATCAGACTGAATTACTATTACTTACAGTCAATAAGAAAAAAAATTGATTCAATTAACTGCGCAGTCCTGTAATTTTGATCGCGTTTCGCCAGTCTGGAAAAATATATACGGTAGTCCCCCGCACGTGGTCGAGTGTCTGCACACAGCCCGCTATTGAATCATTCTTCAGTTTCCAGCGTTCGTATATCAAATATCTTTCTTTCAACCAGCATTCCTTTATTTGAAAAACACGGTGAATATTTTCCGAGAAAGCAGAACTGCGTGCGAATGAATTCTGTTTGAACGGAACATAAAAATCATCGACAACGATGGTCGACGTGACACGCTCTTAGGAAATTTTCATGGCGCTCCTTTTCTGTTCAAGTCTTTACGGTGGTTCATCGTCCCTCATTAATTCATGGCCCCTTTAACTTTTATACGTTGGTGATTAAATAGAATACATTTTATGCTAATATATTTTCAGATGAAGCCGGCTATCGATCTGACCTGGAGTCAACAATCGCATGCCACGGTTATAATTTGGATATTGGTGTTGTTTAGATTTTTTTTTTTCCAGAAAAAAAAATGGAATAAATCCATCCACGATATGGTTCTCAGTACTGCGCGGACAAAATCATCATGATATTGAACATATGAATATATTTTATAACTTTCCTCAACTAGATTCTCTGAAAGGCTGAATTAATTTCACTAAACCGTTGAGAAACGGGATTGTACATTTGCTGAGCTTTTCGTCATGATTCTCCGATCAGAATACAATCACAACTTACATAGATGATCTAATTTACCGGTTAAATGAAATGTCGATTTCTGTATATTTCCTGAAGTGGATCAGGTTATATTTACTGAGTGTATAATTATAAATTATGGAAAAGCTACAGTCGGGCCAAATCTCAAACCAGAAAGACGATCGGATGCAGGTAAAAGTTTTTCTTTTCAAGAATTAAACATTGTTGAATGACTTGATTTTGAGTCGGCAGTCATATATTGTGACGCACGAACTTTCAATCATGTGATATTATTGAAATTACCATGCAGTTTATGTGGAATACGAACAACTGAACGGCTGGCAACAGGCTCAAGTGAGTGGTGACGATTTGATACAAAAGTGTAAAACGGATACATATATGAGAATACAGCACTTTATTTTATTACAGGAGCACTACGATAACAATATATAACATAAAACGGCATAAAATAAAAGCATCATACATGTAATTTACTGATGCACTGTGTACTGGATTTAATTTATCAGAGATTAAAGCTACAAGTTTTCAAATCGGCACATTCAGATGCGGACAAACTGGTCTCACTCGATCTTCATTTCCGGGGGGAATATCTTCTGCAGAAAATTCAAGAAAGTCTTCAGTTGACCAACTGAAACTCAGGGATAGTCTTGGGGTTGTGACACTGGCCATAAGGCAAAACACTCCTGCTTATTTAGATAATTAGATAAACTTAAAATGAAAAAGTTTTAACAAAATACACCTATCGTTTAACGCAACATAGACAGGAAATCACACAGTTGACAAACGTCAGTTTTCCCCACCAGGGGACAAAAACAAATTTTGCGATGTGAAGCGCCGACAACAATCATCTCTGCATGTGCTCTGTTTTGTTCAAATATAGTTATCATAAAGACTTACCTCTTTCCCGTTTAGTTAAATATTTTATTGTTAATGAAAATACTTCTTATGAATACACACGAACTTACCGAAATTCCAGTAATAAAAATTCTTTGGAATTACACCCCGCATTTTTACACTAAGAATCAAAACATCGCTATCGCCAGTCCATTACTCTAAATTCTAAACAAATTTGAGAAACATTTAAATGGCAATAGGTAAAGTTTCTGATATGAGAACCTACCAGTAGCTAATTAATATTCAGAACGATATCATACTTCGACCTATACTTTTAGTAAAATGTTACAGACTGTACCGGTACCGTAATAGATATTCTCCTACTTGAAACAAACAAATCGAAACCTGTATTGCCGACTGACACTCGGTTCTCTTGTACAATCCGTCGTCAATTCTACATTCATTTTGTTTCATAGGTCCGGGATATTTATTCAAGTCCTGGATGGTGTGTGTAAAATCATGCACAGTGATGACCAAAAAGTCTATGGCAGTCCGTTTATCTGTCTAAAGCTTCGTGATTCAGGCCTACACAAATTTGCCGCTGGTTCATTTTCAGGGTTCACAACAACAACGTTGACATACCGAACAACTCGAACATGGAATACTCTAATATGTGTTACGTGTATAGTTTTACATTTCCAGAATATTCTTTCAATTCCATGTCAGTTAGGTTTCATAATATAGATCATAGCTAATACTGACCAAAAAGGAAGGAATACGGTCAATGTTTTGGCCTACTTTTACGATGTTATTATGGACGCGAATTTACGGGTGTCAGCTCAAAAATCTGCATGATCTTGCTGAACTTGTCATTCGATAAATATGCTTGACTTCCTCGAATAAAATTAGACGCCTTTATCAGGGTAGAGGAGATTTTCTGACATCATACACTGCCTTTTATGGAAACTATGATGAGATATCAAAGTTAATACACGGTAATAAATACGATCACTACGACCACGGCAAAGTGGTCCGCCATTTTGGATCTTCCGCGAAAGTCGCCGCAACATTTAATTCGGACACTCGCGTTTTTCTGGAATTCGCTCAACAAATAATTCGAAAGTAGCCAATTTTTGGAGTGGTGAGTTTCATCACTACATCGCGAATTAATAGGGAAATTACCGTAATAAAGATTTTCCCCAACATTCCACTCATATTTTGTCTCAGAGGATTCAAACGCAGTTTTCAGCAGAAATCTTCTCTGCCCCTTTTGATGACAGAGATGATGTTAACGACATCATACTTCGAGCATCCTGCAGTAGTCTGTGGTAAATGCAGATTGGAACAGATTGGTAACAATATTGCATTGTGAAGTGGTTAATTGTTCCATAATACAGTACAAGGCAGAGATAACTTGATGCTAAACGCGAGTAGAACGCGAAGTAATCGAGACTGACCCGCGCTAGTTTATTGAAGGAGTCGCGACTGTAAATTTCGGAACACGCGCTTTCGACCCGACTGTTTTCTGTAAACGCGCCAGTGTGTAAAAGTGGCTGATAGTAGCCGTTGACGCGATCGTCTTGGGTTTTAGCGCGATCCACATGCATATTTCAAAAGGGATTACTTTATTGATCGCGTCAGATCTAGTCTTGTTTTTTACCGAAGGATTTGATTAGATAGACATGTCGTCATCATAAATATTCCTCCGATAAAACAAGGCCGACTGAGCTGGTTAATACCGCGAAGCTGATTAGTTGAGAATGAGGTCATCGAAGAAAAAGCTTTGAGACAATCGCAGCGATTTGCCGGCTGTCTGTCTGTATGTCGGTCTTCTGTGCCAAGTGAATTTAAATGGCTCCGCAGGAAACTTTTAGCGAGCCGAATGTTGGATTTACAATGGAAATAAAGGAATACTCGGATTTATATGTCGGATTAAAACCCACAGGGACGATGCACTGGTATTTTAGCACGATGGTCCGGTTGAATTGGGCAAATCGTGATGAGATGGCTGGGACATAGTTAGACGCACGGTAATGTTGCCAAAATCAAAGTGTTTTTTTCTTGTTTATTACATTTTCTCGCCTGGTCTGGTTTTATTTTAGACACAAATGGGCAGATATTTTGAAGGACAGATTAGTTAAAGTATGGGCCTTCTGAAAATAAATTTATTTAACGGGGTTTCAATCAAGCTACATGCAAATATATCGCTTCAAAAAAAGACAGTCCATAACAAAGTCTTCCCGCATGCATTTATCCGAGCCTACAAGGCTGAGAAACGAGACTATCGGCAACAGCAAAAGGACCCGTTTATTTACAACACGCGACTTGTTCTGATCGCGTCATGCAGTATCGTTACAGTTACGGCGGACGGTCGACGCGTCTCAGTCGCGATTATGCTTTTGTTTCTGCGCGATTGAGGCGCGTTTTCCGATTGAGATTAATAAATTATAGTCGCGAAAATGAATTTTTTCACTCGCGTTTAGCATCAAGATATTTCTGCCTTGTACTGTAGTGTCACAAGTTCCGATATGCTTGTGGCGCTGTGCACTATAATAAAATTGATAACATTTAAATTCTTAAAACTAAAGTCATAAAACAAGAAACAAGGTATAAATCATGTAATTTGGTAGATTATTGTGAATATGACATAAACTTGCAAGAATACCATAGTTACACTTTGAGATAAAGAAAAAGCAATAAGCAAGTGCTTTGAGGTACAATGCTTCAAAATGGCTTGGTTTGACTTGGGCATTCTATCATGCTGAAACAGGCACTGATCATACAGGTACATGTACATGTAGGTTAAAAACGAAAAGAGCAAACAGGAGGGTGAGACTCACAAAACCTCTCGCCTTCTCCCGAGCAATTGAGAAATATGCTGAGAATGTGCAGCATATTATGGCTATACATTGTATTTACAAATCATTCAGAATTGTCCTTTTTACAGCATATCAATAATTCTACAGATATCACAGCTACATCCAAGCATACATCACAAAAGGGACGAATAATTTTTTGTAGGCTTAGAACTACAATACAAGTAGACAAATAATTTGGTAGCCGTACCGAACACAGTCCTTCAGATATAACTGGTGAATACATTCAAGCATATCCAAGATTATTACACCCGGAAAGGGGCATAACTCCATGAAATAAGGGCCGATACGATAATTTTTTTTGAACACATCTAGAATACAACTAGATAAATAAGTTTTTAAAATTTAGTAGATGTACCGAACACAGATCTGCAGATATATAACTTGTGCACTCAACTATCTATCACAAAATAATCAGTTATTATTAGATTCAAAAAGGGGCAGAACCCCACAAAATATGGGCCGAGAAGACTAATTTTTTTGTAGACATTTAGAATACAACTAGATAAAAATGTTTCATCATCATTTGCAAGCTGTACCAAAAACAGTTAATTAGATATAACTAGTTATTACAGCCAAGCATGTATCACAAAATCAGATATTATTGCACCTGAAAAATAACTCTGTAAGATAAGAACTGAGGCGACTAATTTTCTGTCGGCTTCTACAATACAACTATATAAATAAGTTTCCAAAATGTAGTACATGTAGCTGTATCGCACACAGTTCTGCAGATGCAGTTCATTACATTCAAGCATATCACAAAAGAAGAAATTAATACATCTGTAAAGGGGCATAACTCTGTAAAATATGGGTTGAGTGAAGCTATTATCGATAAATAGATAAATAAGTTTCCAAAATTTGGTCACTGTATCTCGAGCGATTTTGCCTAAAATGCGGAACAGACGGACAGACCGACGTACACTACGATGACAATACTCCAATGCCAATATGGCCGAGGGGTAAAAACCAGAAGTATTTTTTAGAGGATGTATGGTCGGATTTAGGTCTTACAAGATACATGCACTGGGTCATTTCCAGCAATGACCCATGCAAACCACTTGAGAAGTTTTCTGATGATGCAGAGAGGCTATCTGACATGTTAAACCACTGTGCAAATATACTCTCAAGAGTGATCAGCCCCTCATACATATGAGGTCCTTCAGTATAGGCTCCAGTACTGGTGAAGCTGTAACATACAGACCTGGTCATAGATTAGTCCTACATGTACTACTGGTTAATTAGGGTGGTTAATTGGGAGTTCCCCTTCCTGAAGCTACATGTAGCTAATACATGAATGGATGAGGGCTGTATTTCTGTCTGTGTACCGTAATCTCTCTACTATTTGCAATCACAGTTGGTCAAATTGTCCATCATAGAATCTGAGGGTGATCAAATTGGAACAGGAATTTGACAAAATGGTTCAAAATCATGCATATAATCCATTATTACTTTCTCAAATTTCAATGATTTCAGATGGTGAGCAAATTTTGATAGAGAGATTGAATAATTAGAGGGATTACTGTACATGTAGGGTAGACTTTACATTCATAATGTACAAGTGAGAGCAATAGGACAGAATTAGACCACATGTCAGAGGTTCCCACTTCACTTGTAACACAATACCTAACCTAAAAAACGTCATTTCTAGACCCACCCACGCCCACATCCAAGGAAGGAAAGTCAGATTATCTTGTTTTGCAGTAAAATCACATTGTACATGGATGTGCACACATGAATTTGGTGAAGTCAAGAGACAATGATGGACAAAACTTGTAAGATCAAAGAGCAATATTAGAAAAGAAATATGTACTGAAAAAAAAAAAAACTTAACCCTACCAGACATGAGCGATTTGGGGGAGGAGGAGGGGGAGAACTTATGAATATAAATATAAAAAATTAATTAGCATGTTTGAAGGCTGTACATGTACAACCAATCTAAACCAAACTCTCAGGGGTTGAAATAACCGGTCGCCAGCTCGCCAATTGCGATTGTAATGCCTTTTTGGCGTGTACAGAATTACAGTCTAGTCGCCATTTGGCCCCTGAAACTTTTTGAACAAGTCCACATATTTTTAGCCAAAGTTTAATTGTGAACCATTTTCACTCGCAAAATATTGAACAGAAGATTGTCCAATCACAAATTAGGGGACATAAACTATCAAGGTCCAATGATTTAGTCACGAGCATGTCCGTGATCATGTTTCATTCCGAAAGTAAAAGTGTGTTGTTGTTGTTGTAATCGCACTTGCCTTATGCTCCTTATGGTGGAGTTTTGTGCCATTTGTACAGATACTGTCTCCATAATAATCTCTTATATATTACTACATATTCTTTGTTTTATCCTGGTGTCAGTTTTATTCAGTTCTGGTCAACAACTTCCAACTGGCCGTCATCAAAAATATCGTTTGCATTAATCCATTGACCATAAGAGCACATGGTAAATGCATGAAATTGCGGACTTGAGAAAAATCCGGAAGCGGACTTGGCAAATAGTTACAATAGTCAGTGTTCTTACTTGTATTTGTTACTTATAAGTCTAAAAGGTCAACAATCATCATTTACAACAGGGAATATAATTTAAGAAAAATCTTGATAAACACAGGGCAAAAAAAATTATGTATTCTCTGATATAAAACAAATATATATATTGTCTTGGCTTCTGGTGAATACCTTGGCTCCTAATTTGGCCAAGACCTCCAAAAAGTAAGAATAACTCAGCCTGATAGGGACTCAGAATCTCCTGATGATGCAGAAAAAATTTACTTGTAATCGTCTGCATGAATTACCATTTTTCATGCATGTTCAGTCTCCAGGTACATAGCAATTTAATAGTGTTAGTTCAGATGAGAATTTGTTCTAAATATGGGGGTTCTGTTGTTCAATGTTGAATAACTCCAGAGTAATATATTAAAATAAAGAAAGTAAAGCAACACTGTATCAATTGTCACTCTATTAAGAAAATAAAATGGCCCCTAAAAAAAATATTTTGGCCCCCAGAAATTTTCAACTTAGGGGCCAATGGCTCCTTGGCAGTGACCAAACATTTCAACCCCTGCTCTGCCCATCTGCCCCACTTTTTTGCCAGTAGCCTAGGTGATGATAAATGAACAATCAAGTTTAATGAGTCTTATAGGAGTACTTACTTTATTTTATACAGGTTTCTATTACAAAGGTTAGACTCTTAAAGAAATATAACCAACTATTTTACTGTCATTGAGAGCGATAATCTATTATTTTTATTACAATTTGCGAAGCCATTTTTCTGCTTTGAGGTCGACGTGGGCGCCGCCATGTTGCATATGGGATGACGTGACCTATGACGTCAGCATTCAGGACAACGTCACGGCTAACGTTTGATCTAGGGACATGCCAACTATGAACATTTGAATTACTCTGGGTCCGAGTTTTAATTCGAGGAAAAAACTGGTGCGGCAAATCCCACGGGGGTAATTCTTAAAAGAAAAGTGATTCAGGTTATCTCCGCCAACTGAAGAATTTCTTCCTCAAGTTTTTCAAAAGAGACTTACCCGATTCAATTTGAAGCTGAGTGGTAAACTAAAAGAGCGTCCTCTGCAATTGTCCAGTGATTTGAGTTGAATGACGATGCTTCTAATTTTGTAAACATTTTCATGATTACACTTGAACTACTAAAATCAACCAGAACAAAGTGGATTTACTTGGTTCCTTCTCGTGTGAATTATCGGCATGACCAACACCATCAACCTTAAATCTCCATGGCGAGCAACAAAATATTCAATATTTCTTTTATTTCGCATTGTATCAACATAAGTTTTATATAATACGGTTTGGAATACGATTGCTGATAAATATAGTCACACTCAAAAATATAGTAAGTACTCCTTTAACATGGACTGAATTGCAAGAAAAAGAAAAAAATATAATATCCCTAATACTCCATAGGATGCATCAAGATAGTTTGAAAGAAATATTGCCATTTTATCTGATTCCCAATGGCCATTCGGAATATTGCTTCCTTTGCCGTTTGTCCGCTTGGCATTTTGTCCACTCCCTCACAAACACAAATGGGAATTCAATACGACAATAAAAGTTGCCCAAGTGCACCAGGCTATTGATCAGTGAAAATGTGGTACCGGTAGTGATCTAAATCTTTGTGGCTTGTAACAAAAGTTGGCCATGGCTTCACATTAAATCAGTATGTACATGTAGGTCAAGATACATGTATGGGAGCAGTAAACTGTAATCAGATCAGTGATTGAACCATGTACAATTATTAACTCAACCACCAAGCATGTTGATATCTTAACCCTACCCATCTTCACAAGTCCAGGTAAAACCTAAATCATCGCAGAGGGTTTACCTGGACATTTTTGATGATTCGAATGAGCTATAGTTCTTGAGTTGTTTCTATTATACAATCTCGTACATTTCATCCCCTGTGGGTTGTTTTGAATTAGCATGTCGGTATCCCAAGCCTGCGGTTTTTGCTTTGACTCTCGATGTTGATTTCACCCCAACATCAAAGTGTTTATGCCAACAGTGAACATGAGATTGATCTAATCAAAACCCCTCGGCTTTCCCCAAGTGACTGAGACCCATGTGTAGTGTGAATTGGGGAAGAGATAGTTCTATGTGGGATTATCAAGATATACCGGTAGTTGGTTACATTCAGGCATATAGGACAGAAACAGAAAAATTATATATCAGTAAAGGGGCATAACTCTGTAAAGTATGGGCCGAGGGGAGCCACTTTCGATAGGCGTCTGACTTAGCACTACTGTAAAATAAGAACCGAGACGAATAAGCTGTACCGAACATGGATCTGCAGATATAACTTGTACATTCAACTACAGATAACAAAATCGGAGATTATTACATCCGAAAGGGGCATAACTCCATAAGCTGAGGCGAGTAATCCTTTGTTGGCTTGTAGAATACAGCAATATAAATAAGTTCCCAAAATATAGTAGCTATACCGAACACAGTTCTGCAGATACAGTTGGTTACATTCAGGCATATAGGACAGAAATAGAATTTAATATATCTATAAAGGGGCATAACTCTGTAAAATATGGGCCGAGGGGAGCCACTTTCGATAGGCGTCTGACTCAGCACTCTGTGAAATAAGAACCGAGACGAATAAGATGTACCGAACACGGATCTGCAAATATAACTTCTACATTCAACTACAGATAACAAAATCGAAGATTATTACATTCAAAAGGGGCATAACTACATAAGCCGAGGCAACTAATCCTTTGTTGACTTGTAGATTACAAGAATATAAATAAGTTTCCAGAATATAGTAGCTATACCAAACACAGTTCTGCAGATATAGCTGGTTACATTCAAGCATATAGGACAGAAACAGAAATTCATATATCTGTAAAGGGGCAGAACTCTGTAAAATATGGGCCGACGGTGGCCACTTCCGATAGGCGTCTGACTTAGCACTAGATAAATAAGTGTTGAAAATTTTGTGGTTGTGTCTCAAGCGGTTTTGCCTAAAATGTGGTAACGGACGGACGGATGGACGTACATGGCAACGACAATACCCCGAGGCCAAAATGGCCGAGGGGTAAAAATCAATCTTGTCACACCTCAAACCGCACAGTGGATTGGCGTAACCAGCTGGTTTAGCGCGTTCACGGATTGGATTGATTTAGAGAAAACTCCTTGATCTATTTATATTCAGAACTCTAGGACCAAAAAATGCTTGTTTTGAAGATGACATCACTGTGACATCACCAGACCTGGACAGATTAAAAAAAATCCAGGGTTAAGATAACTGTACAGATTCGCTTGACTGTCAATGTTTTTCAATGAAGGTGTCCACTATATGGGTTACAAGGGAAATCACTAATTAATCTCATTCATGCAAGCTCACATAAATATAATATGTCTATACATATCAGCTAATAGTCATACCCATGTACACAATGCATATCAGAAAGTAAATACATATTCATGTAAATATGTGTGAGTCAGCCCTCGCAATTAGCCACGGCAAACAGCAATTGCCGTGGTAAATGCTGGGGTAAAATCACTTCGCGTCGGCAGTTTTTTTGCCGTGGGTCGTAAAGTGATGTTGTTGTTGTTGTCAGTAAACAACATACGGTCGATGGTAAAATACGTCTCCTTGAACTGGCTTTTCTTGCTAATAAATTTGGTTTTAATAAACGAGACAGCTACTGGTGCTGTGGTTGTTTGATTGCATAATTTGGAGACATCGGTCGGCAAAATGCACTTTTCCAAGAACTGACAGACAGCCGATCATTCCCGATCTAGAAAGCACAGATCTTCAATTGGATGTCTGTCACTCTCCAGCATGCAGGGCATTTCTCCACTGGCGTTTCTTCGTTGTCATAATAGCACAGGCGACCGCATATGAGGAGAGTGCTCTAGGGAATACGTGAGGGTTACGTTGAAGGGGAATTCACATACAGTCATGACAGTTAGGATTATGTATTATTGTATTATGAATGGCACGGCAACCTGAAATAGTGAACTGAGTAGCAATCTTAAATTAATTAATTACAGCTGGCACTAAATATCTTATATACTCCATGTTTTCATACATTACCCGGAATATAATTTGCCCGACATTTGGGGTTACCGTACTCCACGTAAGCCCCTACAATTACCATTCTCCTGCACAGCGGTATTTAAAAGTTTTGACAGTGACAATTTGTTTTGCTTTGCCATCGTACGAGAGCATGACGATGCTGACCAAATGGTGAAATTTGAGGTTGTCGTGCATAAAGCCTGAACTGGCGGACAATGGTGGAAAACTGCGCTAGAAATTTTCCTTACTTTTTGAGGCGTGCAAGATCGGCCAACATGTTACGACCACGTGGCTTTGTCACTATCGCCGTATCGGATAAATGGATAGCTGGAACCTGAGGTAATAAAAACTGGAATGCCTCCGGCCGACTATATGGACAAGTTCGCGGCACACCAAGAAGCGGCAATAATATTAAGCTGTCGTTGGATGTGCTGAACATTCTGGAGGCGGAATACAAAAACTTTACCAGAAGGAGTTAGGAAAATCAGAGTTTTTATTCATTCTTGTTTGCAAAGAAGCCAAGGCAAAACTTAAAATATTGTTTGTTTGATTAACCCTACCCTATAACTTGAGGGGTTTTTTTATTTTACCTTTTTTTTAAATTCATCTAAGAAATATAGGGTATTCCTGAAACTATCTTATATTGAAGTTATATCTGTTAACCAGGAAAACTCAAATCCACACAAATGGTAATATTTTCTCTGTTTCGCACATCTCATGTCTCTACTCCCATGAAGCAATAATGTCACCAGTATGTGATCATGAAAAAGTTCAATTGAGAACTAAAATTAAAATAATAAAACTAAAAATTGACCTACCAACGCATGGTTTGTAGCAAGGTTATGTTACCCCAAACAAAAAACTTGAATTTTTGCTCAATGGTCAGTACATATGACCAGAAGTTCATCTGTATTTTATGAACTTCTGATATGACAAAAATGAATGCATCCAATTGTAGTGGAAAATCTGTGAATTCCAGAAAACATCCTGGGCAAGTCATTTAATTATCGTAGTCAAAACTAGATCTACTGCAAAAAAAAAATGCCGTGGTGAAGCCCTTTTTTGCCGTGGCAATTGATTTCTCCTCAGCAATTTTTTTGCCGTGGAGAATTTTCCTAATTGTGAGGGCTGGTGAGTGCATAATTTAATTACTTCTCCAGCCTGTTACACTTAACCACAAACTTGGGTAATTTACACTTCATTAAGTCTGATTATTCTAATATTCCCAAGGGAGAAGTTTTTCTCCATAGTAGTCAAACAGATTATCTATATGTTCAGTGAATGTACACTACACTGTATAGGTGCTACCATTCAAGTATATGTATTGAGAAGACCAAATTAATTCACCGAGTCCACCTACATGTACATGTACACGCTCTATTATTACTACTGTGTCGGTACAATATGTACATGTATCTAAAAGCTTTTAGAAGACAAAATACTTCAAATTAAACCAAACGAAGAAGATTCACCAATATTTTTATTATTATTCAACCAATATAAAATATGAAAATGTAATCTAAAAACCTTTGCATTTCACCTTTAATGGTTGAGCATGGAGAGAGTTGTAGCATAGGGTTAGTTTGAGGGGTGACAAGGCGTCTCCTTGGTACCCTGCTTTTGATTTTAACATCCTGAATTTAGACCTTTTACAAGTACCTTTTTTAACATGGAAAACTTGCAAGTGGTAGAAATAAAATTTCGTTTTCAGGAAAATCTAAAAAAAAAAAATCTTTGTCATCCAGGACATAGTCTGTCCTGAAATAGGGAACTGAGACTGACAACACCGACCAAATGTAAAATGACAGAAATAAAGTTTACCTGTACATACATGTACATGATTACATTTTTGAAAAATTAATTTTGAATTTATTCTGTGACCAATAAATTTATCATGTACTATTAGTTTCAGATCTACTTGACCATAACTCCAGTTTTGACTGTTTATTACTGAGGAGACGCACAAAAGTTTCAGTTGTATTTTTCTTTTTAGAAGTGTCCTTTTTGACACCCTGAAATTATCAGTACATTCTGTCTGACATGTGTGCTGGGTCAGTTAGACTGACCCCCTACACACTATACAATGCTGTGTACTGTGGTTAAATGAACCAGATGTGGCTATTTATACTGTCCGTTTAATATTAATGCAACTGTTATCTCATCCACAAAGGTCATGTAAAGTACATGCAATGCTCTATTAAGAGATCCTAGGACTGAACTTCTGATAGATTAATTACCAAATTTTGCTCCACTAATTTATTATTATCTCTCACAAACTACATGTATACATGTATGACAAGGCCCATTGGGCCTGATAATCTTGACTACACCTATACTGCTTAAAATAATATAATGTCTCTCATTGGACACCTTAAATATTATATCAGATTTATGTACCTACATGTATTTAAACCCTCTAGGAAAATTGATTTTCATCGTCCATGCAAGCATCAGATACATGTATATATGCCCTCCACTGAAAATTTTGCTCATATATTTTCATTCACTGAAGTATCAGATTCCGGCATTTAATGTCAATATTCCAAGGTATAGTTGTTATTTCTTCAATTTGCTCGGCAGTCTCCATTATGATCAGAATGGTAAGTTTTTAGAGTATCAGTGCTGTATTACCTTTAAATCAATCTGAGTTCATGAATAAAAAAATAAACTAAATGTGCCCTCCCTCATGCATTTGAAGAAAAAAAACCCAGACTGATAAACAATAATTTATTTTGTAAGCCGTATTAGCAGTCCTGAAAAAAAAGAGGACCGACCAAAATTATATTCATTGACCTGTTTCACTTTCAGATTGAAGATGACAGTTCAAAGAAAATAAAACATGTCAAATCATGCAGAGTTAGGGTGATACAAGTAATTCAGTAGTTACAGCAGATGTATGGTGACCACTGATTCAACATGGACAGACAGCTTTCAGAATATATAGGGTTATGAGATGGGTGATATTAATTGTTTAGCAGATGGATCTTGTGTTTCCAGTTGAGCCATATCCCTGTGAGTATTGCCTGCATACCAAGAGTGCACTTGAATACTCCCGTCCCTGCATTCCGGTTTCTAGACAAAATGATTGCATAGTGAAATAAGTTTTCATTTATAATGCAGCATTTAAAATGTCTAGTATGAGTTAATACCAGAATATGATATTATCCAGTTCATAGTATTGAAAACAATAATCTTTCACTTGTCATTTAAACACCCACTCACAGAGTATAGGAAATACATGTAAGCTGTATGTAGAATTAGAGTAGCTTTTTGAATGAAAATTATGAATAACGGAATACTATACATCTATGAAAGCATAAACCTTCAGCTTTATGGAGGCTGGCATATATTGTATTTTGAAGTAGGTAACTGAACAATTAAATATAATCATGATAATGTCTTGTGAAATGTAATATAATCACAGCATACATCTATCAGCTCTTCATATGTGTAATAATTTTTGGCATATAAACCTTACTTTCCAGTTTCATGTAATTTAATACCTTCATGGAGTATTATCATTTTCATAATCGAGCGATAATTAACTCCAGAAATTAATCTGTAGGTCGCGTCATGAAAAAATACCTTCTAAGGCTCTTATCTACTGCCATTGGGTATAGAAAAACTTGGAATATTAGCGGAAAACTATGTGGACGTGGATCAGATTTGATATGGTGTTTACAAGAAGGTGAAGAGCTCTGTTGACATGTGTACTCCTTTTGCATTTGATTATATTTGTGGGTGAACTGTTGTGGCAATACATTTGTTTCAAGGCACAGGTGATGAGCCCCATGTAATAGCATATGCGCATTTACTCTCTCAAATGAAATTAGTGTCCATTATTGATCTTCCTGGGTGTCGCATTGTGACAGTGAGGAATTTAATTCTCCTTAAAATTTTTTTTAGAGATCTTTCGGATTCAAATTTGAATGTATTCAAGTTTTCCGCTAATTCCTCAGATTTGGAAGTGAATTCATTAAAGCTGTAACCGGTGACCCCTTGACCTCTCACTCTCTTTTGAGGCTCTTAATCATGGGCCTGGTGAATTATCACCACCTCCATTACCTTACAGGCAAAAATGGGAGGGACTTTGCTGTCCTGTTGGCTGTCACATGTCGGTCTAAATTTGGTTGGCAGAATAGTTGGGGGCATAGGTCTGAAATCTTGTAGGAAAGTACCCAGCAATGAATCCCCGACCTGAGATTGTTTTTTTTGTGAAATTGTGGTACGAGTAAATGCATTTATGCTCAGGCCGCTGTCAGTTAATAGGTTGTTTAGCATGACCTTCTCCTGCTAAAACATAGATGCTAGATGCTATAATTATTAATTATTGAAGGTAAATTTTCTACCGTTGACTCATTCCATATCAAATCAAAATAATCTTCCATTAGCCTGCTCCATGAATCAAATCATCATGACAATGTGTAGAGAGACATGTATTATCATATTTACTTTTACTTCTTCATTTATTCCATGCAGGCAGAAAAAATATTAATGAAATAATTATTCCGTAAAGAGACATTTTAAGTTTGCTTTAATTTAATTGTAACATTCTGTAAATAATTATGATAGATAGTAAAACTCAAATGCACACACATTGTGTGAACAGAAATCAAGGGAAACAACTCTTACTTGTGAATACTATTAAAGATATCTGCAAAATTTATTACCCGAATTTTCAACGTCAGGAGTCCCCTCTTAATGAAATCTTCTTGTATTTATTTTTCTTTACACTGACCGAAGATAGGGATTCTCTGTCCAGGACAACGAATTGTATATGTCTGTCGTCCTTTAGCTGTACGAGTAATTTTGTTGACGTGCAGGTCGTTGTTGTTGTCGGGAGTGAAGACGTGAAGTGCTCGAACACTTCGCTCAAAAGCGTTTCATCAGAGAAATGGATGGTTAAATTCGGCACGATGTATCGACTGATTGATGAGGAAACAACTGATCCATTAACTAAAACCATGATGGCTTTGGTACGCAACCGTCAAAACTGCCGGAGTTACTATTATTGCTACGTGCTTGTGACGGTCCGCTTGTGACACGAGGGAATCCCCGCTAGAGATGCATGCCGGGACTGTGCCTCGTTTTGAAATTAATGGGATTCCCCAAAGAATGTGAACCAAAATGGCGGCTTTTGACGCTGTGACGGCACGGTCAGGTCATGAGTTTTCGTGGATTTGCTTACTTATTTTTTTACGACCAATAATTACTGATAATTAAAATACATGCGGCATTATTTATCTCCAAAATATTGATGCGGGCGGGTCATGCGAAACAACCTATCAACTGACAACGGCCTCATTTCCCATGGTTTGCTCTTGAAAGCAAAATACAAATTAAAGCTATGTATCTGAAATAAATTTGATGGGATGTTTACACCAATATGAGTTTACGGACCTAGATGGTGGCCAAGAAAGCATAATTCACTGATATTCTAACTGGAGTGTTTCTTTTCTTAAAGATGAAAATCGTTCTATTTCAAACATGCTCAGTACAAGCATGCCATATCTTTTCTTCTTGCTTCAGTTGTCCAAATTGTTGCACACGAGAAGAGAATGGAACACAAGCCCCAGAACTGTGATTGAATAATGCCAAGTTGGTTTTAGAGTATATCCAGCCAAATTGGAGGAAGCAGAGGAAGCACTGAAATGCAACTTGAGGGGAATTAAAGCCACTGGAGATCTGACATTATATAAAAACTCCCTTGGGTACATATGTCACAAGTAACTAATATAGAGAAATCTGAAATGTCAACATGTTGCCCACCAGATTTTCACACCTACGTAAACATGTACACTAGAGACCATGAGCGTGTGTAGAAGAAAATTGCAAAGTTCCAATATGACAAATAATTGATGACCTGCCAAGCTTATCGAGTGTACATGCATGCCTGCAGAGGCTAATAAAAAGGTAGAAACCTGATTTCAATGGACAGCATATTGGTAATTTGACCATCATGTCACCATGAGCACAATTCTCTCTATTGCAGGAAAACCATAAAGATTCATATACTTTTTGATTCAGGCATTATGATGTCAAATTAGATTTGAGATTCAATGCAAGAAGAAAAGGGAAATTGAGAAATATATTATACACCTCAGATCTCCCTATTTTGAGCACACCCTCTATTTGATGTGGCAACATCTGTTTGGTTGTGCAGAAGTCCGAGGGAGCAAGATGAATTTAATGTCAAGTTCAGCAATACAGCAGGAGACTGACTCAAATTTACGTGATGAGCAATATCCCTGAATCTATCCCAATACTGACTTTCAATGCTAATAATACATGTATTTTGTGGGGTTTTTTTATTGGCTCACTAATTTAGGTAGGACATTACCCATTGTGTTTAGTGTGTATTGTATAGCCCAGTCATACCCATGGAATTAATGAAGAATCCCTCCTCCACATCTATAAAGTACAGGTTGAAGTTGTCATTAAAGGGAAATGACTGTGTGAAAAATCATCAAAAAGTGGTAAAACACCAGACAGTGCACAAGCACAAGCACCTGGGTCACACAATCATATTGATGTTGATGATAAAGGATCATAACTCTGGAGACAATTATCCAAAACCAAAAATCTGCAAGGCACTGAGCAGCTTCCATGTAATTTTTGAAGTTGTCGATGAAATAGTAGCCCAGATATCACCCAGACAAGTTTGGCCATACAGACAGATGGATGAGAGCATAGACAAAGTGGTTCATATGCCACCGTCTAATTGGGAAAAGGGGGGGGGGGAAGAGGAGATAATAATCCTAAAATTCTCAAACTTTTGAAAACACATCATGCTCACTATGATTTACAGGCTTTTCTATTCAGTCATTGTAAAGATGTGATGCAACTATACATGTAGCTGGGTAACAGGTTTACGCCATGTGTGGTAGGGGTTTATATTGTTGTTAAACACAGAGTGCAAAGAGGGCAGAATTTATCATCCACTGAACAAGAGAACATGGGGAAAGGAACAGAAACAAACAAACAAATGTGCAATATACATTTACAGTACCAGCAGTGTTAGGCAAAAATAAAGAATTTCTTCTCTTTTGATTTAGTTCTGAAAGAGTGCGGACTTTGGGATGGTGTTTTACAATAAAGGTGAACTGCAAAGCTTTCCAATGTTCTGCTAAAATGTCAGAAATCAAGGCCTAGTTTTAGTTGTTTATGTGTGGTAAGAGTTCTGTGAATTATTTTCTTCTTCCAAGTATATGATACGTCAAAACTTATACCACCAGAAAATAGGAGCCACAACATTCGAAAACGTCACTGATTGCCTCCCATTGATTTTGGAACGTAATGTGGTTATACTGGTTCTCACTCATTCATCCGACGTAGCATGAGGTCATGTAAAATGATACATTTACTAAATGTTGAATAAAGGAGGCCTCTATAACGTCATAACATTCTACGAGCAAAGAGAGACAAATGATGTAAGTTTTCAGAATGGATTTATAACAGGATAACTTCGTTATTAGTTCAATTTAGCAAAATAAATTCGCCGCAAAATCTTATATCAGTTATATCACATACCACAAGATGTATTTAACTCTTTGCTACTTGCTGATAGTCTCGTTTGTCAGCCTTGTATGTTCGGATAAATGCATGCGAGAGGATTTTGTTATAGACAGTCTTTTTTTGAAGCAATATATTTGCATGTAGCTTGATTGAAACCCCGCTAAATATATATATTTTCAGAAAGCCCATACTTTAATTAATCTGTCCTTCAAAATATCTGCCCATTTGTGTCTAAAATAAAACCAGACCAGGCGAGAAAATAAAATAAACAAAAAAAAAATCGCTGATTTCGACAACATTACCGTGAGTGTATGTCCCAGCCAAATGATAGTTTCCATAAAAAATCTCTTCACGATTCGCCCAATTCAACCGGACGATCGTGCTAAAATACCAGTGCATCGTCCGTGTGGGTTTTAATCCGACATATAAATCCGAGAAACCCTTTATTTCCATTGTAAATCCAACAGTCGGCTCGCTAAAGTTTCAACGAAGCCATTTTCTATGGCGAGAAATTCAACTGGCACTGAAGACCGACACGCAGACAGGCAGCCGGCCAATCGCTGCCATTGTCTCACACGTCTCAACTAATCGGCTTCGCGATACTAACAGAGCCCGGTCGAGGTCAATTTGGTCACGCTATCAAACAATGATGACATCTCTATCCAATCAAATCCTTCGTTATGCAACCCTATCCAATCAAATCACTCATCACAGGTCGAAAGACCCGGAAATGACCTTTAAAATGAAACCAATATCTCTAACATTCTACCGCGGGAAATGGGATTTCGATGGCGTTGAAAATGGTCAAAAAACGGCAAATTCTTCGCCGATTTTCTCAATTTTCACCACAAGGAAGGTACGTCTTCAATAAAATAAACTTGTTAAACGTTTATTGCGTGATTTACAATAAAATTTGAACGTATATTGTCGACTATTTCCTTGTCCAACGATGTGGACTACCGACGACCTCTCACTTGACGAACATTTTACTGTGCGGCGATTTTTTGCGTGGTGGTGAATTGCAGCCGGTTTCGGCCGTTATGGGTATATATGATGCCGGCCGGTTTTGGCCGGTATAAGTACGAAAGGGTTAAGCAATGTTTTAGAAAAATGAAAAATTAAAAGCTTTATACCAACCATGCTTGGGACCATATTACAGTGTCAGTTTTCACAGGGTTATGGTTTATCAAGGTTCAAGATACTTTAAATTGAAGTATTGACACCATGGATAATGCTGAACAGGGATTCATAGAAGTCCAAATTTTACGAACCGAAATCTGGAAAATTTAGGGGTTTTTTCACTCAAATTGAGTTAAAATAAAGTTGAGTATATATAAATTGTTTACAAACCAGGGTCATTTTTCCCCCAATGTTGAGTATATAATTTTTTTACAAACCAGGGTAAATGTTACCTTCTGTGAACCTTGTCTACTGTTACCAATTCATGTATTTTTAAACTTTTGTGTGATTAAAACCATTTTGTGTCGTTGATTGCGTTTACTCGTTTCCATCATCATGTTTTCAGGTATCCAGGATACATGAACAAATTATGTTAGATTTATTCAAGTTGTATACGAGTAATACTTCAGGTATCAATCAGGTAAAACTTTGTAATGCTGCCGGTACTGGTTTTCATTTATATATACATGTACATGTAGTTCTCATATACATGCAGTGAGGAGTGTCAACTATTTTCCTCTCTGAAAGCTGTTATATCTCAATCAATCAACAATACATAAAAGAACTTTTAATTCCTTTTTCCAACTTCCACACAGGACTGTCTGAATAATATACAAACACACATCCAATTTCAGTATACAAATATGGCCCACCTTGTTAGGTGGTTATTATAAAAAAAAAAATATTGATACCATAAAAACCCCATTATCTATTAATTTAGATCCAAAATAAAATTTGAAGAAACCATTTATCCAAAATTTAACATTGACAGAAAAATAATTTTAATTATGGAAGCATTTAACAAAAGCAGTGAATTAATAAGTATGAAAATCCTGTGATGACATACGTGAAGTTCCAGTTATTGTGAAAATATTGAGATATTATTCAATTACAAATGACCACCAGTATGAAAAATCACACTGGTTTATAAAACGATGGTTATATATCAGGGGTTTTTCTAATATTGAGTTTTGCAGAGAATTTCACATTGAGTTTTGATAAAAAAAATTGAGTTTTGCGATTTTTGCCGTTTGCGCGCGAAAGCGCGCACGAAAAAATATTGAGTTTCCCACAATTTACCAGTTGTCAGTTGATATGTTGTCTCGCATGACCCACCCACATCGATAGTTAGGAGATAAATAATGCCGTATGTATATTAATTATCAGTAATTTTTTGGCTGTAAAAAAAATAAGTAAGCAAATCCAAGTAAAACGAATGAGGTGGTCGCTTGCCGTCACAGCGCGGAGGCCACGAGTGGCAAACGCCGCCATTTTGATCCACATTCTTGGGGGAACCCCTGGCCTGATTTCAAAACGAGGCACAGTCCTTTTCCCGGCATGAATCTCTAGCGAGGATTCCCCTCATATCAAACACACAGCAGTAAAATTTCAACTCCGGCAGTTTTGATGGTCGCGTACCAAAGCCATTATTGTTTTAGTTAACGGGTCAGTTGTTTTCTCATCAACCTGTCGGCACATTGTGCCGAATTTAACCATTCATTTCTCTAGTGATACGCTTTTGGGTGAAGTGATCGAGCGCTTCACATCTTCACTCCCGACAACAACAACGACAATACAGGCTGTCGACCTGCACGTAACGAAATACTCATACAGCTTAAGGACGATGGACATACAGAAGTCGTTGCCCTGGACAGAGAATCCCTATCTTCAGTCATTATAAAAGAATAAAAGAAGTTGAAAATTCCGGTAATAAATCCTGCAGTTATCTTTAATAGTGGTCACAAGTAAGAGTGGTTTCCCAGGATTTCTATTTACAGAATGTGTGCGCTTTTGAGTTTTAATGTCTACCATAATTATTTACGTTATGTTTCAATTAAATTAAAGCAAACTTAAGATGTCTCTTTAGAGAATAATTATTGCATTAATGGGTTTTTTCTGGTGATCTTTATGAGAGATTTCAGAGTGTATAAATCTGTAAAATAGGAATTTTGTCAGGTTATATATTCAATCACATTCTTCTCTGTCAAGGGTAGAAAATTTAGCTTCAATAATTAATAATTATAGCTTCTAGCATGTATGTTTTATTATGAGAAGGTCAAGCTAAACAACCTATTAACTGACAATGGCCATACTGTGGTTTGGTGTGGTTGAACAGGAGTGTACAAGTGTATTCGGTCGACGGCCGAATATTTTAGACTGATGTTTATATCTTGATTGACAACGCAGCAGCAGTTCAATATGTTGTTGTTGCTCTAAGAAGACACGACACGCTACTGTCGCCTTCAACACACGGTACCCTGCCACGGTTTGGGCCAACGGGTTATCACGTAACACCGGGTTATTTTACCAATGTTACATAATTCATGTAAATAGGGTTGTCACTATTTGTCGATCTCTAAAGTAGCGTCTACGGTGTTTCTGTTCTCGTAAACATATGACCAACCTCAGTTCTGTAATTGGTGCGATGAAAAAGTTGAAAATATTGAGTTTCATCATTTTTTTGATGAAAAATGAAAAGATATTGAGTTTTGTAGAATTTCGATGCGCGCCTATGCGCAAACAAATTGAGTTTCCAAAATTTTGAAATTGAGTTTGTGAACAATTTTGGGCTAGAATAACCCCTGTATATATATTATTTATATACACAATGATTGTATTGGATTACACAAATAATAGGAGACTTGAGGATGATATTATTTTGATAGAATATGGTTAACAAAAAAAAAGGAAAAAAAACAACAACGAAACACTTCAAAACGCTTGCAAGCGACCGGCTTAGGAAGAGTTCACTCCCTTGTCATGTTCTCAAAACGCACGCTGTACGCTTGTGTCAACTTTAGTTTGATCAGACCAAAGTGAAAATTATACAATATTACTATTTTCCCAAGACAGCCCACACAGAACACACAAAGAAATACTTACGATTGGCATTCTACGAAAACAATGTGTGTTTATTCAGTATCGTTTGTATCTCCCTGCGTTGGAAGGAACGAAAATGAAACCAAAAAAAAACAAATGATGACTCGTCGATTGTTCAGTTCGTATTAAGTATTCGGGATTCTTCCACGGAAATATATGTCGATGTAACTAAAATTACCTCGGATAAACTAGTCTCGGATGAATATATCCCGTTAACAGACTAAGTCGTCCGAGGTAAATTCAGAGCAGCTGACGGAGTTTGCATTTGACGTTGTTGTTGCTGCCGACAGATTCACATGTGCTTTCGCGACCATGGGATGATTTCCCGACAACCGGGTATTGAAATTTTGAATTTACGAAGCTTGAAAATTCAGTTTCCGAAGCTTGAAAATTCAGTTTCCAACACACAAATTGAGTATAAATATTTTGGTGAAAACTCTTGATTTTTTACTCCAAAAAAATTGAGTTTTGAACTGAAAAAATTGAGTTTTAAAACTCAATTTACGAACCGAAATTCGGTACGTAGAACCGACGTGTATGAATCCCTGCTGAAGTGTAGAGGTTTGTCAGTTTATTCACAGGTTTCACTGTCTGTCATGCCCCGAGCCCGATACATTCAGTTTCCAACACTATTTACAACAGTTAACTTTCTTCTCCAACACCTAACACCATAGTAACCTAACACCGTGCTGGGGATGAGGCTGGGTTTTGATTTTTTCTTGGCCTATGGGATGGATAGTGGATTGTTAGGGAGATGAAGGTTTTTTGCAGTTTGAGTTTTTATGGAGTGGTGACTTTTTGTTCTGCCAGTGGAGGATAAATTGTATTTGGTTTTGTTGTACAGGATGTTTATTTGAAGCATTGTGGAATTGAGCTTTTGAATTTCTGTTTTATTGTACAGGATGTTTATTTGGAGCACTGTGAAATTGAGTTCTAGACCCAAATTGTTGCTAATGTGTTGTGTGATGTAATGTGTATTCGGAACTATTGTTCTGGAGTTATCGTGTGTGTTGGAGAACTCTGGTGTGTGTTGAACACTGTGATTTACGCTGCGGCGTTGTATGTGTTATGTGTGAAGAACCCTGGTGTGTGTTGAGCACTGTGGTTTACGCTGCGGCGTTGTACGTGTAGCGTGTGAAGAACTCTGGTGTGTGTTGAACACTGGTTTATGTTGTGGCATTGTATGTGTAATGTGTAAAGAACCCCGGTGTGTTGAACACTGGTTTATGCTGCGGCGTTGCACGTGTAGTAACTCCGGTGTGTGTCAAGCATTGTGGTTTGCACTGCGGCGTTATACGTGTTGTGTGTAATGGGGGGAGTGTGATGCGTTGTCATGAACTGGGTGTGTTTAGGTATTCTGGACGGGTGCTGGACGCCTCGGTTCGATAGTTGCTGTGTGGTTAGAGAATTTCTGTGTATGAGGGAGTGAGTGAATATGATTTAACGTCGCTTTCAACACTATTTCAGTCATATCACGACGTTGGTTCCTATTCCTTTTCACAGCCAGAAACCACACGGGTAGGGTCCTATTCCTTTTAACACCCGAGACCTCACGGGTGCCCCAGTTAGTCGCCTCTTACGACAAGCTCTCTGAGGAGCTGAGACCTATTCTTACCATGACCTGGAGTGTGCACATCGACACCTCAGGTCAATCCCCGGGAGCCTCATGGGGCCTGTGTATGAGGATTTTGTGATGTAGATTTATGCGTTAATTGCATTTCTACGTGACTTCTGTTGAGGTTTAATAACTGTGTTCTTTGTGGGCTTTTCTGTGTGTGTTAAGCTATGTGGCACGTTCATGGCAGTCTATGTGGTGAAGTTAATATATAGAGTGACTTGGAGAAGATATAGTATGAGAATATGTAGTGCGGGTAGCCATGTCAGAGACTTGGGGTTGAGGGAGACATCCCTTTTCATCCCAGGTCTTCGCCATAGAGCCCTGGTGAGAGTTGTCTCCAAACCGTCGTGCAATGCATGTTATAATTTATTGTGAATCCGGTGGGGCAAGATAGCCACCACGCGGGGAGTGAATGAATGCGCTATTATTTATGATTTCAACCCTCATCTTTTTCTAGTTATGAGCTCAATGATTCTTTTTTGGCGTGAGCCCGAGATCTGTGATGAGCTTTGAAATTATTAGGGGAGAGAGAATGGGGAACCCAATTTATAGTCTGGACAGCTAGTAGTTTAGAGGCTTGTTCCAGTCATGGATTGTATGATGTTCTGGTGTTTAGTGCAACCATGTAGCTGATAGGCTGGCCTGCCATACCAGTCGTGGGTTGGATGATCCTTTTGTATTTATTGCGGCCATGTAGCTGGTAGGCTGGCCTGCGGATTATATTTTTGAGAATTAAAGAGAGCAGTCCCATGAGGTTGATTGTATTTATTGGGGCCGTGAAGCTGGTAGGCTGGCCTGCAGATTATATTTTTGAAAAATAAAGTGATCAGTCCCATGAGGTTGACCATTTCAGTGAGATTTTTATTGGATTTGGGTGTAATTATATACATTTTATTGAAGTTGGGTGCTTTTAGGGAGCAGTGTACTTTTGTACACTGCATGTTACGGATTTCGATACATGTGATATAACATGGAGAATTCACATCTTGTCTCGTATTTTAGTAATTGTTGGCAGCGCTCGAATGGCGGTTGCCTGGGATACTAGGGTTCTAGCAGGGCGAAGTAAGATCTTCGCCAAAAAGAAAACGGGGAGGGGTGTTGTAGAGGTAGCTATACGCTCGAAACTCACTGTTAATCCCTGATATGTCGAAATGAACCGTATGCCAGGAGATTGCATCATCCGGGCTAGTTCCGATTAGAACCTCCTCAAACCTGTTTTGGTCCGAAGCTAGAACTTCGGGAATCTTCGGTGCAGGCACTGATATTGTCAGTTAAGGATTGAGACTGATAGAGATAGGACATGAATTCGGGTGGTGGAGGGAGAATTTTAACGGGGGATGTTTTAGCTTTATATTACTCTGGGTGTTGCTAGGCGGGGCACACCTCTACGACAGTACACACAAATTCTAGTTCGGTGGCTTTCAAACTGGTCAAGGGAGATAACTACGCTGGAAAAATTCAGAAAAAAGCATTCACAAAAAGGATTAGAACGACACATGTGCTGACCAAAAAAAAATTAAAATTTTGGCTTACTGTAGTTCGACAGTTTGGAAAAAAATATTGTCATTTTGTCTGATTGTCATTTTGTCAGTTTGCCATTTTGTCTGCACCCCACTAGAAGCATTTTTTTTCTGCAGATTTATGTTGCAGAAATGATACATTAAATCTACAAAAAAATACAAAAAGGTCCACAAAATAGTACATAAACTATGTACACTGTACAATGCCAAATTGTAACTTTTTAGAAGCCAACATGTACAAATAAATAGTTAAATCAAATCATGAAATGTAACTGAAATACCAGTTAACCAGTTGTGGCTTCAACAGAATGAATAGTTGTATTACATAATATTGAGCATTTCTTATCGAACAATAGCCTGGAGTAATGATGTTTATTAATAACAATGCACACACATGTACTTTCTCAACAGGTTATCATGTGTGACCCACATGCCTCTAGTTCAACCTACATGTTTCTTCAGCTCAATATTCAAGATTTTCACAATACTTGTAATAAAATTAGCTTGCATCAGGCCGCTGATAATTAATGGTTCGTTTCCCGTAACCCGCCCGCATCAGTATTTTTGCAAGCAATAATTACGCATTGTATTAATTATTGGTACTGACGTGTCAAAATCCCTAAAAAAAAATGCCTATAATGAGTTCTGATTTCGCGAAGCAGCGCTCTCCAGTGATTAAATTGCTCGTAAAATACCGAGATTGTCGTAACAAGTTTCGTAAAGCCGTCTCTTTGTACCATCCCTTCGAAGGGCACTGCAGCGCCACCTGTTGTGCAGTTCAAGGGATTCCCCATAAACTGACCAATGAAACGGCAAACTTTCTTGGGAATCCTCTAAGCTACGTCATTATGTTTTCCAGTCGGAGCTCCGGAAGGAAATTCTGTGGTCTCAATTCCGTAGTTTGTCTGATCGCAAAAACAGTAAATAACAACAAACTGAACATCCACAATGTAATCTAACGAAATATGCATTGAGAAGTGAAGAAGTATAACTATTCGTCTGCAAACTAGATATCGATTTTCACGCGGAGTTCTCAAATCAAACGGAAGTATGTTCATCATACACCCCTTTCGTTCCTCGTACACCGCGCAATGAATTTAGAAATGTCCGCATGGTTGATCGCATTCATCCTGGTGTTGATCAAAATGATTTTGGCCAACGGAGCCACGATAGCTTCAACAAACGGTCAGTTTTATGTTAAATTCACAACTTTCCTATTCTCTGAAAAGACGACCGCCAGCTCTGTCATCGAGCGTTTTCTTTCCAAGGCAGATTTGAAACTTCCGTCGATGATTCTCCTGCCTTGGCGCTTGTAATCAGCAAATAAATCCTATAAATCTATAAATCACTCAGTGCCATGGATCAAGAATCCACAGTGGCGGACTTGGAAGAGAAGAAAGACTTCTCTTCCAAGTCTTTACTGACTCTGAAAATCAGAAGAAGGCATCGTGATTAGACCAAAGCTGTTGTTGTTGTTGACCAGTGACTTGCTTAGGACAGCTGTATTATAGTAAAATTTATGAATCCTAAAAAATTAGGATTAATATTATTACTATTTATGGTTGCTTTGGTGAAGGCTGATTTAATATTGTTAGCCAGTACTAATCTGATGGAAACCAGTTCTAAATTAGCTCCATATATGACACCTCACATAATGTATTTTATGTCAAGAGTCATGTCTATGGATTGTGATCTGTGATTTCTTTTTAATGGTTATTATGTATGCATTATTCATTTAATTAGCAGGTCACTGTTCCTCTAGCAGAGGTTTTGTTTGATAAATCTAGTCCAGTAAAAGGTTTTATATTTTCAAATTTTGCATCCCAAGTTTTGTTTTAGTATTTAATTTTTTTTCTCGCTAGGTAATAATTAATAATTATCGCCCTCAGCATGTCTATTTTCAAAAGCAAGGTTACGAGAAACAAAGAATTAATTAACAACGGCCTCACATAACTTTCAAGCCGTTTGACTCATTAACAGTAAAGGCTGAAGCACACCTTCACAATTATGTTGTAAGCAATAAAATTTGGACCAGATTTTAAGGAATCAATGGTGTTAAGACTGGCGCACACTTAGTCGATCCAGTCAGAAGCAAACAGATCAGACAGTACTCCCAACAGCGTCAGCAGAAACTGTTTGCTACACACCGTAGCGGCATCATTGTAAAAATCAAGAGTATCCATATAAAACTGGTCATATGACACCAGCCAGGCCGATGCGCTATCGTATAATCAGCCAACATGTGACCAAAATAAAATGTTCATTGGTATTTAAGAATATTTATCACAAGCAATTCAGCTGGGAGTTGCCACACACCTTTGCAGTCTTGCAGATTGATTACCAGTCGGTCACGAGAAGTCAAACCAGTTAATAAAAACATGATATGTCCAACTCAGAAGTTTGCGATGAAATTGTGAAACTATGGGAAACTTTTTATTCACAATTTCATCGCAAACTTCTGAGTTGGACATATCATGTTTTTATCAACTGGTTTGACTTCTCGTGACCGACTGGTAATCAATCTGCAAGACTGCAAAGGTGTGTGGCAACTCCCAGCTGAATTGCTTGTGATAAATATTCTTAAATACCAATGAACATTTTATTTTGGTCACATGTTGGCTGATTATCATTTGACATTATTGAAATCGTAGCATCGACACAACAATTGTCACATGACCAGTTTTATATGGATACTCTTGATTTTTACAATGATGCCGCTACGGTGTGTAGCAAACAGTTTCTGCTGACGCTGTTGGGAGTACTGTCTGATCTGTTTGCTTCTGACTGGATCGACTAAGTGTGCGCCAGTCTTAACACCATTTGTGTTGAGATCAGGTAAGCCGGCATCTGAAAATCATTGAATTTCGGGAACCAAATACAATATGTCAGTACAACAACAACAAATAATCCTATGAAATTGAACGAGTTACATGTATGTTATTACATGTAGTTACACCTAAATGAAACAAGTAACCACTGAATCAATTGGAGAGCTGGACCCGGAACACAGATTACAATACCCACAGCTTAACCTCAAAGTCTGCTGTTCAAATGTCAATCAAATATATTTTGTCTGATAAGAGACATATCAAACTGAACACTTCAGGACAGTAGGAAAGATGGAGCATAACCAAGAAGTTAGAAGTGGGGTTCTTCCAAATACATACACTACAGGATTTTTTTTAAGCCAGGCCCAGTGGTGTATATATAAACCACACCACAATGACACTTCATTTTAAGAACTGACTATGGAAGTAGTATCATCCTTTTATGATGTCTACATGTATTGACCATTCCTATATCAGCCCTTCACACACGCAAATGACCTAATTTTGAAAACAGGTGGGAAGTCATGTTTCAACATCATAATTTAGATGATGTCATAATATTAGCGAAAACCCTCGTGTCTGAAAGTTTCTGATCGACGTCAATTTCTAAGAATACCATGTTCACGCAGCGTTGACCTCGTTTTCAAAATGGATTTGTGAGCAGAGCAGAAATGCCTCTTCTGGCAAATAGCCATAGGTTTCTTGTAAAGTCAAATGGTAAACTGACTTACCAGCATTTGTTCGAACCTGTCTTTAACCTCTTCATCCGACAGCCTGTCCACGGCTTCCTGAGCACTCTGCTGCGCATCTCCCCCACCACCACCATTGCTGCCTTCATCAGATATCCAAGGTTTGGACCCACTTGACGAGGACTTCTGTCTATGTTTATCCTTACTCCCAATCTTAAATGTCCCTCCAACCTTGTCAAACTACACAGGGAAGAAAAGAGGATGACATGAATTCAATTAATCAGTATTTATTTTATATTGTACAAGTACATGTATTACAAAATCTGTGACATCTATTGTTGTATCTTTTGTATCAATCTAATTAAAATTCAGTCCCATCTGCTCCCCCATTTGGATACGTCGCTTTTAGGATATAACTGGCTTGCAGTATCCTGAGTGTCAACCAATCTCGAGAACTCTTCATAGTGTTTTGAAGGAAATATAATTGTCGGGCCTTTTTGGTTGGCTCTGCCAATCGGACACCACGCTGGTAGGGTATCTTCTGATGTTGCCGCTCTTCCGCCAGATTGGCGCCATAATGCGTGGGTAGAAATATGGACTGGTCCTTGGCATAAACCCTGAGTGACCCTAATCCCTTCCCAGACTGTAAGTAAAGTAGTTAACTGCAGTTGTGAAGTCATAAGACTATCAAATATTCATGACCTGGGCAAAATTCAATTTGAAATCAGTAAGGCCTCTGTTAATTAATCTTTAGCTTCTCATGACCCGCCCGCATGTTTTTTGTCGTAACAATAATTACGCATTGTTTTAATTATTTGGCATTTTTTGCTGCAACAAAAAAAAAAAATCTGCAGCCTACATGTACGTGCCGCCGGCAAGTGATTTTTTCCGTCGACAAGTTGCAAAAAATCTACCTGTCGCATGCGGCAAGTAGGATTTCATCTAACAAAAACGATAAAATGCGATCAATTTTCGTAAATACCTTTTAGAAGTCTAGATCTATCTGAAGGAACGGACAATCCAAGAAATAATCCATTGAAAATTTATTTCAAGTCGATCTTTGGCCATTGTTGTTCGTGTTCTCTTGTCAACATTTCCCGCGCCAAGTGTACTTCCGGTTGCGCGCCAAACCTTGCGCGGTAGTCCGGTGCATGCAAAAGTCGGACCTGTTACGAAACGGAATTGGACTATCTGTTTTTTTTCCAGTTCGTACCGATGGTAAATAATATTGTTGGCTTCTTTTTTGGGGCTTTTATTCACAAGCTGACATTTTTCTATGCAGACATTTAAGTTAATTGATAATTCCAACGGGACTCTGGTGGCTGATTCTAATTTATTGGAAGCAGCAATTTACAAGGGGAGACCTATTGATAAATATAAGTAAATATAGTTGGGATCTGGTTAACTCCCCTCAAATTTTCATTCTTTAAAAAGGGTGTTACTTGGATCTAAATTCTATGATATAATGTCACAGGTGCCATTTAAATTTCACATGATTTAGTCAGCAACAAAGCTTTTTGCAGTTCTAATTGCAGAAATTAGGGGAAATAGTTGTCTTTGACATATCAAAGTTGACATCAACTTTCCATTGGTGCTCGAAGTTTACCACATACATAACTTCTTTTTTATTGCAATATCTTAATGCAGCCAAATAATTAATAATTAATAATTACAGCATTCAGCATCATCATAATTTCCTCCCAAGGTCATGAGAAGCTAAAGATTAATTAACAGAGGCCTGAGATCCTAGAATATGAATTCATTAAGATTGCTGAGTGTTGTATTTCTAACTATTTCAACAATTATTATTAATCTGGGGTCCAGGGCGCCTAGGCCCAGAAAGCTCTGAGGTCCTAGATGCCCCGAAATGCATTCTAGCCGCTTTCAGAGAAATAAAACCATAAAATATTACCAACCATTTAGTTGTGTCTTTTGCCTTTTAAATAGTGTTTGCAAATTTTAAAGCATGTGTTACCATTGAGAACAGGGGCAGTAACTCTTTATTTTAAATCATTTTCAGACGACTACGGTAATTCCCCTAATAATTAAATCACAAGAAGTTCACTTTTCAACTCTGTTATTCAAACTCAGAACAAAAGTAACATTCCCATCCTTCATTCAAATTAGAAAAGTCATATAATGACAAAATATGACACTTTGTAGCTGGTGCCATGAAGAATGTTGCCTTTTTTACGCCATTTTTGCTGCACTTTCGGTGATCGAATTATTAAGGGAATTACCGTATCAATGTTCATGTATTGCAATGAATTACTTGTGTTTAAGTTATTATTCTGCATTTAGTTCCATAGAATACCTTCTTTTTTTTCATTTCTAAAAGTTTGGTTTTATAAAGTCCTGTAGGAAATTTCAGGTTTTTATTTCCAAATTGATATAAATTCTCTTCAGTAGTAATTCTCTAAAATTCTCTACATAATTGGTCAACCTACTTTCATGAACAGAATATCTATTGTGCTCTGCTAAAGAGCTTATTATCTCAATTTGGGAAGAATAACCTGAAATTTCATACAGGAATTTATAAAACCATTCATTTAACGTTCAAAACTGTTGAATGTTAAAGTCCTGTAGGAAATTCCAGGCTTAAGTTTTTTCCAAATAAACGTGTTGAATTCAAAGGAAATAATTAGTAAATTTGCAGAGTTAGCTTTAGTTCATTCCCAATTAAGCATAACAAGGGAGGTAATTTTGTCTTCAGGTGGCGCTCGTAGAGTCAGACTTCCGTTCTTGCTTCAGTTGTGGTGCTAAGTTCACACCGTGAGTGCATTACCAGACGGTTTTATCGGAGGAAATTGTAAGCATTAACCGATTTTCACGTAAATAAAATGAAGTTTGATTGAATGAAAAGCCTTGCTAGTTGTTCAAACAACAAATGGCATTCAAGTTATCGCGATCCCGTCCACATTCACAACCTGTCCATCAAAATGCCTTATAAAATTTTACCCGTCCAGATCTGCTGCAAAATCAGGACCGCTCGTCCAAAAGATGGGTGGATAGGTCTCTGGCTATGGAAAAGTATAGGTAAACAAAAAACCTGACAATGATAGAAAGAACTTTAGATACATGTACATGTAGTAAGTAACTTCCCTTAAGTGTCCATCAAATGGGAATGAAGATGTGGTCCAGACAAGTATATATTTATATGGACAGAGGAGGGCCATAACTCTGGGGAATAATCGGAACAGGTAAAGAGTGCATATAGCAGGGGTTTTTCTAGCCCCAAATCTTTCATCTACACATGTACTCAATTTGAAAATTTCATAAAACTCAATTTTTTGGCGCGTCCGTAATCTAAAACATGAGATTGATCTAATCAAAACACCTCGGCTTTGCCCATGTGATTGAGACCCATGTGTAGTGTGAATTGGGGAAGAGATAGTTCTATGTGGGATGATCAAGCTAAAGGTAATTTACAATTTGCAGTGTATGGATGTATCAACAGATCAGTGTATGGAGTATAAAACTAAGCACACACAGTTCTGCAGATGTAGTTAATTATATATAACTGGTTACATTCAAGCATATATCACAAAATCAGAGATAAATGCACCCGAAAATGGGCCGCAGCGAGTAATCTTTTGTTGGCTTCTACATGTAGAATACAACAATATAAATAAGTTTTCAAAATATAGTAGCTATATTGAACACAGTTCTGCAGATATCGTTGGTTACATTCAAGCATATACAGGGACAAAAATAGAAATTATTATATCTGTGAAGGAGCAATTCTGTAAAATAGGGGCAGAGGGGAGCCACTTTCGATAGGCATCTGACTTAGCACTAGATAAATAAGTGTTAAAAATTTGTGCTCAACGCTTGGTCAACAGAGGTATTATGCAGACTTCCGGCGATGTGATGTGCGTGAAGGCCCCGAATCCGGTCAAAAATTCTGACTGGTGGCTGGGGTACTATTAGACCTTCAGCGAGGTGGTTGGGAGAGACTGGAGACCAACTGACATGCCCTCCTCTGTGTAGGGAGGAGGGAGAATAAAAACTGTCTCCTACATGAAGTTTTAAGGGCAGTGATCTCTCTCACTCTCTACTACACAGGGGATGGTACAATGTAAGCATGGTGCATGTAAGTCCCATCAACAATCTGGTCTAATGTGCTAATGGCAGACATGTACTTGAATACATTACACAGGATAAAAGTATATACACAGTAAATTATACAGGAGCTCATTGTTTGATTTCTATGTAATACAGTGTGACCTGAACCCTCCTGGGAGACTACCCCCAGCTAATCATGGATAGGTTTACATGTATCTAATCAAACCATCAAATTAGCCCAATTTTACACCAGTATTACTTTGTTTGTCACAGCTATGAATTTGTAAGCAATTCTAAGCAAATGTGCAGGAACAATCCAAGAATTTATATATGTCTGCAGCAACCAAACATTGGAACACAAGCTCTCAAAACAAGAGTTGGGCTGTGGGAGGTTGGTTTTAGAGGAATGCTGAAATATGGGGTATCTCCATGTACATATATAATTTGTATCTCTGCCACAAGTTCAAGAATGCTCTTTTGTTGAAACAGTAAATAAACCATAGTTTCAGGTCACTCCACCAGGTCCCCTTATAGCTATCCTGATGAAATTTGAGAGAGAGAGAATTAAGGTTTAACGTCGCGTGCAATATTTCAGATTTAGCGACATGTGAGAGAAAGGATACATGTATGTGTGACAATATGGAAAAAAACTTTTTTCATTCCAAAACCTGCCAAATCAGATTTTTCCTGGAGTTCATATACCGGTACTGAAATATCACTCGGCCTCAAACAAATTGTGATGGTCAGTTGTATCAAGGGTGATTGATTGAATAGAATTTAACATCGCTTTCAACAATATTTCAGCTATATCACGATGAACCAACTAAGCACCACCTAGCCCAGTTGTGTTCCTGCTACTTCAAAGAAGAAATCTTTGAAGCAGCATGGAACCAGACACCCTTCATCCACCCTATAAAACACTGAGGACAGGGCACAAGACACAGACAGGATGCTTACATGGTGCAATAAAGACAAGTGATATTACAGTGCTAGACATCACATTATCAAGTTCCTGTTGCATCTCAGCAAAATGCATTAAAGCAACCTGAACCCACCCAACCACCCCACCAGTTGTATCAAATGGAGATGCATGTAATGTGCTCCCTGATTCATTTCGGTATTTTGAGGCATTTATAGGGAGAATTTGTAGAAATCAGGCCTTGTGATTTGTACGGGCCCTGGCGAGTGATTAAAGCACACCTAAAATCATGCGAGGTGTGTGGTTAGCACACCTAAAATGCACACCTAATTTTTTTTAAGGCGTGTGATACGGTGTTTGAAACGTTAAGGTGTGAATCGAAATAAATGTGTGCTGGCCGAGAATCCATCTCGCAGCAATGTTTCAGGATATCCAGGGGGAACTAATATTTACTGGTTTAGCTATGAAAGATATTGAGGTGATAATAAAATCAAGAAACACTGTTTTAAATTTCTTTTCTTTTTTTGTATTTAAAATTAACACAATCAGTTAATGAGCCAAAAGCTGAAACCAGAATGGCAAAATAGAAATAAAACTCTGAACAACCACAAATTGTAAAAAAAAACTGACTAGGACTGGCACATGGCAATTTTTACATCGTCATATTCATCATTCCAATCATTCAATCCATTCACTTGCCTTCAGAAATCTGGAATGTCTGAATCAGTTTCAATTTCCGAACACTCGCGAAGTCCATCGCTGTTACGTGTCTAACCAAGTTTGGCTTCAGCAGGTAACTAGTTTCGTTTTTGCCGTAACTGACGTTGGCTCACTTTGTTTGGTTGATCGCTGTGTTTCTGTCACACTTTGCAAAAGGCCAGTACCACCTTATTGGCCGCATTGTTAAAAGGAATGCAAAGTTATCCCTCAGGCTCCTTTCCCACTGACACAGGGCTGTTTTTCTAATTTGTTTTCACGTTTTTAGGCCCTGTGTCAGTTGCCATTTCACCATTTCGTTTTCAATCAAGTTGGCCCTTGCCACTTGTTTCAATGATAGCGATTGGCAGGCTGCCGTGAACGAGCCAATGAAAACACTCGACAGATCAGCTTGCATATAGACTCGGACTGGCACATGGCAATAGATAAGATGATATAGAGCCCAGTTTTCGACAGCGTATGTTGACGATCGGCGGACGGGGCTCAATCGTAAGTTTTCAACCGGTAATGTTTAATTTTACGTTCAAATCTACGTGAATCCGTTTAGATTCGCCCGAATGCCCTGCCAGGCGAATCTTCACGGGAATGAATTCGCGGATTCGTGTCAAAATTTGACATAGCAAAATTTTGAAGGGGATCATAAAGTATAAGGCGCGCGTTCAAAACGCACCTCAGTGCCTCTTCAGGCGCGTTATGGTGCGCGTGCGCGATCGCGCGCCTCAAATCACAAGGCCTGAGAAATATATGACACCTCAAACCAAAATTATATTTGCAACACAATATATTAGGAAGTTTTGTTGTTTTGGTTTGGAGTGTCATGTTTTTGTTAAAAGAGAAAATCTTTAATACAAATACCTAAAACACATGGCAGTGTGACTAACATCACAGGACCTACGAAGTAGGGTAGGCATTAGGACTCCAGCGCACACTGAACTCTTGGAAATTCCCCTGCCCCAACTTGAAATCCTGCCTATATTAAGGTGGGCACAGCCCAAATCAGAATCACCAGTGATTTTCATCAAAAATCACCAAAAAATTTCATCAAAAGTAGGTCAGCTCAGAACTTGCTGGTAACAGTCCCCTAATGCAGCTTCATGCAAAAAATCAAGGCTCTAATGTCAACGGTTCTCCTTATTTTGCCGACGAAAGGATTCGGATGGACTCACTCACTCACCCACTGACTAACGGACAATTTACAGATCAGGGCCGTATCCAGGGCCATTATGAACCCGGTATACCGGTATGGGCGCCCAAACTCCAGGTCAAAAATATCTTTTTTGGCTGCTTAACCTTACTACATTAAAGTGGAGTTCAACTGAAGCCTTCTTCAAACTTTGTAATTCAATACAGTGTCACGACCGCTATCATAACTTCTGAGTTCAATACACATCGAACACGCGTTGTTGGCCAAGCTTTATGCATTACATACTTTAAATGGCATTGGATTGACCTCTCTAGTAGGCAATGATCGCTGTGGTACGGTGGTTTTCGCCTGGTCTTCCTACAGCAATCAAAAACTTGAGAACAACCGATGTGTGGGGAATGTGCTATATCGGTGGCAACAACAACAACCACGTGTTTGACAGAACAGGATTACGGGAAAACAGCAAAATATACACCCTGGCACTGATTAAAGCACCGAAATGGTATTTTCGAGGATCCAACAAACCCTGATGTAAGTCAACAGCATCGGAGATTCTGTGGTTTTTGTGCAGCAGCGACAAACATCAAATTTACGTGCAACAACAACAACATCGAATACCGGTGTCTCCAAAAACTCTCTGGATACGGCCCTGCAGATGGTAGCCTACTTCGTAGGAATATCAAAATATGTCAGGGAGCAAAAAGTTAAACAATTGGCTTTATTAATACCATCACACAAGAAGAACTAAAACTAGCTTCAATATATGCCCACAAAACAGGTCATCTCCCCCTATGTATCCTCTAACACACAAAATTGTGATTTTTCAATGATTTCCTATGATATTGGGGTCACAGTGGTTTTGACCAGTTGGACCTCAATTTTGGTATGTGACACGTCTCACGGTACATGTACATGTATGTATAGATCTACTGACTACAAAAAAATGTGATTTTTAATGATTTCCATATTTTGGGGTCAGTGACCGTTGACCTCATTTTTGGTACGTGACACATCTTTCCCCCAATGAATCCACTCACAACAAATGAGCAAATGATTGGAAAAAAAATGTTTTCAATGATTTCCTGATTTTCAGGCCACAATAACCTTTGACCTCTAGTCTTAACCTAAATTTTAGTATACAACACCTTAGTTTATCCACTCACAAAAAAATGCAATGTGGATAAAACACGGACACAGATATAAAATACTGGACATGAACAGATCAATGATTTCCTCTTTTCTTTTCTTTTTAGGCCAGTAACCTAGTTAAACCTCTCTGGCCTCAACCTCCATTTTGGTATGCAATACCCCATCTCCCCCTGGTGTATCCACTCACCAAACATTGGAACTGTAGATAGAAATCTGTCCCAAATATAAAATGACAGGGCCATGCATATCCAGAGTTTATTTGGGGACGCCCGTTCTTGCCTTTTTTGGCGCATTTGTATGTCTTTAGGCGCATTTGTATGTAAAAAGCGTTAAAATTAGCTGTAAAGTTTGGGCGCCCATACCCCTTAACAGGTATCAAAATGGCTCTGGATATGGTCCTGACTGACCAGCGGAGATGGACAGACGGACCGAAACCATCACATAATTATGTCCATCTTTTGGGCAGGTATATAATAAACAAGGAGGGTGTTTTACAAAATGTATGTATCCTTTGTTAATGTGTTACAACTTTAAGAAACAATATACATTTACCATAGTCGAGATGAGTAGGAGAGGATTTGCATTGCAAAGTGCTTTGCGAGCTACAGTTTATCATGACTCCATTCAACGAAATTCTGACAGAGGTTCGGACTTCCTGATCTACAATGGGCATTACATGTACATGTACCTGTAGATATCGTTTTCAAACTTTTTTTTCAGTTTCAGATGACAGGTCCCATACATGTAGCCATACTGATGGAATTTGAGAGAAATTTGTTCAAGCATTAAAAATTTAAGGAACTAAACATGTATATTGATATCCGTTATATCTTCTCAATAGCTATGTCATGCACATGTAGAAGAATATGTCAAAATGAGGATACATTACTGTATATCAGTGCAGAGGTGAGGGAGGAGTACTATATCTTAGGCCAGGTTATTAAACAATGAAAGGTATTTAGGTCAGTGTCCTGGAGAGATAGATAACACCTCAATACATTGACAGACATGTAACAATGTACAGTCCTAAGCAGTTATATTGTACAGGAAGGAAATACACTGCAATAGTCAGATACTAAAGGCTAGGGAAATAAACCAGATGTGCAATGGTCAACATTTACAATTGGACTGGTTTTATCATGATGGGCCTGGAAGAAGGGATCTATCATGCTACTAACCAGTCCTGTTGAACAGTTTTAGGCTGGTCAAAGTGTGAGTGCCAGGCTGTCAAGCAGAGTTGAACTGTTCAAAATGGACTCAAAAATGGCGACTGTCTAGTCATTGGAATTGATAAATAAATTGAAATAATGGAGTGAGTGAGTGAGTAGGATTTAACGTCGTTTTCAACATTTTTTCAGTCATATCACGACAGTCTAGCAACGTGTATACACGGAGTTGACAACACAAGGGTTAATAGTATTTTACAATTAATGTATTGCACAATTCTGATTCAAATACTGAAATAGGTCTAGCTCAGTCCCTCAATAGGTCTAACTCAGTCCCTCAATAGGTCTAACGCAGTCCCTCAATAGGTCTAGCTCAGTCCCTCAATAGGTCTAACTCAGTCCCTCAATAGGTCTAGCTCAGTCCCTCAATAGGTCTAACTCAGTCCCTCAATAGGTCTAACTCAGTCCCTCAATAGGTCTAACTCACTCCCTCAATAGGTCTAACTCAGTCCCTCATTAACTCAGTCCCTTAATAGGTCTAACTCAGTCCTTCATTTGCTAGAGCAGTTGATCACTCTTCTAGATTTCATTGTGTGAGTGACTGAGGCCATCCTTAAAAATAAGTTTGTTGCGCGTAACCCGACCGACTGTCCAAAAATCCGCCGACTGGAAACTTTTTTCGCCGATTTTCCGACCGGTCATCTTTTTATTTTATTTTGCAATGTCAGAATTATCTCCCCTATCTCCTCGCTCGTGTAAACGTATGTAAAACGTTCGCCTAGCAAAAGCAAGCAGGATTTCACTCTCCAGTAGTCGCGATGTGAGCTTATGTCGCACGTTTTGAAGGCATATCCTCCATGGCCCAGTCCGTAGGGGAATGCAGTTTTCGTCGACCACGTGTATATGGCGGGAAGTTCCCCCTTCTGTTTTGTGTTTGGGTTTGGACGAGAGGACAATAAACACATCGAGAGGCAACAGCAACACAGGATGGGAAAAATATTTCAAAACGGTTGGTTATTAAAACCTGCCATAAAGAGCTCTGTCGCGAATCGACTTGGAACGTAGACATGTTTAGGACTGTCACCATGCACCACGTGGGTCCGTACACCGACAGATTCTGAGACTGACGTAGATGTTACAACAACAACGATGTTTGGATTTCTACTTTTATCCGAGAAGACTTCAGTGTGCCTAAATGCAGAAAATCTATACTGCTTTGTTGTTTAACGGAAACTTTATAACCCTCTATGTCGATAAAGCCATGGATATAGTGTCGGTGGCTTCAGCGGTCTTGACAAATTAGATGGTGCCGTCAGCTTAATTTTGACGTTCTGATGTCGGCATCAAATACGCTTGTCAGAATTCCACCTCGGACTAAATTCCACGAAAAGACACAGGTTAGAAACTTAGTATTTGCCTCATTGTTGTCAGTAAATTAAATTACGATGTATTTCTAATCTGAATAAAGGAAGTACCTAAGTATTCAATAAAAGCACACCATAAATTTGTGACGAGGAAGGGCAGTAATGATGTTAATGATTAATTTGAGGTAATTTTCTCAACTCCAAATGGTATAATGAACAACCTTCTGTATAACACTGACAGGATTTTTTTCTTTCCTGTCACAATTTTGGCAAAAGTTTGTCTGGTAGTGGTATATATTTATTTTTTTGACCAGCTAGTCACTAGTCATTGTCAAGTCATTGTCAAGATTGTGTTCAAGGATGTCGATGTCTTCTAAGAAATAAAACAGGTACACAAGCCTGAATTTAAGAATATCTTGCTTTATACCTTGAAGATAACTAGTTTTCTATACTGAAATAATTTTGCTGCCAGACAAAAAGAATATTTCAAATGACCTGCTTAGTATCTGAACTAAATCACACTAACCTCTTCCAACCTCCCCAAAAGGAAAACCTGATCTAAAAAAAAAAAAAAAAAATTACCTACCTACCGACCCAACTTCCTGAGGTAGGGTCGGGTTACAGCCAACAAACATATTTTTAAGGATGGCCTGATCACTGTATTGCAATACCGTAGTGATTCATTCTTACAGTCAGTATTACTCTTCAATATATTTTTCATTTTCCAGCAGAGTGATTAATAACTTTCCTGGAGGGAAAGTTAGGCGAGTGATGGATAAGAGAGAATATGAGAGAATATGTTTTGTGATGCCATATTAGGCGAATTCGAAGTGTGAATGGAGAGCTCGACTTGTGTATCAAGATGAGGGAGATCATGGAGTGTACATGTATGTAGTATCAATATGCCTTGTAGATGGATAATCAGATAATTCTGCTAACATCAACATGTGTATTTTGGAGCTTCAGAGGAAATAGTGAGAATCTGCAATAACTGCCTAATTTGGAAAGTTATTGAGTAATCCAATTAATTAATGTGTGAAAAGGTGCTGTACATTGTACAATTTTTTATTTTTATGTTTTTCAAAAGGATGAAAATCAAAGAGTTTCATTTAGCGGGTGAGGGGGGTGGAAAGATATAAATGTGTATTGCAAACAGTGCAGAATCAGTGGGCATGGCCAGAAGTGACTACAATGGCTATCATCATAGTGTGTGTACATTCCAGATGATTTAGTGTACGCTGCACAAACACAAACATTAACCCAGGACTGTGTCAGGAGATGATTAGCACCATATTCCATTTGGACAGCCTGGCTACATCAGGGGAAAATGAATAAAGTTAGCCAATTGTAGATGTTCAGCATTACAACATCATTAATAAGGTACAAAATCAAATATTGCAAGCATGTGCAATACTGAAATCGCTTTGGCTAATCTGATCAAATCTTCACCACTAAATTGAATAAGAGGTGATTCAAACCCATTTAGGGGTGGAGAGTCAAGGATAACCTTGCTATTGAACTTATAGATGATAGCTCTAATATATTGATGAGTGTAAATCCAAGCAGGAAAATAATACAAGCATACTGTGAGAACCCCTTTGTCTAAAGCACCCCCCCCCCCACCCCCCGCCAGTATTGAGGTTGATCGAACATCCGTCGTCATTTATTTCGGAAAAATAAATTCAATAGCCGATTTATCAAATCAGCAGGCATTAAACACCAGAACATAAAGCTAGGGGGACTACTGAGTTTTCATGGGGTATATGTATAGGGGTACTAATACGCTAAGGTGTAACAAACAGGCACTTCTTGTTGAAGTCACTTATTACAGTTACATATGAAGAAATTTTAACTTCTGGAAATGCCACTATTTTGTCTGAGTGTTGTGGAGATAGAAAAGATAATAACAGATTCAACTTCAAATTATTTGTTTTTAATTAACTTAATTAAGCTTGATTTGAGGCCAATATTTGCACCAAGATTGTGACATACACCATGTTGACCTCCAAAAGTTGCATTTATATGTAATAATACACATAGAAGATGACTTTCTTTGTAGTCACTAGGTGGAATGGATCTAAAGGTAGAAATTGATGCACAATTAAAGTGGCAAAAGTGTGATTTAACAAAAGAATTTTAAGGTCCTAACCACCACGGTTGGACGTAACATTTTCCGTCCTCCAATAAGCCCTCATTGTAGAGATCTCTAAATACTCACAACTACATAGTTAATGATGCCAACCTTATTAAAATGAAAGTTATGCCCCTTCTGTCTTTTCATGAATGTAAAGTTCCTGACAAATGCAAACACATATTTAAAAAAAATTAGATTTATCAAAAATCTTCAGATTTTCCGTCTTATGTTACGTCCGACATACTAATTATGCTAATTAACTTTATTTGCAGTAATATTTCATGGGGTTTGTGATGCCCCTTGCTTGTGTGATGGGTGACACATGCCCCAAATTTTATGCTTCCATTCCATGTACTTTAGCTGTACACTACCAAAATGTAGTGTCCGTCTTCATTGCCTGCCAGTGTTCGTCCGACATAATCCGTCCTCGTTTGTCCGACACATAAGTAAATTTTCAGCATATTCTGAGTGCATATTCAGAGCAGACCATCAAAATACACACTTATAGTGATACACAGTCATTTCTTCTCTGTAAAGCACTGTTTGGTTTGTGGTATTCATAATTGTAGTATTTTCAAATGTCGGACAAACAAAGACGGACAGGTTTTCCTCCCCATTTGTTTAACATTGTCCGTCTTAGTTTGTCCAACTATTTTGGGGCATGAAGGCATATTTTTTTAAAATAGTAAATAACTTTTATTTTCATATCAAGTTAAAGAACCTTGTATTCTTCACATAACTTTATAATTTTCAACATAGTTTATTTCAATTAAGTGCCTATTAATTTAAAAAAAGATACGTTTCCATCAGCTTTGCCGTCTTTGTTTGTCTGACACTTTTTCATGCTTTGTACTAATTTCTTCACAGATACGTTAAATTGTTCAAATCAAACACTTAAAGTGTTCATATATGTAAAATACTGTCCTAAAAGTCCCCTTGCAGTAGAAATCCATTTTCTATTCCCTTATTATGTATTGTTTTACCCCCCCATTTTCCGTCCTGTGTTTGTCCAACATTTTTAGTGATGTTGTACTAAAACAGGTCTGAGAATACTAACACACTTGAAGACTATGTTAACTCTATAATTTTAATATAGCTGAGAGATATCGCCATCAAATAATGTAAAGAAGAAGAGCTGTAGTCTATTTTATATTTTGAGCTTCATTGTCCCATATTTGTTACACCTTAGCATATAAACACCCATAGGTTCAGTTATAATGAAAAACAATGGGGAACAAGAGCCCATTGGGGCTTCAATATATGCCCGTACATCTGGAATTACACTGGTCCAAATTTCAAGGTTGTTTATAATAATGGCCTTGGTCGTAATTGGTAGCTACATGTAGTAATCCAGAGGAAGGCCTAATATTTTGTGCTTCGGAGAATGTAACATTTATGACATCTAATATTCAATGATAAAAGGGGCTTAACTCTTGGTAACTATCATGACCTTGAAAGATACGGCGTTAACGAGTAACCCGAGACAGATGGACAGACATACATGATGACAACAAGGGGCTTCAATATATGCCTGTACATCTGCAATTACACTGGTCCAAATTTCAAGGTTGTTTAATGGCCTTGGTCCCAATTGGTAGCTAGTAATCCAGAGGGAGGCCTAATATTTTGTGCTTTGAGAATGTAACACTTTAATATCATCTAATATTCAATGATAATATAAAAGGGGCTTAACTCTTGGTAACTACCATGACCTTGAAAGATATGGTGTTAACGAGTAGCCCGAGACAGATGGATAGACATACATGATGACAACAATACCCCCAAGGTCAATTTTGACTGAGGGGTTACATAATTGAATGCTGGGAGTTCGTCGAGTTGTCAGTTTTTACTGTCTCCTGCAATGAGTGTAGTTTGGCTGGTGTTTGTGAACGCAGTGCGAGAAACGGGAGCCAATGTCCATACTAGCGCAGTCTCATAATAGAGTTGGGACCCTTACACAGTTAAATAATACTTACAGGATCTGGTTGAGGATACGGTGGATCCTATATGATTTTGTCGAGGATTGTCTTCAATCTTGCAGGAAACAAATATTTTTTGGGGGCTTCAAGCAGATATTTTTATCCTGATTGAATGGCTGGGTGCTGTTTATAGGTTTATAGTAATGAGGTGGATGTGATATGTTTGCCCATTTGCGCACATGTTGATAATTATAATCTATATCGATGTCATAACAAAAGTTATACTCACAAAGCTGGTTCTTCCTCCCTTCTCTTTCTTATCCATATTTACTGTTAATGTTATAACATATTAACCACAACTGCCCATCACTATTGGAGTAGATCCACGCTTCTCTTTGTGTTTTACAAATTACGTCAGACCGTCGCCTTGATCACATTGTTCGATAATTCTCACTACCGTATTAAAATCAACACAGACTGCGGACCAGCAGTGGCACTGTCTTACTCAGCTGCTCAGTGTCCGCTACATGATCTGAGTGAGCGGCCGTGCACAACAACAGCCACTGAGTGACTGTCCCACGGAAGCCAAACTAAATCGTCTGGACTGAAATATCTGGGTTTCCAACACGGATTACACTGTTATTAGGTGTGATTTGAGCTACTTGACAGGCGAATGTCCTGCAATAACGGAATCGGGTGTCGACCGTTGTCTTCGTCTGTTTTGAGTCATTTCCCGACGACAGCACTTCCCACTTCTTTCAGCTTTCCGCCATTATTAGCCCTTTATTTGTAACCAATCAAACAAGTTTTTAGTAAGTCTTCTCGCATCTGTTAACAATTCTTGCATTTTACGTTAAACCCTACTCATGCAATCGACTTATAATTGGTGATATGTAGTGCTATTTTCTCAAAAGCTTCACCACTAATCTTCCTTAACAATCTCTGATTATTAACTGAATTATTTGTTTAGATGATACTAGTTGCTAAAATGTGTCCTGATTCAGTAGCCGTTTCAGCCAATGAGAATTGTCGTTACATCGGGATGGAAACATGGCGGCTGAGGTGCTGCTGCAGAAGGGATGGTGAGGATTTTATCTAATTTTCGTAATTTAGTGAAGTGCTTATAGCTTAGAATCGTGTTTTTTTGCACCTTTCAACATCCCCATACACACTTGTGATTAATTCAGGAACCACAGCTATCTTGAATTTGGATTCATAGCTGATCTAAAAATCGAAATTTCCAGTGTCCACCACACAATTTCTCAACAGCCTGATTGTCGAGTTGCTGTTGTATTTCGAGGACAGCGGGCATATTTGATGTGGGCAGTGACAGTCATGCCCTAATTCTGATCTGATCAGCCCTGACAGTACTAGTTTCGTCAAATCAATCCTGATTAGCAAACGATATCGGTAATATATTGTTCAAGCCTAAGAGGTAACTTCACAAAAATATCATCATGCATGTTAGCCCGAAAACATCGGCTAAGAATTTTGCAGCCCTGCCAAGTCTCACGGATTGGGCACAGGCAACTGCACTAATTATGTAAATTTGGTTGATTAAAGAGAAATTAGTGAATATCGTATGTCGTGTCTATATTTGTATATGCCGTGTTGTTGTTGTAACAACAAGGTACGTAACGCAAGCCGCCTGAACAGTGTCCAAATGTCTCGTTTCCACAACTTTATCCTCGAAAACATCAACAAAGTGATGGATAAGCTGAATAAGTATACATCCTACTTCCAATTTATCATATACTTAGTTCCAGGTCGAAGGGTATTCCAGTCAGGATAATCCGAAAACTCTCAATTTATTATCGTCGACAGCAGCGAAGATCGATCGGTAAAAAAAATGGCCGCGGAACATGCAGGCCTCGAAATAAGACAGCACGGGGTGATAAAAAAATTGATCCCCTGATTTTTGACCCAGGTGATCGATTTTTTGATCTCCTAGTAGATCGACAAGGTAACCAATCGATCACCTGAATCGATCACTTAAAACTAGAGATTAACAATAAAACTTCGTCGTGTCAAATCCCGACGATTGTGTATCGACCAGTCGCTAGATAGCCCACCTATTTCTGGTTCAAATTGAGCATTATATCGTAAAAATAGCCCCACCTGTCATCACTTTCTTTCTGGAATATCTGTAGAATCTTAATTACGTGTTAATGTTGGAATTTATTCACTCTTTCGTATAAAATTCTGCATAAATGAAGAGGACGATCTGTCCCAAAGTTATCAAAATGGGCGATTTATTTGCACTGCGTAACACCGGCCTACGCCGATTGGTTGAACTCGGCAGAAACAAGCTCAGTGATTAGCCAGTTAATCCGGCTGACCAATCACAAAGCGTGTTATTCAAAACCTTCGGGAAACACCTGCTGTGCAAATGGCGGGATATGACAGAGTATATCAGTCGGTATTTCACTCCGTGAATGTGGACCATTTTACAAGCTTTTTTGATTGAAATTTCTTCGCTATTATGATTGTAGACAATAACAATGCTTCTAAATTTAACCGAACCATGTTGTTCACGATAAACTTTTTTACCGATCACCCGACATAACTGGGGAGATCAAATTATCGTTCTGCTGAAATCTCGTTGAGGCGATCGAGGGGTGATCGATCGGTTCGATCGCCTACTATATCGAGGCCTGAACATGGGTACTTGGTGTGACGTCATAGCTTCATAGAAATTCTATTCTATTCTATTCTATGCGTAGATACAGCAGTACACGAACATATCCCTAGAGCTTTGACATAATAACGGTGTGATCATTAAAATATATAGCAGTGCGTCCATAAATTAGCACAGATATAAAACATGCTCAAATCGGACAAGAGAAGACGCTAATAACTTATTTACGCATTTTAGACGCATTCATAAACCGCGAAAACGCACGTAAGAAATATAATAACAAAAATATACACAATGCACAAATTGGATCTCATCAGCTGAAACGTCCGACTAAACAAGGGAAATAACTCCCTTTACAGCTGTATCTACGCATGAAGCTATGACGTCACGCCGAAGTACCCACGTTCCGTGGCCATTTTTGTTACCGATCGATCTTCGCTGCTGAAATATTTATAGTTTTCAGTTTATTTTGTATAGAAAAGAGTTCGTCATGGAAACAAGTATATGATTTAATAAAACTAGAATGTATACGCGATCGATTGATGTATAGTTTTGTTGATGGTCCGGGAGGAATTTGTGAAAAAGGGAGCATTTCCTGATCGGTTCATACGAGTCGTACACCACCTTCGTACTTCGTACGTAAACAACAACAACAACAACATTTAATATATTGACAATTTCGATTTTATTTCACTGAAATTAACATTATTAGGGCCGGCGCCTGTGGATTGGGCGTGAGTCTCCAGATATTTAGAGAGGCCTCCCGGTCTCACGGTAGCGCTTGCAAATCTCACAGTAAAACAGAATTTATTCTCTCAAAATCAGACATTGGGCAAATTATGATTTTATTTATGATAAAACATAGATGCGAAGTGTTCGATGAAACGTTTTTAGTTCTTAGCTCGCAGTTTGTCCCAGAATCGACGAGGTCCGTGTACTGTGGTCCGTATCTTCGGGCAAATATTAGTAGTTGGGGCGCGTAATTGTAGCCAAGGGCGACTACTCATAGTCTTGCCTATTTGTGGCATGTACTTCCGCCAGCATGGCCGACATCTCGCAATCAGATAATTCTTCTCCCGATTCAGATAATTCAACTGACGACGAAACAGAACTAATTTTCTCATTAAAATTGCTGTAATTCAGAAATTTGTTTGCTTTTTTTCATGAAAGTGTGTTAATCTCTGATGTCGTTTTATTGCCTCAAAATGCCCCAAATGCATTTCTGAGCATCTGTAGAGCTCTAACGGCTGGGGCCCTAGGCAGACCCCAGACCCCACGCCTAGGGCGAACGCTCGCGCTTTGTGCTCGCATAGACTCAAGATATTTAATCAGTCCAACTTGGCTGCTCTGATTTTGGTTGTTGTTGCTGAATCGGACCCCTTAGCCCGAATCACTGATAGGGCCCGAAATAGAAAGACGTCAGTCACTTGAGATCTTTAACTCCACATGGCGTGGGGAATTGAGACAGAGGCACGAAAAGCATTTTAGCTAATAAATAATATGATTTGGCATCTCCAGCACTATGACAATCACCTAATGACTCCTTTAATTAGATGGAATCTGCCTTCAAACACGGATTTTGTCAACAAAACCGTTTTCTTTCTCCAGTTGACAGGGACATGTGCAGAATGTGGTTGCTCTTTTTGCTCAAGGCACCAGAAATCGATCCTTGCCAGTTATAAACCAATAGCGACGTGTTTATTCACGTGATCAGAAAGGTCACAAGATAAACATAGCGTAGGACATATTCTTACAACATGTCAGAAAGGTGCCAAAAAGGGAAAATCAGTCAATGTTTTTCCCACACATTTGATCACATTTTGTCAGCATCAAAACAGTCATGAGAGATGGTACATGATCAGAGAAGCTCAGGTCGGTCAAACTGTATCAAATTGGTATATTTTTTCTCTCCCGTTTCGTTATTTTCGTCAGCGAAAGATTGCGAAAAGGCACTTTTCAGGAGGTCAACTTTTATCGCGACATTTTAACCTACGTCCGCTCTGAGCTGTGATAGGAAAGCCACGCTCCCTTACCCTATATTCACCTATCACAGCTAGAGATTCTGAGTTCGGCGATTCAGTGGTTTGACTTTGGGGAGAAGGAGATCAAGGGGAGTTGCGAATCAATTCATTTTTACTTTCTTGTAGGCTTGCCAGGCTGTTTTTAAATGTCATTATATCTGTCCTGAAATACCTCTTTAACTGTTCGCATAGGCACGATAAAGTAATAAAGTCTTATTAGATTGACTTACCATCATGAATTGTGCTGTAAATGGCCCATATTTGTTCAGAAAAGTGGACACGAATTCGCCAAATCGTCTATGGCGTACAACACGGGACCGACTGCAGGAAGCTGACTGAAGGATGGGAGATAAATCTGGCAGACCAAAGAAACGATCCCCTGTCGTTTTTCTTTTGTCTGCGTTCGCGGCCTTTGTTCTCGATCTGTTCGTGACTAGCAAACTCGCTAACATTGGCCAATTTTCTTCGGAATGTCCGGAGTGAAATATCGTCGAAATTCTCAGAGAATTTCCAATTGAAAGGCTATATATATATATATATATAAATACAAACTCAATTACGCAGCACAATAGATATGTTTGTACCTCCGAATTCACTGTTGAAAAATATGGAGGAATATTTTCCCCATGAATATACGGGTTTAATGGGATTCCTTCATAAACTTGATTTTATATTGAATTTTATTTGAAATTTCTGCTTCATTCGTTCAACAAATTTCCAGCCTGCACTCCCACCACCTTACTATAACTTGGCAAATAATCGAGATTTATAATATTCCGCAGTTTTTAAACCCAGAATCATTTCATATCCATGTTTGGATATGCATCATTTTGCTAATTTTACTTACGGAATCTTTTTATTTTGAAAACCGCCATGATTACCTCCCTTATTGCAACTCTTTTGGCAATCAAATATGACCATGATGAGAAGTCGATAGAGGGTTATCTAATGCGTCTGATTACAGCATGCATCCGTCAAGTTTAGTGACTATATATATGTGTGCAAATATATCCTTGAACGTTATATTCTAACACTTGAGATTTATTTATTGCCTATCAAACCAAACCATGCTATAAATTGCTCATGAAATAAAACAATAGATGTTGTTTTTTCGTCTTCAAATTCTGATACTTCTCACATGGCGACATTTTGAATGACGTCATATGGCTAGCCCATTTCTTGATTATAATTGCTAATTGGTGTAGTCTGTTTGTTTGAAATCCAAGAGCCAAACACATGTCAACTTCGTTGCTTCTCTGTCTGTTCAGCCGCAAAAAAACACTCCCAGTGTGCAGAATTCAAAGTTTAAGCCAGCTAACAAAATGCATGGTGTAACTTCAATGTATCCTATCTAGTTAAACGTCCTGTTATAGTGTTGATTGTAATGACAAGAACACAATAATCAACAAATCGAGATTTGCTGTAGCTGGAAAGATACCATCATTCAAGATTGTTTGGAAGAATATCAGTCAGATTTAAATCGGCAGGGTACGCACAATCTAAACACAGCAAAAATAAGGGGACATAACTCCTGACTGGAATTCATGTAGCCTATAGCATTGGGCCCTGCTTCGGAGGGCCAATGTCTGGCTAATCCAAGGTACGTGTTTGACGGCAGATTTTGAGATCGAGAACGACGCCATGCTTACGTCACGGGACCGGACACACGTGGTTTCGGGGATTTCTGACAGATCCAGCATGGCGGAGATCAGAGATGGCAACTCCGCTGAAAGTTCGGGAAAAGAATGTGCAGGGGTCGAAATATTCAAAATAATTTACCTGTCATACGAGACAGGTGATCAAAATGTTTACCTGTCACCTTTAAGAATTACCTGAACATGCAATCGTTGAAATTGTCACATACATGTAACTTGAGATTAATGACAAAGTTAGATGTTACAAGACACTAATAAATTAATGACACCTTGTTTACTTGCACTTATTAGCAGGTGTTTTGAATGAATTTTGTTGAAGATATATTTTGAACACCAAAACAAAATTATTGGCTTCCTGTCAATAGAGACAGGTACTTTATTTCTCTACCTGTCTCTTTCAAAAATGACCTGTCAGAGACAGGTAGACAGGTGTAAATTTCGACCCCTGATGTGTGCATTTGCTGTGGGAATAAAAATGTCAATTTTTTTTTAATACAATCAGAGGCAGGGAAAAAGAAGAACTTGGAGAATTTATTATAACTGAAGGGCAGGTCTTGTGTTTGATTGACAACAGCAAGAGCTCGCTTCAACATCACATTCGTCCTGATATCGTCGGTCGCCATGATTGATGTTTGAGGGAAGCCCTTTCATCGTCAAAATAGCGAGCCAATGAGAAAGCTGGTCTCGATCCAAAATGGCGCGGATCGAACGACCAATCGCTGGCGGAGTTCGGGTACACTATCACTGTCTGTTAATACCTAAATTAACTGACAGTAATACAGTCTAGAATTCATGCTACTAAAAAGCCATCACGAGGAAATCCTCAAAATTGCCCCAAAAAAAACTCACAACAGTTTTTACTTCTTTCGGTTTAAATGTTCGATGAAAAAGACAGGTGATTATGACAGAACCACTTTCAAATCTTAAATCAAATTCTTGAAGCCAGCAAGCATTGCTAAGATTGTGTGATTTGCTTCTCATCAAAGTGATCAGAAATTACCCACATTGGTTCTCTATGGGAAACCTGATTTTCTTGTCTTATTTCAATTTCCCACCAAGAAGCAACACGAGAACTCCACTGTAATTTTGAAAAGTAATTCGGAATACTCCTGTTAACTGCAATATTAACCAATTTCTGTGGATTGAGCAAAAGTTGGGTCGATACTTGGTGTAAGAACGCATTGTTGAGGCTTTTGTTGAGGCTTTTGTGCAGTTGAAAAGGGTCACGTCTAGACGCATTGTTGCACAGACAGGCTATTGTAGGCTTTGTCTTGTGCGTTCTTACACCAAGTATAAACCAAAAGTTGTCAGTAAAAAAAATCAATTATTTTTCCCAAGATGGCAGTGATGATCAGATGATGATCCACACAGGTTGAATTGTACATACGGTAATTCCTCTAATAATTCGATCACCGAAAGTGCATCAAAAATAGCTTATATCTGGCAATATTCTTCATGGCACCAACTACAAAGTATCCCATGTTGTCATTATATGACTTTTCTTTAATTTAAATGAAGACTGGGAATGATCCCTCTTCTCTGTGTTCGAATAACAGAGTTGAAAAGTGAACTTCCTGTGATTGAATTATTAGGGGAATTACCGTAGTATATTAAATTAAACACTACCACCTTTCATGCAGTAATGCAGATTGTCCCACCTTAGACAGAGATAGTTACATGTAGGCGGGACAAAAAATAGATTTAAAACTTTAATAGACTAATGCCCTCAGTGAGCTGAATAACATCTTATAATTGAAGGTTCTACCAAATACCACATGCACACTTCGTATGAAAACATACAGAGAAGCTGTGTAAGTTACGAGTTGATATTTTTTTGACGAAAAATGACCTTAATCAAATTATATATTTTAACACAATAAAACAGATGTTATAAAAAACGTATTGAAGCTGTAACCTTTGACCTGTGACATCAGAGGCTGATTATGATCATGCTGTATAATATCGACTAGTTGGTTGTGTCGGACATCTTATTGTGATGTCGTACAACAGTTTGGTATGTTGACATCACCATGGCGTCAACATGTTGACATCATCATGACGTCAACAAATGTATTACATTTCAGCTTTGTGACATTGGCATTACAATGGAATTGTCACTTACATGTAGATTGATCACTATGAATGATCATAATCAGACTCGTACATCATGGGTCAGCAGGTCACAGCCTTTGCTGTTACCAAACCGGCTTGATATTGGATGGTTTCATGCTTTTCACCTTCGACCATTTCCAAAAACAGTAAACTGCTATCAAATGTCAGATAACCTCTTACAACAATTTAGCATCAAAAATATATGATTTCTTGTGATATATATTTACAGGCACCTGACTGCTGAGGGTATTGAAGAATGTCGGGAAAATGGTAATAAAAGTCCGGATGCAGTGATCAAGGCTGCTCTCGATGTAAGTTGCATGGTGCCAGAAAGGCGCTGGTCTCATCATGTACGACCTAACTCTGATTCTTTTTTTATTTTCCTGTGAGAAGCCCCCCCCCCCCCCCCTTTCCATTATGACTCTGTTTAAATATTTAGATTTTACAATTAACATAATTTATTGCTGCATGTAATTTTTCTGTAAATAAACAATTAATACCACTTCTTTAGCCATTGATCTGTGATAATTGTTCAGGTATATTTTTAAAAATATGTGTGTAGTACCTGTATGTAATTTAATCTGTATTTTTAGATTGACTTGAGAGATATAGGGGAGAAGTTTCTTCCTGATGACATAAACAGAGGAAAGGTGGATTATGTGAGTAATGTGTTTTCAGGCTTTAGGTCTTCCTAAATGGACGCACCCTCTATTGGGTGCAGCAAATTATTTTTAAAGCAGGGCTTGCTTTTCCGCGGGAATCCGGGAATCCGATTCTCGTAAATACTCCCGCAAAATGGTTTACCATCGACGATCAATTTTGTAAGAGTTTTATTCATTCATAAAGTATTGGTTCAACATCACCTTCGTCGACTCGCCATATGTCCTGTCGATTCCAGCGAAAAACCCGACCTCACTTTCACTTTGACACGCAAGAGCAATTTAAAAATCATGACTCATATTCGACGAAATAGGATTAACTCGTAATATCGTCAGAAATGATTGTCAATGATTATCAATGCAGCTGGAAAAATAAATTATCAACTTACAGTGAGTGAGTTGATATTGAGTGAATCGCGGTATTGTGATAAATAAAACATCAATCAATTCCATTTATTCATTGCAATTGTTTTGTTGCATTCCGATCCGTTCCGGATTATATGCCGAGTCTGAATGTCAGTGGATCCACAAACAGGAAATTCCCACTCTCCGTGCAGAGGCGATAATGACAATTTAAATCACCACTATATTGGGTCGTCATACCTCTGTATGGAGTTTCGCCTGACAACAGAAACGTTGCATTCACCACTCACGATGTAACGCATTTTCAAAATTGGCCTGATAAAATTAAGGAGTCATTCGTTTTCGAGCAGGACGAACAACACCGGAAATATATCAAAGTCAGTTGTATTTTATGCAAAAAGCATGCCAAAACAATTCCATCTTCAAATAAAGGTCGTATAGCCACCGACGTGGAAAACTATAGCAGTTCTGGTACAATACATCTATTGCTGCCGAACTTGGACAGGCATCTGTCGAGTAACAAATCAACCTTAGTACACTTCACAAAACGTTGGCAAGGGGAATGAGGTGGCGATCAAACAATGCACACAGCTAATGAATATTGCTTGGTTCATAATATTTAAATGTACGTTGGCAGCCAGGGCTGTCTTATTTTGGAATGGGTCTAAAGTTCCTGCTTTTACTAAGATATATTTGCAACGAGAGACACACAATTACTGTCTGAGATAGCATTTGTCCATGATAGCATCTTTTCCTGATACATTTTCGTGTCAATTTAATCCTTTTTATACCGGAAATGACAAAGAATCGCCTTCAAATTCAGTAACTGAATCAAAACAAACAGTGACCATCAGCTTGAAAATAGATTTATTCAAAAAGACACAAAGACATAGTCAGTTCGCATAGAGATTTATTCACAGACATAAGTTTACATAGACATAGACATAGACATTGTGATAAATATTGGATTCTCGCAGTGGGAATCTGCAGGAATCCAAAATTGGATTCTGGCAGATTCCCGCAACAAAAAGCTGCGAGAATCCATTTGGATTCTGGTGAAATACGACGAAAAGCAAGGCCTGTAAAGATTGTGTCTAAACCTTAATTGGTCAATTCCACGTCACTCGCGTTACATTTTTGCACCATTTTGGTTATATTATATCCCACCTGCCTCCAACAAAGAAAGTATACATGCACACATAATGCATAAAGACAACTTAGGCCCCAAAGTATTCATACAAATTTAAAGTGCTGTAATTGCATTTAAAACTTTTATTTAATTCCAATTTGCGTACTCGTCACTCGCGTTACAGCAAAAAGGACATGGAAATTTTAGCCATAACTTCATTCTTGAATTAAGCTCAAGCCTTTACACACAGATGACAATTTAGTGGATCTGTTAGTACCCTGTAGACCTCTTGAAATAACAATGCAATTAGGAATCCACTAAGTTGTTCCAATGTGTAACAGCTTGCTCGAATGTCTCCAATGTCTCGTCACTCCAGTCACGTCACTCGCGTTACCTCTCAGTTGAGGATACCAAAGTTTGAATGTTACTAAACATTAAACACCACAAAACCATAAAATTATGTTGTGCCATAAAAAACAGATCTCAGATACAGTATAACTGAACAGAAATTTGTACAATGTATGTTCATCTCAGAAAAGGACATGCATTTAACATGATGGAAGGTCTGGAAATGTGAAAGACGAGCAACTTTTTAAAGGGACTGGACTTTCTAACAATTTGTTCAAGGTGGTAATAAACAGAATCACAGGGTGTAGGCCACTTCCAGGTATTGCCGGCTCCTGTACAGATCATCACGGATATGAATTACTCGTTCTCGACGATACTGAGTATTTCACCAGGGTACACATATTGGTCATACTTCACCAGACACCAATCCTTCACATGGAGAGTACCAATATCCGAGTCATTAAACGACACCTGTGACGTCATAGTATTGTCCCAACTGCAGATTATTTTTCAAGAATCGTCTCCCAGCCACTACATATTATTTTCACACATGCATAGTCCCTTTAGTCAATTAGTGCAGTGAAGAGACTCACTTGATGTTGCCTCCAGTGAGCACTTTGCATTTTTAATAGTGAGAGTGTAAAACAAATTTGATTTATGGGAGACATTGTAGATCACAACTCTGCTAACATTTGAACATGAGATGCCACATTCCGAGATCTAAATGACCAGTCAGAGCATCAAACTTGATTTCCAGATGAGTCTGGAATGAAAAAGACCTCCCATAATGAATATCGTTTGATAAATAATTAAAAGTAATTCCAAAACGTATTTTTGGAATCGAAAATACAAACCAGAGAATTATGTCAAAAAAATAAATTATGGTATCGGTACATGTTGTCATTTTAACAGAAAATTTAAACTATGAGAATATAGTACTATTAGATTTAAAAAAATGCAAAATTGGAGAAAAGAAAACATAAAATGTATATGTATTTATATTGAGAAAGCATAAGCTTGGGAAACTTTCAATAAAGTATAAAAAGGAATGCAGTTGCAATATCACCCAGCTGTGATAGTAATAAAGATGTTATAAATTGGTATATAACTCCTAGTTAATTCAATTACAATGCAACTGCATAAACTCACAACATGTAATATCGGTTGATCAACCATGAAATAAAATAACGAACAGGTGAAGGAACTGCCAAAATTCCGAAATATGTCCCTTGGTCGAAATGAACTCTGCTAAAATGCTGGCCTATTAACTAACCCTAGTGAATTTTCAGCTATGTTTACAAATATGCCTAAATAATTCCATGGAATTTAGTTGAGTGAATCATCAGGACTGTCAAGTTCCAAATGCTATTTTGACCAAGAAATGGAGGACCACACAATTCAAAGTTGGATGCAATTTAAGATGTATTGATAACCAAACAGCAGACGACAGGAAGCACATGCAGTGTGAGCAGGATCACAAGAATTCCGGGTATTTTTCTTTGGCATTTATATACTCACATGTTTAAAGTATTTATGTTTCTGTCACACCCTATCCAGCATGTCATCACTTAATAAAAATTGGAATTTGAAAATAGTAACTTCCACCAGATAGCGTCACTCACGTTACACTCCGTCACTCGCGTTACATTGTCACTCACGTTACTAGATTTGGCGCTACCACTGGAAGAAGTCACATGGTGTAGGAACTCAAAACTATGGTCATATTTTCATGACAACTGACAGAAGCAGTGATAGAAGTAGCTCAATTAAACTTGAAGTTTTTTCTCTAATAAACGAAAAAGTAGCATTTATCGTCACTCGCGTTACATAACTGTGACTCCATGCAAAATTTACAATGTGTGACAATATTTACAAATACCTGCTATATTTTTTTAATGATTTTTCAAGACACCATTAACCATTAATGTAAATAAAAAAAGAAATCCTCCATTTTGCAGCTAAACAATGGTAATAAAATCTAACCAATTTTGTGAGATAATTGAAAGCAAAAATAAGAAAATTTTATCCTGGAACTGCAAGACACCCCAGGTTGGAAAATTCTGTGGCAATCTTACTGAATTTTTAGATTTTACCTCTATACTGTATCACCATTATAAAACAATCTCATTGTGGCACATTCTCAAGATTTTATGTTTTGGCTTCATGTCCCAAGTAGCATGGAATTGACCAATTGGAGAAAATACTGAAAACCCCCTAATTCAAGTCAATCAAGCAAGGTGGGGTTTGAATCAAATATGATGCTCTCGTTATTGATGAGAAATCTCCCGGAACATATCTCAACATTGATTATCAATCTATTATAAAAAATATCACAAAATCTATAACCTTTTTTTTTGTATTTTCTTTTTGCTTTCTATTTTGGGCCGTATCTCTAAAGTGATCATGACATTTTTGCGGGAGTGCTGACGGAAACTTGTGTTATTAGGTTATATGTCTAGCATGTAATCTAAAGTCCTGTGTATGTGAATTGATGTACTTGTCACATTCTTATACATATAAAGCATTGGTTGCCAATGTATTATATTGAAAAGCTGACAAATAATAGCATTCAATAAATCTGACCCATAAGACTGAGACGACGTCGGATAACGTGACCATTGATCATGACATCACGTTAGAGGCAATCAATGTGCGATAGAAGTTCTAAAGCTTGGAATTTCAGATTTTTGAATGAAAACTGCGAGAACTTGACAAGAACTTCAACTGAATTATTGTGCCTTGACCATGTCCTCATTTTCAGAAATGAACATTTATACATGTATATTGATTCACTGTATTATTTGTATACCTTCGTAATTTTATTTTGACCTCTTGTCTTGTTCTTTGTTTAGATACAAGGACCATGTGTACTACAGATACAGAAAATCCGTAACGTCTCCATCCCCAAAGAGAATGAAGAGTCTCAGGGTGCTCCACGCCTGCTGAAATTCGCCTTCACAGATGGCCACCAAAACTGTGGTGCTGTCGAGATGGAGAACCTGGATAAAATCAGGTGACAAAAAATTATTTTCCAGCCTTAGTGTAAAAAAAAACCCAACACTGTATTTGTCTCTGAAGTTATTCACATTGGGCATGTAGGGGAAGAGCCAACAGTTTGGTAAAATCTATAATATCTAAAAAGAAATATATTTTCACAGAACACAGATGTACTCAGACATGTCACCATGTCACTTCAAACCTGTGGCTTTTTAAACTCGTTATTTTCATTCACCAGTTTCATGAAACTTATTCCACGCCCCCCCCCCACTCTCCCGAATTTCAATATTCCAGTTATCTAGCCATCAATTAAATTGTTGCAGGGATAGCTTTACGATCCAAACTGCTAGCCCTGTTACCTCGAAATAAATCGTACATGCCAGGAGATTGCTCCAAACCGGTTTTGGCCAGAAACTAGAACTTTCGGCAATCTTCGTGCATGCTCTGAGATCGTCAGATAGGAATTGAGACCGAGAGAGATCGGACGTTTATTCGGGTGGTGGAGGGACAATTTTAACGGGGGATATTTTAACTATCTATCGCAGTAGGTGTTGCTAGTCGAGGCATACACCAATGCTACGACATCTGGTGATCAGAGATAAAATTAATTTTGAGTACGGTTGAGAACCAATTTACGCTGGAAAACCAGACTGTGAAAAATTCGAGTCGCGGTAAACAAACGCGATACGGTATGGAAGCCGGCCATTTTCCCTTTGTTCGCGTTCCCCAATCCCTGTTATATTGGCCGGCTGTCCACGTTTAGATTGAAGGTTGAATTGGTTTACCGGGAGAAGGCCATCCTGATAAATATGGGCTAATTTAGTAGACGATTCTGTATGAATTCTTTCACGGCTCGCGGGCTGTTGATTGCGGAATAGCTCAGAACATGATTTTCTTTGTCTGGCTGGTTGGCTCAGGCAATAGTAATTTGCACACCGGCTTGTGTGGTGTTACGGTTATTTGTTTCGCCTTTCTTGGGAGATTCTGTTCATTTCAGTCCGGGCTATGAAGTATTTTTTCTGGTGTTTGGCCGGCTGGCATTTCTATGAGATAGTGTGTCGGTCGGAGTCATATAATAAACTTGGTGTCGCTGTATATAAAGTAGTATTGTTGCCCTGTGTTGGACGCGATATACTATAAGTATGGCCTACTTGAGGATAAATTCGGCACACATAAGTTCGTGTGATTATGGCAATTGATCGTTTCGCCGCTCTTCGTTGGGAAATCAGTTCTGTTCAATTCGGCCTGGGCTATTAAATATGTTCCATTCGGTGTGTACTACTAAATATATTTCTGGTATATAGCCAGCTGAGCTTGTCAACATTTCTTGCAAATAGTGTATCACATTGACTCCTTGAACTTGGCGTCGCTGTATATACAGTGCCGATATTTATATTACCCTGTGATGGGCGCGCTGTGTTATTGTTAGCTCAAGGCCTACGCGGTATAATTTGGCACTGTCGACAGCATGTATAGGTCTGTGTAATGTGGCAGTTAATCGTTGCGCCTCTTTGAGAGATTTGATGCGTCTGCTATTAAATATATTTCTGTTAAATAGCCAGCTCAATAAGCCAACATTTCTTGGAAATAGTGTATTACTCTATTCATTTATTGAACTTGGCGTCGCGGTATATACAGTTTTATTGTCCTGTGATAAACGCGGTATGTTATTAGTAGTGGCACGTTGACCGTTCGTGGCCAATATATTGGTTAAAGCCGGATAAATTTACTCAGTTGTATTGAATGCGATTTGAACCCGGGGGGGCTATACAATGTTAAAATATTTGCACTGGCTTATCATATAGAGCTAGTATAGGGGAAAATTTGAATTTTTAAGGAGTTTTTTCTCCATTGTCGCTCCAGGTGTTACTTTTGTGTGATAGATTTCCGCTGTATGGATTGACTTTTGTGCGAGATATTTCTGCTATGTGATAGTGTAAATGTATGATGGAACATGTTGAAGTAAAGTTGATACAGGTGTTTGTGAAGAGTTTGTGTGGGGAATACAATTGTGGGTTGATGGTGAATGCTCAGATTATTCGCGGCTCAATTTAATTTGAGAACGGTTGAATTTTTTTCTGCTAACGTTTTCCCCATCCCAATAAAAGGGAAACACGTTTTGTCTTTGTGTTTCAAGATGTTTTTTGAACGTTTGGTCCCTAATTTGCATAGTTCCACTTATGTCGTGGTGTTCGTGATAGTCGAATTTGTCGGCTGTCAACTGGTCGGCTAAAAATATCGCTCATCGGGTCAATTTCTGTAGCAATCCAGATGTATATTGACAAAATTGTGGTTGTCCGATACGTGATTTGTATTGCTCAGTTTATAGTTTGGGGCATTGCCAGTCATGCAGCCGACATTCATGGCGATACCATGGTGTTGTCCGTTTGATAACAGTAATCAGACTTTCCTCAATCCTTTTGAATTGAGTTAATGACCTGTATTTCTTGTTTTTGTTTTCTCCCTTCTCCCTTCTTCTGGATTAGTTCAGGAAATTGTTTTGTTTGAAATTTAATTGAATGAGAACATGCTTATGTTTCATCCATGAGTGGTCTGAAGGTTGTTCATGAGGTTGGACACTATGGGGGTGATGGAGGTTTTAGAGAAGCAGGTCAACAAATGTTGGTTGTTGGCTTTGGTTACACATTTGGAATTATTTTGGAAATAAAGGAGAGAGTACTGGTATCTTGATCGAGAGACCTTTCTGGGCTGGGTGGTGCTAGGTTGGTTCGTCGTGATACGGCTGAGATATTGTTGAAAGCGACGTTAAATTCTATTCACTCGCTCACTCAGAAGACATTCAGGTTGTAGATTTCCTCAGATGTGAACATTGGCTTTATAGACTGGATTGGTTATAGGTCAGTTTCCGATATAGGATCCCATCGGTTTCCGACTTCGCCTAATCTAAATTTGAGGCTGTCTTAAATTAGTTGGGCTCACTCAGAATCTTCCAACATAGATTACTAATTCCCGAGATCAGAATAAACATACAGGGTTTTGAAATCTTGGGTATGGAAAGTAGTTTTATATAGTGTTTTGGTTACAATTCAGTTTCCGTTGTGCGCAAAGCACTTATTCGTGGTACACAAACGGTTTCTGACTTTCGCTGAACCAGATTTGAAGCTATTCCATAAATTATTTGAGCTCAATCAGAGCCTTTTAATAGTTTAAATATATGTTTGTGTTGTGAATGAGACAGTTTAAATTTTGATACAGTTCATCATCTTGAAGACAGACTATTTCCTGGTTGTATTTGAACTCGGGAGTAACAATTCCTCGATGTGATCCAATCTAAAACCCAGCTTGTATTCTGTGCTGCATTTCTCCAGGCACGGGAGACCGTGTTGATTGAAGGTTTATTTATTTTGAACACCGGTAGCCTGCTTTTGTTTTCGGGCACCATTGATAATTGATTTTTTTTCCTCCAGGTCCACCATGGGTTTCATTAGTGTCCTATTTATAATTAGTTGTAAATTGAAATAGTGCAAGATTAACAGAGAAGTGGCAACGCGTTGACTGTGTGATAGCACGTGTTGCACTGGTTCTGGAGACGGGTCTTGTTCTTTTTCGCTAATGTATGTAGCTGAATAGGCAGACTAGAACGTGTTGACTGCGGTAACACGTGTGCATTTGTTCATGAATGTGTTTCATTATTTTCAACTCATGAGCAATGCACATGTTTAAATATTTTCATTTTCTGGGTCTGAGAGGTTGACATTATACGGGTTATTTTTGGTGTCAAATTTGGACATCCTGTTGTGGACTGTTTTATTTTGTTTCAGTGATTTTCTGGAGTGGAGAATCACTGAGCGTGAGAAGTTGATACTACGGGTTATTTCTGGTGTCAAATTTGGACATACTGTTGTGAACTGTTTGATTTATTTATTTATTTATTTTTTTTTTTTTTCTCCGTGATTTTCTGGAGTGGAGGATCACTGAGCGTGAGGAGTAGACACTATGAATTATTTTTGGTGTCAAATTGGTGTTTTGTAGGGGACACAATATGTGGATTATTTTTCGTTTATTTCAGTGAGTTTCTGAAATGAAAAATCACGGAGTTTTTGAACTTGTTTGATTAGATTGTGATTGGTATTCTTTATTTCTTTTGAATTGTTTGCAGCAACCGTTTGACATTCCACTTTGGACTGATTGTCAATTGTTTCACTGAGTTTCTGAATTGGAAAATTACTAAAAAGCTTTGAGTAATCCTTATTTCTTCTTGATTTGTCTGCATATACTAAATATATATATCATTCCACGTTGGTTGTCATGGCAGATTAAGGGCCGTTAATGTAGAGGAAGCACTGCAAAAAATTGAAGGGGGTGAGAAGTGGTCGAAGTACATGTCGAGTAGAAGAAATTCTTGGACTAGATAAAGAGGTGGGCCAAGTGCATGAGAAGGTTAGGGCATATGAGCTTCGGTTAGGTCGAGTAGATGCTCGACTGGTTGAGGGTGGCCCTTATAATCCAAACTAGTGAACCACCACCGGTAGGTCGAGTTGGACCACCGGTGTCGGGATGTCCTTTAGAAAGCCTTCCGGACACTGGTGCTCCATGCAAATTTCTTGCCCTTATGGTCAAGTCCTGCCTCCCCCGGGTCGACACGTTCCGACGACGGCAGCAATTGTTGCGGTTAGCAATCTGCGGTTTTCGGGATGGCTGGCCTGGTGGGGGTGGAGTTTATGTGTGGTGTGGAGGCTTGGGGTGTCCGGTGTTTACGAGTGTCCGGCTCCTGTCTTTTAACTGAGGTAGGACATTTTTGATATGGTGGGTGTCCGCCCTTGGTATATGGCTAAGAGATATGACAACGGACGCTGGTCACCGGGACATTCTCGACCATCAGACCGGTTGTTGCAACATGTGTATTGCTATGTGATCTTCGAGATGGCTGGCTTGGTGGGGATGGAGTCTATGTGTGGTGTTCAGGCTGGGGGAGTCTGGTGGCTACGAGTGTTCGTCTCCTGTCTTTTAACTGAGGTAGGACATTTTTGTAATTGGTAGGTGTCCGCCCTTGGTGAAATGATAAAAGATATGACAACGAACGCTGGTCCCCGGGATACTCTTAGTCATCAGACCAGTTGATGGCTCTCAGGGAGCACGAGGTTATCAAACACATACTGCATTTCCACTCCAGTCCGTGCTTGATGAACCGTTACATCGTCTCCAATGTGGTATTGTATAGATTGTCATTTGTGAAGTCTTGTCTTGGGTCCAAGTTGTCTGGTTTGTACTGTTAGGGTTGGATGTTTTTGTGTTTCATTTTTGTGTGATTATGTTTGAATTGATGTTGATGTTTTTAGTAAGATGGTGTTGGATGTTCTTGTTTTCCTTGACTCTCAGAAGAGAAAAAAAACGATTAAAATATTTTGGGAAACTTACAGTATTCAGTAAGGAAAATAGAGATAGTTTGGGAGGAGATGAAATGGTGGAAGAATCTAATGGGGACAGTGTTTGCGTGACGGTTCAAGTCCACCAGTCTCGGAAGCCTCGACTTATGTCAGCTCATCACGCTATGATCTGAAAAAGTTCGATTTCAGACAGTCACATGTAGGACGTTTAAGGTTGATTCAGTGAGAGGAAAACTTTTCCAGATGCTGGTAGGCAGTAAGGGAATGAATAAATAAGGGGTTCCCTCGGCCTTGGCTATCACGGCCCTTCCGACCACCGAAACTATGTTACTTGTTCCCTAAATCCGGTCACTTGAGCCATTTTTAGGAGTCCCCAGGGGTTGACTTTGCCAATTCGGGGAATGAACAGTATGGGAATGCGGATTAGGCAGGTACCACTGTTTGTGTTAGATTTTCGCTCTACTGGAGAGGTGGTGTTGGCGCCCTTGGTTGACGGCCTATGGTTGGATTTTGAGTTTCTCTTGGCCTATGGGTGTGTAGTGGATTTTGGAGATGGGGTATTGGTTGTTTGGGAGAGGAAGGTTTTTGTTGCAGTTTGAGTTTTTATGGAGTGGTGATTTGTTTAACGTGGGCTTTATATTGTTCTGCCAGTGACAGCTGTGGGGATATATTCATGTGTGCCATCCCGTATAAGCAGTGGAGGTTAAATTGTATTTGGTTTTGTTGTACAGGATGTTTATTTCAAGCATTGTGGAATTGAGCTTTTGAATTTCTGCTTTGTTGTACAGCATGTTTATTTGGAGCACTGTGAAATTGAGTTCTGGACCCAAATTGTTGCTGATGTGCTGTGTAGTGTAATGTGTATTTGGAAATATTATTCTGGAGTTATCGTGTGTGTTGGAGAACTCCGGGGTGTTTGTTGAACACTGTGATTTACGCCGCAGCGTTGTATGTGTTATGTGTGAAGAACCCTGGTGTGTGTTGAGCACTGTGGTTTACGCTACGGCGTTGTACGTGTAGCGTGTGAACTCCGGTGTGCGTCGAACACTGGTTAATGTTGTGGCATTGTAGGCCTATGTGTAGTGTGTAAAGTATCCCGGTGTGTGTTGAACACTGGCTTACGTTGTGGTGCTGTACGTATAGTGTGTGGAGAACTCGGGTGTGTTGAGTACGGGTTTGTGTTGTGGCGCTGTACGAGCAGTGTGTGGAAAACACTGGTTTGTGCTGCGGCGTCGCATGTGTAATGTGGGAGAAACTCTGGTGTGTATTGGGAGTTGGATGTTCGAATATTGTGGTTTGCGCTGTGGCGTAAAACGTTTAGTGTGTTATGGGAGAATATGATGCGTTGTGATGAATTAGGTGTGGTTGAGTATCCTATGTGAAGGAACCGGGTGCTAGACGCCTGGGTTCGATAGTTGCTGTGTGGTTAGAGAATTTCTGTGTATGAAGACTGTGATGCACATTTATGCGTTAATGGCATTTCTATGTGAAGCCTGTTGAGATTTTATTTTGTGTTTTTTGTGGGTTTTTCTGTGTGTTGAGCTGTGTGGTATGTTCGTGAAAGTCTATGAAGTGAAGTTCAACATATGGAGTGACATGGAGGAGAGACAGTTAGATAATATGTAGTGCGGATAGCCATGTCGGAGACATGGGGTTGAGGTAGACGTGCCTCTTCAGCCCATGTCTTCGCCATGAAGCCCTGGTAGAGTTGTCTATCCGATATTTTGTAGTACGCGTTATGATTTATTGTGACTCCGTTGGGGCAGAATAGCCACCACTCGGGGAGGGAATACATGCGTCATTATTTGATTATAGTCTCAACCCTGTTCTAGTTATGAGCAATTATGGTTATGTTATTCCTCTGCAGACATTCTCTCTGGTGGGGTAGCCGTTTGCGAGAGCGTATGTACATTGGGATCAGTGGCGTGTAGTGCGCACACACGTTTCTGACTCGTCGTGCGTACGCCCTTGAGGGGCCCTTCCACTCGATATTGTTGGCGGCTGATGACTGCGAGCCTTGAAATTATTAGGGGAGGGAGAATGGGGAGCTCAATATATAGTCTGGACAGCCAGTAGTTTAGAGGTTTGTTCCAGTAGTGGATTTTATGACGGACTGGTGCTTATTGTGGCCATGTAGCTGGTAGGCTGGCCTGCCAATTTATAGTCTAGATACCAGTCCTGGTTTGGATAATGTTCTCGTATTTATTGCGGCCATGTAGCTGGTAGGCTGGCCTGCAGAGTATATTTTTAAGAATTAAAGTGAGCAGTTCCATGCGGCCGATTGTAATTATTTGGGACGTAAAGCTGGTAGGCTGGCCCGCCGATTATATTTTTGAGAAATAAATTGATCAGTCCCATGGGACTGACTATTTGAACGAGATTTTTAGTGGGTTTGGGTGTAATTATAGACAGTCTGGTAATAACACTGCACTAGTGGGATGGTTTACCATTTTATTGAAGTTGGGTATTTTTAAAGAGCAGTGTACTTTTGTACACTGCAAGTTACGCATTTTGACACATGTGATCTAACATGGAGAATTCACGTCTTTGTCTCGTATTTTAGTAATAGTTATCAAAGCTGGACGGCTGGTTTTATAAGGGCGAAGTAAGATCTTCGCCAAAAAGAAAACGGGGAGGGGTGTTGCAGGGATAGCTTTACGATCCAAACTGCTAGCCCTGTTACCTCGAAATAAATCGTACATGCCAGGAGATTGCTCCAAACCGGTTTTGGCCAGAAACTAGAACTTTGGGCAATCTTCGTGCATGCTCTGAGATCGTCAGATAGGAATTGAGACCGAGAGAGATAGGACGTTTATTCGGGTGGTGGAGGGACAATTTTAACGGGGGATATTTTAACTATCTATCGCAGTAGGTGTTGCTAGTCAAGGCATACACCAATGCTACGACAGAATCATAACGTGGTAAGATTCACCAAGTCACCAAAGTTAATATCAAAATGTAAACTTTCAAAATTCCATTAATTCTAATAATATAATCAGGTGTAGAATTTTGAGAGAATCCAGTTGGATTCTCAGTGGCTTAGTTTGCGAGAATCTAAAGAATCCAAATTTGCGGACTTTGGATTCCCAGTGGCACAGTTTGTGAGAATCCAAATTTCTCACACCCAGCAGTGCTGGTTACTGCACACCTAGATGTAAACTTCTCAATGGGAAAAATTAAAATCGCCTTATTTATTCTCAGGAGGGTGGTTAGCACACCTAAAATAGCACACCTTAAATTAGTTCAGGCGAGTGATTGGTAAATCTCCATTGATGAGCAGTGTTCAACCTAAACATTTTGGTAAATCAAAATACTCTGAATCTTATTTCTTTTGTATCTTTGTATTGCATATGAAAAAAAATCTCTCGGAATGAACGACACACTGATTAAGCTAAGCTTTGCTTGCCAAGTTCCATTTCAGGCGAGTCTTTGCACGAATCGATTCCCGGATTCACGTCGAAATTCTACCCCTGTTTATAACCAAAAATACACGATACTGAAGTTTTTAATTGTCAGATTTTGATGAAGGTTTTGATTAAAACCATACGAGGAATGAGTGTGTGTGTTGTATCAAACAGACATTTTTAGTACAAAAAATTCTTACTTCATAGCTTGAGTTTTAAAATGTTCGTTGAAAATATGTTAACATGGATGGGTGTACCTTTCCTCAACCTGTTGCAGGAGGATTCATGATGTAACATGGCAAATGAGAGTATCCGAGAACCAGGATGATTCAACATCTTTCTGTTGAATAACAGTTACTTGCTACGTACATGTATTCACACAATGGTTTTTTGATGTGCATTTATATGAACATAATGGTTGAAAATAAGTCATTAGCAATGTACATACTATCAATAATTTCCAGTAGAGTCGTCCTAATGTGTCCATTATCATGCTGTTTTTTCAGCTTGAACACACCTCCAGGTACCAAAGTCCAACTGCTGGGAACAGTTCAAATTGAACATGGATTTTTACTGCTGAACAACAAAAACACCAGGCATCTGGGCGGCTGGGTGGGAAAACTGGTGGAAAGCTGGCAGCTGAAAAGGGTCAGTCTACATGTTTGTAGAATATTACCTGAGCTCGAAATATCGACAGTGACCAGTGTGATATCAGAAAATTCAATGACAGTTGATTGCATTTTAATACTCTATTAATTTACCCCTTGGAGAAATACTTTCCACACATGAATAGACATGCATATCACTCCAACTGTTCAAAATATTTTTGCCAAAAATTGCCATAGAATTTTATTTTTGGCTCTTCATCCCTCCTTTGGTTGGATGTTGACAATAGCTGTCATGTAAGGTTCGCAAATAATTACCATATTTAAATTCAAGTTTCACCAATTGTAGCATTAGCATGGGTATAGAACCTCAGCGAATAAACCGAATTCTGTATGAAGAAATATCCTGTGAATTTCCACAGAATTTATGATTTCAGAGAGCGAATTTACTGTTGTATTTTTCGTTTACGACTGGATATAAAAGTATTTATTAGTCTTTTTCGTCATTAAGTTCAGTTGTCTTTGCCTTCTATAGAGTGGTCATTGCAGGTGTACATGTGACTGGTAATAGTGACCTCATGTAAAGTGAATCAACGGTTGGCAGTGTTTGGCGGGAGTACTCAGTATGTGGAAAAATAAATCAGGTTTTCTTTCCACCCTTCTAAATAGTTGGGGATGATAAACATGTCTACATTCAACCATGTTAACCAAAATAATATAACCACATTGTTAAAACTTGAATAACAATACTAAAAGACTTGCCCACAACTGGTGACAATAAAACTCCTGTTCTTCAATGATATGTGCATTTTATTGACCACAGAGCTTGGCTAAACAATCGCGAAGTACAGCGGAGACTGCTGATGGCGGCCCACCACCGTTTGTCCCCTTTGGACAGAAAATTGGCCAAGACCGAACTCCTGTTAACAGGAGGGGTAAGTTATTTTTTCCCCAATAAAGTCAGGAATATATCAAACTAAGACACATCTGCCATAGACGATCATGGATATATATATTCACATCAGGTGGTACTCAAAAACAAATTGCTTTCTCATCTAATTTGCATAATAATAGACCTGTTTTGTTCACTATTAAAAATTAGACTATGCATACTTTCATTGAAGAATCACTGTTGCGACAAATAAGCTAAGTCATCTGAAGATTTTGTAGTGTTATGATGAATAAAGTGTAAGTTATTAAAGGTGAACTGCAAAGGTTTTCATATTTCCCTATTTATATTCTTCGCGGGCTAGTTAATGATGGAAATATCAGCCCAAATACTCTGTTTGCTTTTATTTGAAGTATTTTGTCTCCTGGTAGCTTTTGAAAAGTGATTCAAAGTTAGCATCTCAAGCCCGACCGATTTCAGAAATGAAATCCGCATCGCTTATCTGCCCTTGTTTGACGTTCGATTGTGACGTCACATCAGACCATCTTGGCAGGCGTCAATACTTGTAACGTTCAGTCTCCGGGCGGCTGGCCTGACGTGACGTCACAATCAAGGAAAGATAAGCGATGACGTTTTGCAAATCTGAATTCAGCTGTGCTAGAGGTACCAACTTTTAAAAAAAATGCTAGCAGACAAGATAATTCAAATTAAACCAAGTGAAGTAGATAGACTGGTATTTCTATCATTATTCAACCTATATAAAATGTGAAAAGGAGAATCTAAAAACCTTTGCATTTCACCTTTAAGCAAAAACAACCTTTTTTACCTCCATTTTGGAGAGGTAGTTCTCTCTAACCTGATAAATAGTATACACGCTTTGTTGTTATAACTTGATAGATCTGAACGGTAAATTAAAACCAAACTCTTACTTGATGTTGCATTCAGAAACCGTAATAATCTTGAACATTGTGATAGTGCTTCTCGTAGTGACATGGTTATAATTTGATCTTCTTGCAGACAATTTTAAGTCACTAGAAGTAACAAAGGAGAAAAAGGAAGAGGATGGAGAGTTTGAACAACAGAGACAGGCGACCATTGCTGAGGTTCTACAGACCAAACAGGTTAAAACATTCGGTGGAGTGGGGAAACAGGTATGTGCTAACAGGCTCTTCTGCATGTCAAATGTTGCATGTTTTACCACCATCTACTCAAATTTACAATACAACAAGGAGTGGTGAGCGATATGCCACACACGGCACATCCGCGCTAACCCATGTTGTGCTGGACAGTGTCCGTGCGCTTATTTTCAGGCTTGTCATAAAATCAGGGGCTGATCAAGTTTATTGGAACAGGAGGTTGACAAAATGGTCCAAAATATTAGAATGATTGATTGAATTTCGTCCACAAAATTGTGTGTGATTGAATTTCAATACGGTAATTGTGTTAGAGGATTTACTGTATTTATCTGCTACTCGAGATGGTTTACTGGTCTATTTGAGAAAGGGATGGTTTACCTGTCTATTTGAGAAAGGGATGGTTTACTGGTCTATTTGAGAAAAGGATGGTTTACCTGTCTATTTGAGAAAGGGATGGTTTACCTGTCTATTTGAGAAAGGGATGGTTTACTGGTCTAGTTGAGAAAGGGATGGTTTACTGATCCATCTGAGAAAGGGATGGTTTACTGGTCTATCTAAGAAAGGGATGGTTTACTGGTCTATGTGAGAAAGGGATGGTTTATTGGTCTATTTGAGAAAGGGATGGTTTACTGGTCTATCTGAGAAAGGGATGGTTTACTGGTCTATCTGAGAAAGGGATGGTTTACTGGTCTATCTGAGAAAGGGGTGGTTTACTGGTCTAGCTGAGAAATGGATGGTTTACTGGTCTATGTGAGAAATGTTTTTGTGCTGATTTGCCTATAGATGGCACCACCTGGGGGTCATGTTGAAATTGTAAGTTTTAGGTTTTTACTCTCTTCACAAATAATGAATGTTTTCTTTACATGCAAAAGGGATGCCTCCTCGATCATATTCGATCGACTGTATCTATTGTTGAACCATTTTGTCACTTCTTGTTCCAACTTATAAATTCGATCACTCCCTGATTTTAAGGCATATGGTTACATGTAGATTCAGTCAATCAGTCAGATGCATTTGCTTCATGTCCTTCAGTTGTGTACTGATCAGATCCTTTGTTTTTTAGCAACAATTTCCCATAATCTGTTAGTGTATCATCTACAGATCTATAGAAATCTTACATCTAAATCACTAGGTGATCAAATGGACTGCCGTCTGTTGAAATACACAGCTGGTTCCATGGAGGAAAATAAATTGTAGCAAAGTACAACACAGGCCACTCTTTGAAGGAAATTAGTGAATAAATTCAAAGCAAATCTTGGGAGTCTTGTTTCATGGGGAAAGCATGTCGATGAGAACTAGATTCTTCTCTGAAAAAAGCCAAGGCAAATGACCTGTGATCATTGGTCATTTAGAGTAGAGATAATCTTGGTTTTAGCAAGGATGCAGTAAACGGTAGTACTAGTAGTAGCAATCTTCAGGAGACATGCCACTTCAAATTGTTTACTTTTCTCTTGTTTTGTTACCAATTTGCAGCATACCGTCTTTAAGTTGTGCAAATTGTTCCCGGTGGTGATAGTTGGGGGCTTGGCAGGGCTTTAAATTTTAACTGCTCCCGCTGAATTTTTTGAAACTGTGTTGAAGGCTGCAACTAAATCTGTTGTAATGAAGATGTAAAATATGGAGTGCAGTTGTTTTACTAAATTTTCCTGATCAAGTCCTATTTCCTATTTAACTTACAGAAACTCAATTTGATATAATTTTGTAGTTTGTCCATGACAAAGATGTAGCAAAAATTACTGAGATGGGATTCAGTGTGGAGGAAGCTAACTGTGCCCTCAAACAGAACCAGGGGGATGTGGAGCTTGCTATCAACGCTCTCCTTACCCGGGGTGTGACTGGTGTGGGCGGTAGACGAGGCAACGGTCCACAGAGAGGGCCACCTTCCCAGGACAGGCAGGACAGGACGGACAGGACAGACAGACCGGAGCGAAGAGATCGCCCTGATAGGTCAGACAGATTTGACCATCCAGAGAGGTCAGACAGTAGACCAGGTATCCCTTTCATGGAGCTGTGTGAATTATTAAATTTATTTTGATTCTGATTGGTCTGTTATTATATGCCTATCCACAGATGAGGTCGTATATTGTGATCACGATTTCTGTGTTTCTGTCTGTTATCCTTTGCAAACTGTGTGTCTATCGCTGGTTCCAGGTCATGGATTCATACCAAACTTTGGGTAAACCTTACCCATGAGGCTAAGAGAAAAAAACATTAAATCATTGAAACTTGTTACGTTTATGCTATAAGTACAGTTAATGCAGGCCTTGCATTTTGACGGGGCCGATCGGCCCTGGCCCCGTGATCGACCCCGGCCCCGTGATCGACCCCGTGAGCACTTTACACGGGGATTTTTCATCGGCCCCGTCAAATCAGTCCAGTGAGTATATTCTCATATCTTCGTGAAATCTAATCCTAGTACTGTGTCTTCTGTCTTGACGACTTGTGCTTGGGCCAAGAAAAAAAATATGTCTGTTTCCCGTTACCCGACCGAGTCTAAATAAATCGTGCGAGTCTAAAAAATTTATCAGCAAATTCCAACGAAATCACTACGAAGGCCGGGTTTTACAACAACAACCACCGTAAAGCGGTGCGCCCACTGTCAGCATACCGTAAAGTGTGACGTGACTGTAGAGCAGCATGGCATGGCGGCCGGTTGACGATCTTTTCAGCAAATAAAGCACCTACTTCTAGGTCGGGAATCGAGAAATCAGCAACGTGATTACGGTTCAGTCGACCTGATCATGTTTATCAGGACAATTTTAAACATATTCTCCATCAACTTCGAAAGAAATCTAATGATTTTATGGCTTGAAATGGCGTATGTTGAAGCAGGGTTTCACGGACACGGCAACTTTTTTCGTTTTCAGCGAAATCGGCGACAACACAGTCAAAGTCGCCGTCAAAGTCTAACCGACCGGTATCATTTCTCCGCTAAAAAATCCAAAATTTCCCGACTGTTTTATTATGAATGCATTGCAATAAACCCCCAAGATTCAAGCAAGTAATAATTCTTCGTTTTTCGAGAAATGGCGTGTTCAAATCGTTGTAAAGTCCCGCTCGTTTCTCAAATAGCTAGAATTAGATAGGCGCTGGTACAGATCTCCATGACGTTCAAATTAATTTCCCATTTCATTTTTTGTTGTATATGTCAATTTTTTTCTTCGGGCTTTTCCAGAAAATAAGTGCACTCCCCCTATGGAAGGCACTGGAATTCCACATGGAATTTTGTATTTTTCACTAAAAATCCTTGAAATTCTACAGGGAAATTTCAACATTCCTGCGGGGAAATCCTTGGAATATATTGTTTTGCATATGAAGTTAATAAATTAAAACGATACTCGTTTTGGTGGTAATTGAAAACAGCAGTGAAAACACGTTATTGGCAATTCATATTTCTATAATATCAGTACAATAACTGGTTTCAGCAGAAGTCGTTGAAATATCAAGATTTGCTGGATCCAGTAAAGATAAAAATACCAACATGGAGGGTATTCCCCCCCCTCCCACCCTTCACCCTCAGGATACATTCCCCCATATTTTCAGATATTCAAAAGATCTTATCACCAAAAAGATAAAGGTGGAGGGTGGCGGGGCGGGGGACATATATCCTGGGAGAATATGTTAAAGTGGGTGGGAATGTTCAATCAAGAATAATTTGTAGAGCATTGTATATGGGACAGGAATACTGGACATCAAAATAAAATTTATTTCCAAACAAAGGTTTGGTTGATATAATATGACCAATAATACATTGTTGTGTGGTGAAATTTGAAATCAGTCCCGATGGCCAAAAATCAGCCCCGTGACCCTGCAAGACGGGGCCTATTGATCAGCCCCGTCTTATTTCTAGAATGCAAGGCCTGTTAATGGTTAGGAGATGTGGTTTGTGATGGCAAAGAAGAAGCCTTTTGATTTCTACTCTTTGGTACATTTTGGTCAAAGGGTGTTGTCTGCATCTCTCTGTCCATCTTGTTTGTTAACACAATATCTCTTGAAGGATCATTGTCAGACTTTCCAAATTCATATGAGATATGTGAGTGGGGATGGGTCTAAAGCCTACTGCAATGATTGACTTCGTCCAGTCAAGGTCAAGGCTTGGTGGTATCTTTTGAAGGATTACATATAGGTTCTCAAATTCCTACTACCTACATAACTGATGATTTTCGAGAAACTTTCCCAATTTGACTGACCTTGACCTATTTTATCAAGGTGTAATTCGAGTTATTGCAATATCACGAGAGATATTGGCTAGTCTCTCCAAATTCACAATACAGTACCAGGGTTCTCATTGGTAACAGGTAGGAGGCAAAATTGCCTGTCTACTTGCACAGTTGAGCCGCCTACTCTGATCCATGAAACAGAAGTTAAATTGGTTATTTTTCTGAATTAGCCTCCTTCTTCATTGGCCTGCTACTGATATACTTAATGAGAACCCTGCAGTACATATGCGAATGAGTGATGAGTTAATGATTGTTTGATTTACCCCTGACCATTAGCTCATTGTCATCCTAGGTGGACGAGGCCGTAAAGGTGCAATGAACAAGGAGAACGAGGGAGAGGACCCGTTACCTACACGACCCTCAGGACCTGCCACATTGTTTGATTTCCTTGAGACTAAGATGACCATAACTAAAGGTGAGCCATGGACTGTGATAGTTATATGTACAGGTTAGGGCAATCCCGCTCTCTATAATGGAGGTAAAACAGGACGTTTTTGCTCGATACATCAGTTCACATAATGAATTCAGCAAAATTCTCTTGAGGCGCACACAGACATATATATCCGCATCAAATTGTAGTAAAAAAATAAATTGTCATTTATCTAATTTGCTTAATAATGGGACAAACATCTGTCGCACTGTTTAAACAACATTGACTGATTCTTCAAATGGCAAATTAATTTTAAGACATGGAGCAATGGATAAATCAATGCGCCTGAAATTTTGCAGCATTGGTTAATAAGGAATAAAAAGTTATTGAGCAAAAACAACCCTTTTTACCTCCATTTCAGAAAGCGAGATCGCCCTAACCTGATGTATATACAGAAGTTAAAGGTGAAATGCAAAGGTTTTTAGATTCCCCTTTTCACATTTTATATGGGTTGAATAATGATAGAAATACCGGTCTATCTACTTCACTTGGTTTAATTTGAATTATCTTGTCTGCTAGAATCTTTTTAAAAGTCGGTACCCCTAGCACAGCTGAATTCAAATTTGCAAAACGTCATCGCTTATCTTTCCTTGCTTGTGACGTCACGTCAGACCAGCCGCCCGGAGACTGAACGTTACAAGTATTGACGCCTGGCAAGATGGTCTGATGTGACGTCACAATCGAACGTCAAACAAGGGCAGATAAGCGATGCGGATTTCACTTCTGAAATCGGCCGGGCTTGAGATGCCAACTTTAAATCACTTTTCAAAAGCTACCAGGAGACAAAATACTTCAAATAAAACCAAATAGAGTATTTGGGCTGATATGTCCATCATTAACTAGCCCGCGAAGAATATAAATAGGGAAATATGAAAACCTTTGCAGTTCACCTTTAACTGAGGCCAGAATTTAGTCAGGACATTATTGACAGTTTCAATCTCTGACATCTTATTGGAATTTAGCTGTTAAATTTCTTGTAAAGATTTTGAGGTATGCATACTCTGTGGGTGTGCTCTTTCAAGGCGAGCATGCAAATGATTTGATCTGTCTAAATTATGCAAGGAAATTCTCTTCTGTTATCGTATTCCTATCTCCATCAATCCATAGGCAGGGCAGTGTTCAGTATTACTTGATGGTAAATCGTCTAATAATTCAATCCTATCAAAATTAAATAACCTCCAATTTTGTGGACAAAATCCAATCAGCCATTAGCGTAATATATTTGATCACCCTCTAAAATCAAATAACGAGAAACTATGGATTGTCTTTATGGTTTTGGACCATTTTGTCAACTCCCTGTTCTAATAAATTTTCACTAATGTTGGGAAATTTCTCTTCTTGAATTGTTGTGAGGTTTACTGTATCAAGTTACCTAATCTTTTTCTCTACCCACTATGACAAGGTGGTAGGAAATTTCAGAAAAATCAGAATTGCTTGCCAAAAATTCGAAATAATGTTGTATTTCATCAGTCGATCCAGTGTCGTCTACAAATATCAAATGGCATCACTCTTTCAATGTCAGATGGTCTTGTCAAAAAGTCAGCACATGCAGTTTTATTGCTCGGATTATCATTCAAGTTTCCAAATGTACATGTATGAATTATTTTCAATCATGAATTTCACAAGCAGAGATTGAAGTCTTCCGGATATATCCGGATTTCCGGATTTTTTAGAATCCCCCAAAACTTCCCGGATTTTCCGATTTTCTGTCTCACCCTACCATGTTGTGGTTGTTGCTATGTTATTTGCGCTGAAAACTTACCTCACTTCCACTCTTTGCATTTCTTGTTCTACATGAAATCATCTAGTAAGAATTTGAATGACACAGTTCTCTCCCCTGCTAGTCACCTGACTGCTCACTTGCCCATAATTCCTCCTTCTTGTTAAGACTGCCGCGAAGCGTCGCAGTCTTATTGCATCAGCTTGGTCTCATGGGGGCCAAAATCGCTTTGTCCGCAAGATTGCGAAAAAACAAAGCAGAGTTGAGACTTATCGTCACAGTGCCAAATGTGGAGAAGATATTGAACTAGAAATTCGTACCAATTTGGGCTGTCTCAGATAAATGGAAGTCTGTTTTTCAAGCCCAAATTGTTTGTGTAACATTCTAAACCGGAAGCTGAAAATGCAATATCCCCCCGAAAAAACTGCGCGGAAATCTCTTTGCGCATTCTGTCAAATGGGCTCTCGCGAGACTTTTACGACAGCTTCTTCAAAGTGATCTCCCTTTATGTAATTAATCTGCTCGTTGAGGGCGCTGTGGTTAGCGAAGCTTGAAAGGCAAAACTAATGGATAAATAAAAAGAACTGCACTAGATTGATGGCACGATCTGCGTATACCGCACGATCTGGCCTGTATTTCTATCAAGTGTTCATGCCTGGCAAGAGCAATTCGATAACCAGAACGAGCGGATTGATCGTTTTATGGTGGAGAATAAAAGCCGAATTAAACTTTGTCCCTGAGTATTTTAATCGGAACAAAATCGTGCTTGCCAACACGGGCAGCTAACACATGAACATGAACGTTGCGTTGCCCGTGTCGATTTTGACTTGCTCCAGACACGCTAAACGTAGCACTCGCGAGTTGATCTAGTGAAGGAACAACAACAACAACAACAATTATTTTGCTTGATTATTTGTCACGACATTTTCATTTGGGAACTCGACTTATCTCTTGAAGAATTCAATATTTATCCACTATAACACTCTTTTTTTTTTTTTGCGTATTTCCCCATCGATAAAAAACAATTGTTTGGGGCAAAACTCAATTTCAAAATTTCTCAAAAATTCTATTTTTCAAATTCAAGTTTTTATTCTGGGTTTAATACTAACATAGATGAAAAAGTGGCTAACCCCCCCCCCCCCCCAACCTGCTGTTATGATATTTAAGAAAATATCGTTCCAACAAATTTAATCTCATAATTGAATCTTTTGTTGACATGTTTCACTGAACTCCCTGGTGAGAGAAATGAGCCCACCGAGTCAACATCCATCTTAGCATGCTGAGGGGATTTCACGTTTCGCTTAAGACTGTCCTTAGCTCAACGCTATGATTCGGCATGTATTCCACATGATGCCACCTCTCGGCTGCAAAGGATATATTTCTGGAGGGACATAATCCTGTTCGAAAGTTGTTCCTGAAGCATCAAGTCACATGCCCGCCGCATTTAAACGAGCCAATGAAATTATCTGTATTTAAATATTTTGACCTGGGCATTTCAGACATGTCAGTCTCACTTGAGTGCAGAGGCGCAAGACTAGGAGATTCTATGCGAGACAAAAACGAAGTTGTGCGAATCAGCTACTTTAGCTCTCACTCTAATGGAGCATGCTTATTTGTTTTTCTTAAGAAAAATCATATTACAAACGACCTTACCTATTTCAAAAAAATAAAATCGGCGACAGTTCACAGGAAAATGATATGCTTTTTATTTTGTGATAGGGGCATTTCGAGGCCCACCAAGAGATCATTTCAGTGGATGGCTTTCTGGAGGTGTGTCTTCGTTTTATGAATGTGATTGCGCCGTTGTCGGATCTCACGGGACCAATCGGATGTGACCAATTGGGAAATGCCCTAATATACTCGGATATCACCCATTATTGCATGGCTATGAGCAGAAGTTTCTACGTATGATCGTGCCATGCGTTAGGATGATGATCAAGATCATGAAGTGAGGACATTGATCTTGGCAATGCAGAGCTAGAGGAAGGAGATAAATCTGTCCGTGTCGTCAACGTCTCCCGATCGAGGGAAGAAAAACGTGTGTTCAAATTCTACAATGCATGAAAAAAATGGAGAAACTAGTTGGAATACATGACGGTATGGTGATAAAAAAAAAATTCAGAAGGGGTGACAAGCTGAAGTACCAGGAAGACAAGTAAAAAAATAGTTACTTCTGGACGGTAACTTTCAAAAACCTGAACGCAGATTTGGTATGTGGATAACGAGGATATCACTCGAGATTGCTTTCCATGCTGGGTACTGAGGTTCCAAGCCAAATCAGTAGTTTCAATGTCGGTGGACTTCAGACGCTCTGATTTTCATTAAAATTTACTCTGAAGCATCAAATTAATTAATGGGATAAATTATAAAATTATTGTGCTTCGTACCTTTCATCCTGTTATGACTGTCAAAGGTAACTAAAGCATTACACATAACACAACCTATACACATGATCAAATTTTTGGAAATAGGAAAAACTATGGATTTCTAAAGATCACAGTCAAACATCAAAACCATAAAATCACACAGATAACGGCAGTCTTTCGAAGTCCACGAGTTCTAGTTCCTACTGCTTCGTGGGTCAGGAAGTAAAATTGTCAGCTCCGTGAAATTACCTATTTCTAGCGAAATCACTTGCAGTTGGATTACCTCAGACGTCTGATAATTCTTCAAGAAGTCCTTTGGGAAGTATTCTATAAGTTATCAACAAAATTATGGCTCATAATATGTCTCAAATGTCATGCATGTCTTGTGGGGGTGACAAGCCTGTCTATGACCTTCACTCCACGTGTCCTCCATGCCGCCAGGGAAGAGTATGTACATGGGACACGGCTTGTGAAGAATGTATTGTGTGGGCGCCCGGCATATTCCAAGTGTATCTGGCCGGGTCACTGGCAGCTAATGAGGAAAATAATGTCGTTTTGTCTACCAATCTCGCCAATGAGACGTACGTAGCTATGTCTCCACGTACCAGTGTGGTTGAGGAGACTAGGGGGTTTGTAAGTTCGCCAGCTAGGTCTACGTTAGTCAGCCTGTTGAACGTAAATAAAGATAAACAAACGCCCCCTCCTGCTCACGATTCTTCCATTTCAGACCAGGCGAAGGGTCAATCAGGTAAGAAACCGACCCGGGTTGTACAGGTGGAAGGGACAATCGAAGATTTGGAATCCGGCACTACGACGACTGTGGAGGTCGAGCTTCCGATCGAGCGGACACCTGGATACGACGATGAAGGGAAATCGGTAACGGAGCCAGGCTTAGCGTGGGAAAGCCAGTCGACTCCGATCTGTCGATCGGAGTCAGCTTATGACTATGAAAACTTAGGCAGTACTAGTGAGGCGCCTAACGTTAAATTTTCATTTGGTTCCGGGGTTGGGAGAGTACCTTCCTCAACGCTGTTGAGGCCTGGACTTTCTGGTCGTTCTGTAACATTTACTAACACGGGAACGACTGGTTTGTCTGAACTCTCTCAATCTGCTTCCGGTTTCTCTGGTGGCCTTCCTCGTCCCCCTGCCGAGACGTTTGTCACTTCGAGCCTTCTGGGCCACCAGAGATTGAGGTTCCCACAACAACGGCAGTATGGTATGTATGCAGGTACCTATAATATGCCAAATTATTTACCTGCCTCTGAGACGCGGTATAGAGACCCCTCTCAAGTAGATCAAATTATGCAGCATCCGGTTGCTAATTTGTCTTCGCCCTTGCGTGGCTTAGCTCAAATATCTGCTTCCGGTGGTATTCGAGGTACGGGACCGGCTATGCTACGTATGATGCGTCCTCCTATACGTGCTTCCGGTTTACGACCTCGAATGCCAGTTCACCAACCTTTACAGTGGCCGTGCTCACGGTTATATGTAAGGTCCCCGAGTGTGAACACACCCCGTCAGGCCCTGCTTCCGGTGCACTCTCAAGTGACGGATCCTACGTTGGCTGCCATTCTGCGCGGAATGGAACAGCAACGCGAGGAGATGAAGGAACTGAGAGAGATGATGACCAGTCAAATAAGGAGCGGTATGCCCCCGCATCCGGTTTTGGCTGAACAGTCTAGACAACCGGAAGCAAATTTGACGGGGACTATCCCTTCCATTACTCCTCGTTGGCAGGAAGCCCCGGAAGATATGGAAGTGGATAGGGACCAGTACGGTAGCTCTGAATTGAATGAACCTACCAATACTGATCCAGATGCTAGGAAATATTATGAATTAATTTCCGGTATCTATGACTTGATTCCTGGTATGCAGCTTCCGGTCCCACATGCGGGGGATATTGAAACTGGATCAGGAGAGTCAAATCGGGTTACGAGGTCGGCTACCACGCTTCCGGCCTCAACTGCTATTCATTCTATTTGCCACTTGTTCCATAGAACATTAGCAGAACCCGCTACGCAGGAGGAACGTGCAGTCAGGCTGAGACCTAGAGCACGCTTCCGCCCTGCAGGATCTTCTGGTCCGTTCCCAGTACAGAAGCCAAACATACGATCATATGGCATACATGATTCACCGTTTAGCTTCCGGTCTGCAGAGGTGAACGGCGATTTTCAGTATTTGTGTCCTTCAAATACTAAATTGCCTAGTAATCCGGATGTTCCGTTTACGAACAAACAGGCCTCCGTACTAGAGGAAACTGCCCGACAAGGAGTGGCGATTACGAATCACCTGGACTGGTTTCTCAAAGCCATTAAGGATGGTTTGTTTTCGCTGTCGGGTGCGGAAAGTCAAGAACGGCTACAGGAGGGAATTAACCTCGTTCTTGACTACCAGAAGATTGCTTCCGGTGCAGTAGAAGATTTACTGGTTCACAATGCCTACCTATCTTCTATGCTGGTGCATTTAAGGAGAAGGGCCTTCATTCCTTTAATGCACGATTACACACCGGAAGCAGTAAAGAGGAGTCTACTAGAAACGTCTACGGCTCCTTCTTTACTGTTTGGTGATGCTGTTGCCGAAGTCCGACCTGAAATGGATCGTATTGAACATGACAGGTCAGTGGCTTCCGGTGCTTCGTCCAAAAGACCTATGGCTTCCGGGTCGGGTCCAAATGCGAAGAAGACTAAGAAGAAACCGCCTAGTTCCAAGGCTACTAAAGGTGCTTCCGGTTAACAGCAGGGCCAAGCGCCTGCTTCTTTAGAGCCAAGAGTATCGACCTTTGGCCATAAGAAGCAGGGTAAGGGGAAATCCAAGCAGTCAAAAAAGAATACCTGATGTTTCGGGCCATACCGAGTGGCTTCCGGTATGGCGGGAACACCGAGACATAATGTTTCCAGTTCCCCAACAACTAGACCTTCCGGTAGGGGGAAGGCTGCAGTTGTTTTGGAGGAACTGGATAAGGATCGGGACGGAAGCGTGGGTCATTCGAACTATCAGATACGGCTATCGCCTATTGTTCGACACGCTTCCTCCCTTGACTGCATATCCCCTTCCGTCTCGTATTCCATTACGAACGGGTCATCTATCAGCGATACAGTCCTCTGTGGACAAGCTGATAGAGAAGGCTGCAGTAATAGAGCTTCCGGTTTGGGATACAACACCCGGGTTCTATTCGCCGGTCATTCTGGTCCCCAAGAAAGACTCGTCCGAGATGCGCATGGTTATCAACCTCAAGCGCCTCAACAAGGACTACCTCACTCCACCGCCACAGTTCTGCATGGAGTCCTTCCGGTCTATCCGGACGGTACTCAAGCAAGGGGAATGGCTGACTTCTCTGGATTTAAGGGATGCATACCTTCATATCCCGATACATCCGGAGGACAGGAAGTACTTCCAAATTCAAGTGCTTCCGTTCGGCCTATCCACTTCCCCTTGGGTGTTCACAGGAGTGTTTACACCAGTGGCACAATTCCTGCACAGTCTAGGTATAAAGTACCACTTTTATATCGACGACTCCCTGCTAAGGAATGCCTGCAAAGAGCAGTTAATCCTAGACACGCAGTTTGTCTTAAGGACGTTGACTTCTCTGGGATACATCCCACACGAAGAGAAGTCAGAACTGACTCCGTCGCAAAGGCGCAAATTTCTGGGGGTGGAATACGATACGCTTTTAGCTCTCGCCAAACCCCCAGAATATCGTTGGCAAAAGATAACAACGAAGATACCTCAAATCCTCAAGTTATCTCAAGCCAGGGCTTTACACTTTGCTGCGATAATCGGCCTCTTGACGTCAACACAGGACGTAACACCAAGAGGGCGGTTGCAGCTTCGTCCCTTAATGATTTACTTCAATCATCAATGGGTCGAAAGGCAGTTGAACCCGTGGATACCTGTCACGCCTCTTGTCAAACAATGCCTCCAATGGTGGCTGGATCCACTCAACGTTATGCCGGGTGTGTCCCTACTTCCGTTTCGTCTGTCACATCACCTGTTCACGGACGCATCTATGGAAGGATGGGGAGCCCACCTCGAGTCCAGGTCGACATCCGGGTTATGGACAATCGAGGAACGCTCGTACCATATCAACGTGTTGGAGTTTATGGCAGTGACACATGCCATCCGCACGTGGGTGAGCGTATTGACCGACAAGAACCTGCTAGTTGCGACGGACAACACATCAGTCGTGTCCTACATCAACAAGCAGGGGGGATGAGATCTCCGCAATTACAAAGCCAAGCAGAAATCTTTTTCGGTCTGTGTTGGGACAACAACATATCAGTGTTGGCCAGGCACATCCCGGGAATTCTGAATGTCTTAGCAGATTCGCTTTCACGACGGAATCAGATAATTCCCACAGAGTGGCAACTTCACCCAGCCATACTAAAACAAATAGCTCATGTCTGGGAGATGCCACACATAGATCTGTTCGCCACTCGGCACAACAATCTATTGCCCCTGTTCATGTCGCCGGTTCCGGATCCGTCGGCATTTGCAGTGGACGCTCTATCGCAGGACTGGTCAAGGATGGTAGCATATGCGTTCCCTCCTCCAGCTATCCTAGCGAAGGTACTCCGGAAGATCCACAAACACACTTGTGTCGTTTATCTCATTGTTCCGTGGTGGCCAGCAAGGCCGTGGTTCCCGGACTTACTGGATCTTCTGGTAGATGTACCAAGACAGCTTCCGGTGTGGCACAATCTACTGCGCCAGCCCGGAACGTCGATATTCCACAGCCAGCCAGGACTGTTCCACTACCACGTGTGCAAGTGCTCAAGAGACACTTCGCTCAGGCGGGATTTTCAACGGAAGTTGGGCGCCGAATGGCACAATCGATTCGACCGTCCTCTTCCGCTGTATACGATTCAAAGTGGGCAATCTTCGATCTTTGGTGTGGAGAGAGGGATATAAACCCATCCAGCGCCTCTATCCCTCAAGTAGCAGAGTTCTTATTGCACCTGTTCCGGGAGAGGGGGCTAGTACCCGCTACGGTCGAAGGATATAGGGCAGCCATTGCTCAGCCTATTCTTCTGGGTACTGGGATTAATCCCTCGACTGATCCTAATTTATCTGCACTAATCAAGTCATACAAGATATCTGGTCAGTCGGCTGTTCCGAAATTACCAAAGTGGGACTTAGCCAATTAGGGAAGCCACCATTCGAGCCAATAGAGGCTATTGATCTCAAATTGTTATCATACAAAACTTCGTTTTTGTTGGCTCTTGCCTCGGCAGCTAGGGTGTCAGAGCTGCATGCGCTCGATAGAAGGAACGTCAGACACTCTAGGGACTGGAGCAATGTAGTTCTCACAACGGTTCATGAGTTTGTGGCCAAGAATCAAGCCCTCTACGATTCCATATCTCGAGAGTTCACAATTCCAGCCTTATCTGATTTCCTTTCGTCCGGTCTTGAATCAGACATGTTGATGTGTCCGGTTCGTGCACTTGCGTGCACTTACCTGAATCGTACAGAGGAGATCAGAGCGGGTAGGAGGCGTTTGTTTATCCCTTTTGATCCCAAAGCCAAACAAGAAATAAGCAAAAATACTATCTCAAGTTGGCTCAAAAATACGATTCGGCTAACGTACTCCACGGCTTCGGATAGACAAGCCGCGCTTGTAAATGTTTCGGGTCACGAGATTAGGGCACTAGCGGCATCATGGCCTCTGTGGACTAACAGATCAGTGACCGACATTATGAGGGCGTGCTACTGGAGGTCAAACACGACATTTGCCTCTTTCTACCTCCGGGATATGACGTTAGCATGTGACGACCTCTATTGCATCGGCCCACTTGTGACTGCACAGCGGGTGTCTGTGGGACCGAGGCCAGCAAGATAGCAAGATAAAGTCCGGGCGTACAGTTTTAACCCTGCTTGCTGATGAGTGCATTTTCCTCTCGATCCCTTTCGGAAAAAAAGGGGGGGCGTATGTGCGACTCGACCTTGAAGTCAGAGTAGCGACAGAGGTTCCCTGTGTACCATAGGCATACAGGTTACGGCTGTTGTATGATCTCATGGATCCTCTTTGAGGTAGAAGATCGGTGATTTCTACTCTGTACTAGTCATCTTGTTCACGGCATTTATCACTTACCACGGATTGTATCAGTTTGCCCGCCAACCTTTTCTGTGGCATTCTATGCAAAGAGTGGAAGTGAGGTAAGTTTTCAGCGCAAATAACAAAAAAATTTCACAGGTAAATTTTCTGTTATTAAGCTCAAACTTACCTCACTTCCAGTGATGCCCACCCACCTCCCCTCTGTGATACATCCTAACCATGTATTGCAGTGGAAAAGGAGTAATTATGGGTAAGTGAGCAGTCAGGTGACTAGCAGGGGAGAGAACTGTGTCATTCAAATTCTTACTAGATGATTTCATGTAGAACAAGAAATGCAAAGAGTGGAAGTGAGGTAAGTTTTAGCTTAATAACAGAAAATTTACCTGTGAATTATTTTTTTTCGTCGATAATGAACCTCCGTTAAACCATTCTAACAAACAAAAAATCTTTTAGCTTGGGTTTGAGAATCCCCCAAAAATTTAAATTATGTGATTAAAATTCGAGTTATATACCTCCGGGGGTTTTAATAAGTTTGAAATAACCAGTTCCTGAGTGATCGGCGTTATATTATTTCCAGCACAGTGCGATCTCCCCGCAGAGTGGTGTTTGCCAATATAGACTCAGCTTGTAGTATGCAGCTTTGCTGTTGAGTAGGTCAGAGAATACTGATTGCCTGTCGCTCTGTCTGCAGTAGCTGAAGGCGTGTTGTTCTCGTCCCGTGAATGTAACGAAAAGCAGTATGTTACCTCGTGTTCGTTGACGCCAGCTTTCATAGCGAAGTTTGTTAGACTCACTGTTGACAATGTTAGACGTATTTATAATTTAAAGTCGACTATGTGAAAATTGTTGACATGACGACTGACCTCAAGGACTTTGAAACTGGAGTTAAAAACAAATTTAAATGGTCGCAGCTGAAGGAAAAATATACGTGACCACTGGAAAGATGACTTAAAAAATCATTCTAAACCTGCAAAAAACTAAAAACTCGAAAACTTCTCAAATCTGGGACTTCACCCTGTCTGTTCGCTTCCCCACAGTCTGATGTTTAGAGCACAGAGCCAAATTCATTTGCTTCCAGTAGTGTGGCATCTACATCATGCTAGCTTTGATGGATGGAACTTTTTGTCCAGTATTTGAATTATGTACAGTACTGAAAATATTTGGTTACAAGGAAAAAATCAATATAAAATAATGCCTTGAATTTGGATGACAATCTGCAGTTTTATTTCCCAGAAATCGCTTCTCCAGCCATCTAGGACCTAGGCGGCCCCTGGACCCCAGCCTAAAGTGCTACGATAGTATTTTTCCAGATTTTTTACAAAGATCCACTTCAATCTCTGCACAAGGCAACACTGGGTGAAACAGCAGTAATGAAACAGTGTCATTACCGATCATTTAACATATGACCTAATTAATCCACTAATTTACACTAATCCACCACTGATGACAGGCTTGTGAGTCAAAGGTCACTGTAGGTCAAGGTCAGGTTACATGTTTAAAGAGTTCATAGCGAATATTTTTCGAGCTTTGGAGGCCACAGAAAAGTATTGGTTTGGATAGGATATTTTTTCATGAGTTGTATACATTTATCAATATTTTTGTTTCAGATACAAAGCAAGAGACCAAAGGACAATCCCAGACCAAGCCTACATCATCTTCGTCAAGATCAGACAGCCACAGTAACCATGGGCAATCACTATCAACCAATCAGAACAAGACACACACTCAGCCAGCTAATAGACAGTCCGATCAGAGACCTCAGGGACAAAGTTTTTCTCAAAATAGACGGCAAAATCTTCCACCACGGCTGGCTAATAAATACAACAAAGACAATGAAGGGAATCAGGGAAGGAACTCACAAACCAGGCCCCAATCTTCGTATAGTTATAATAACCGGCAGATTGAAGGTGCTCAATCCGAGTGGACAAATCACAGAGATCGCAACAGTTACAGCAGCCGGAATAATTATGAGGACAGAAACAATTACGGAGAGCAAAATAATTACGGAGACCGAAACAGTCACAGAGATCGTAGCAATTATGGAGGGTCTGAAAAGAATAGTTGTGCAGAGAAAAATACGTATGGGGAACAGCGAGAGAGAGGTAACCGTGACCGTACCACGTACAGTAATCCTGGTAATCCTTCGAATGAGAGACTGATGCAAGGCCGGACCAACTCAGTCCGGCAGCCAGACTTCAGCAACCCTCCCCCACCAATTATCTCTACTTTTGAAGCTCCTCGAAATTCACAATATGCTCCATCAAACAGCCAATATAACTACCAGACTATTAACGAGTCATACCGTCCGAACCCTACTCCCTATAACACAAGCTATGACAACAGCAGGGGTCAAAGTACAGAGTGGCATCAACAAGGGGGTGATCAGTCAGGATGGGCAGGACAAAGTTACATTCAGAATAATAATGAGGTAAACTATCATGTTAATGTCAATATGTTTTCATTATATACTGGTAACATTTATGTAGTCGGTATAAAAGAATTATAGAACACTTAGTTTTTTATTAGAGGAGATATGGTACTGTTACAGAACCAGTTGGATGGGACAAAATGTGTATGAAAAGTGAGACTTCATAATGAGTTCATTCTCACCAAACAAGACTTGTGTGGTCAACTGAGCAAAGTAGAATCTAGATTCAGTTTTTCTTTCATGGTGCTCTGCACACGTGTAGCTCTTACATAGTATCTGACAAACTAAAGTTATGATGAGCATACAGTGTACTCTAAGGTTGACTTTGCTGACCTTCCATACATATTAACTTCCGTTGTTAGAGACCCCAGAGGGAGTGGCGACGGGGAGACAAATGCCTGGCCAGGTACAGTGGCGATGGTCAGGTAAGTTTAATATCATCTGTCGAAGGGGGGGAGGGGGATTGTCACTGTATTTTTACATGTAGGAATGGAAATACTCCCATGGAGTATGTAAAAATAATGAATGGGATGTCTAAAATGTACTTCCATAGAAAATGTATCTAAAGAAGGTGGAGCTTATCCAACATGTCTTTAAATGATACGATCCATTTCTTTTCAGATGACGAAAAGGGGCATTGGGCAAAGTATCACTTTTCAGGCATGTTTGGAGATATATTTATGCCCCCGTCTAATTAGAGGAGGGCATATAGTGATCGCTCTGTCCGTCCAGACGTCCGTCCGTCTGTCCGTCCAAATGTCTTGTCCGCGCAATATCTCGGTGAATATTTGATGGACAGGATTGAAACTTGCGTGAAATGTGACCAGTGCCTCGTAGTTGTGCGGTGTAGAGTTTTTTCCCCGAGTTTCGGTTATATTTTCAAGAGTTATGACCCTTCGTTCCTGAAATCTCTGTCAATGGGACTTGTCCTGGCTGGATCTTGGTTAATATTGTATGGACAAGTATGAAATTTGCATGATACATGTATGTGGTCAGTGCCCCATAGTTGTGTAGAGTAAAGTTTCTGTGCGTTTCGCTTATATATTTTCGGCCCTTTATTTCTGAAATCTCCGTGAATTGGGACTTGTCCGGGCTGCATCTTGGTTAATATTGTATGGACAATTATGAAATTTGCATGATATGGGGTCAGTGCCCTGTAGTTGTGCAGCGTGACGTTTCTCCGCGTTTTGTGTATATTTTGAAGAGTTATGGCCCTTTGTTCTTGGAATCTTTGTGAATTGGGACTTGTCCGGGCTGCATTTTGGTTAATATTGTCAGGGCCGTATCCAGGGCCATTATGAAGCCGGTATACCGGTATGGGCGCCCAAACTCCGGCGCCCAAATTCCTGGTCAAAAATATCTTTTTTGAGTGTTTAACCTTACTACATTAAACTGGAGTTCAACTGAAGCCTTCCTCAAACTGTGTAATTCAATAGTGTCGCGAAAATCTCATACTCAGAGTGTGTGCAAACTTCGCTGTCGATCGTTTTGATCGGGCCGCTTGAATTCCATTTACCCACCGCAGTATGCGCAGTCGAGCACCCTGTTTCCGGACGAATAAGCAACGCATCATGGTCCTGGCAAACTCATATATGCATTACATACTTTAAATAACATTGCCTTGACGCCCCTCTAGTAGGCAATGATAGCTGTGCTACGGTGGTTTTCGCCTGGTCTACCTACAGCAAGCCAATCAAAAACTTGAACAACCGATGTGTGGGAAATGCGCTATATCGGTGGCAACAACAACAACGTGTTTGAGAGAACAGGATTATGGGAAAACAGGAAAATATACACCCTGGAACTGATTAAAACACTGAAATGGTATTTTGGAGGATCCAACAAACGCTGATGTAAGTCGACAGCATTGGAGATTCTGAGGTTTTTGTGCAGCAGCAACAATAACATCAAATTTACGTGCAAAAACAACAACGTCGAATACGACCGGTGTTCCCAAAAAATGTCTGGATACGATCCTGATTGTATGGAGTATGAAATTTGCATGATATGCAGGCCAGAATATTTTGTGAATGGTCGGAAACTTTTTTCGGTTCCGTCGATTCTATCTGTGGGAACCCTACGGAAACTAATATCAGGTTCCGTGAAATAATTGTATGGGAATCTTTTTTTTTTAAATGTCAGAAAATGTTGTTTAAATTGTTGTTTTCGTTTGCCTGTCATAACCTACAAGCCTGTCATCAGTGGTGGATTAGTGTAAATTAGTGGATTAATTAGGTCATATGTTAAATGATCGGTAATGACACTGTTTCATTACTGCTGTTTCACCCAGTGTTGCCTTGTGCAGAGATTGAAGTGGCCGCCTAGGTCCTAGATGGCTGGAGAAGCGATTTCTGGGAAATAAAACTGCAGATTGTCATCTAAATTCAAGGCATTATTTTATATTGATTTTTTCCTTATAACCAAATATTTTCAGTACTGTACATAATTCAAATACTGGACAAAAAGTTCCATCCATCAAAGCTAGCATGATGTAGATGCCACACTACTGGAAGCAAATGAATTTGGCTCTGTGCTCTAAACATCAGACTGTGGGGAAGCGAACAGACAGGGATGGTGTAGGTTCACCATGCATGCGTCAGACCAGGGAGATACCCGGGAGATCATAATCTGATGACACGCACAAGACAAGCTAGCACTTTCATTGGTCCGCATACAATTGAAGAAATCCCGTCCTCGACAGCATGACATTCCCAACAACATCAACAACGTTCCCGACCTCAGCCTGATGTTAACGATATAAAACAGTGATTTTATGCTCATTGGAATACCTTTTTCGTTCAGTGTGAAACAAATATAGTGAGTAAAAAACACTACCTTAAGCACACCCCGTTTATTCGGAGCATAATAGTGGGAAACGATAAATCGCTTCAGTGTTTTTTCTTTGATGGAAGTGACACAGAAACAGAACGATCATTACCGTGAAATATTCTGGCCTGATATGTGGTCAATGCCCCATAGTTGTGCAGCGTGAAGTTTCTCTGCGTTTCGGTTATATTTTCAAGAGTTATGGCCCTTTGTTCCTCAAACCTTAGTGAATGGGATTTGTCCAGGCTGGATCTCGGTCCATATTGCATGGACAAGCATGAAATTTGCATGATATTATTGTAGTTGTGCAAAGCAAAGCGCTTTGTCCGTCTGTCCGTCCGGGTTTCTTGTCCGTGCAATATCTCGGTTAATATTTTATGGACAAGCATGAAATTTGCATCATATGTGATCAGTGCCTTGTAGTTGTGCGACCTATTTTGCCTTGTAGTTGTGCAACGTAAAGTTTTTTCTGTGTTTCGGTTATATATTCAAGAGTTCTGGCACTTTGTTCTTCAAATCGTCCAGGCTGGATCTCGGTTAATATTGTATGGACAAGTATGCAACACAGAACAGAACAATGGCGGGGCAGTGTCGGACTAAAGCGGAATGGGGGGCATACAATTAAACAATCTCTGATTGCTTCTTTCCTGCGTCTGGATTAAGGTTATTCACCTAAATGAATTATATGACACTGAAGTGAAATAGGTCAGCATCAAAGCATCTGAAAATTATGTGACTTGGTTCATGCAGTCTCGCGATATAGGCATAACTGGCCACTCCGAAACATGCCGCTCTGAAATTTATCACAGAATGATAATGAGATCTTTATTTCAATTCTGACATCGAAGTAGTATATTTTTTTAAATATATAGTATATATAGTATTATATTCTTTATGGAATGATTGAGTGGAGTTTCAGGGTCTAACCACATTGAAATGTATCGCTTTTTATGTCTTGGCAGTTCTATAATGCTGTGATAGAGGCAGTGGGGAGAGAGCTTCCCACATGTGTGGTGACATTCACTGAGTATGGCGACTCAGAAGAAGTGGCCTTAGTCAACATAAGACCAGCTCCAAAATACAACAGGGTATGTATGTATCCTTTAATATTCTCTGTACACCTGATGACGCTCACGTGTAGAGTCGTACCTATCTAACATCATGAGATGTAGTCTTTCTTGATGGCTTAAATCCATTGTCGGGAGCAAAACTTTTCCCAGTCATATTCCCAGGCCTTGCATTTTGATGGGGCTGGTCAACCCAGGCCCCGTGAAATACCATGTAGGTGCTTTTCACAGGGCCTACTTAAAAAGCCCCACTGTAAGAAACTCAGTCTCATGGAAAGCTAATACCTGGCGTAACTGTTCCTCAAATTGTCTTTTGAAGTATTGTGTTCCATATGATTTTCAGACTGATGGGAGCTGGCAAGGTGCAGGCGCCTCCAAACCTTACATGAACCAGCCCATGAAACATCACCATCAGCCTAATATGGTCATCCCCCAGGGTATGGCCTACCCCCCACCCATCGCCGGAGACGAATCTCTATTTGCTGCCAATCATGTCACCAGCATGGTCTTTAGACGGGGAGGTGGAGGCAGTTCGTACACGAAACGGCAGGACCGGTCGGGGAGCGGAAGACCACCTCAACAGTACTAACGGCCCTTGCTTCCTTCCGGACACCTGAGCAGTGCTAGAGCCTCCCTTCAAATAATGAACAGTTACCACTTGTATAGCAGACTACACTATTTTAAAAAATCTGAGTCCCAGAGATTATTAATCATGGTGTGTGACTGTGATGCGATTAAAATTATAACATGTAATTTTATGATTTTGTTGATCTTTTCTAATACCATTCCACTGGCCGTTATAAACAAAGGCATATCTAGATGTAAAAGAGTGCACAAAGCGAAAGAATTCTGGGTACACATATTTACTCTTGTTAGTCCATGGTTCATGACCCAGATTTAGGTTGATGGGTAGCATGAGGAGGTTACCATGCAGAAGTGTGAAAAGGCATGATGGACATATGTAAAGGCCCATTCTCATGAGGCGATATTTAATAACAACTGGTGGCATACACCTCAGTTGCATCGTGAGAACACTCGTGCGATTTTAGTTGCATGCTACAAGTCGTATGAAATGGAACAAGCTCTATATTTTTTACACAGTAAAACTGACCTTACTGACATAAGTGTTCGTGAGCAAACACGGATTAACAAGTGAAGAAATTAAAACAATAGCACAGTTCTTCCCGCCATAAACACCCACGCAAACACCCAATACACAATTGATCTTCACTTCTTTACTTGGCTAGCCAGCTGTAAAGATCGTGTGTCAAAGCTCCAGTGTTTACGGAAGAATTTACGTTTAACAATGAGTGAAAACATCAAATACAAGACTACAAGCCACAAGATATTTGTTGGGAAGTATTCTTGATTGTTTTTAACGATAAAAAGAATAATGGCCTTAATGTTCTGTAGCATCTGTGGGAAGTCCAAAACAACGACCGACTTGCTTTCAGTTTGTCTTGCCTGTCGCTGCCATATTGTTTGCGATAGTAACCATAGATGCCAGGAGTGTCAACAATGGCCCGATGATTTATTTGAAAGTTTAACGACCGGGTCTAGTGCAGGTACCCTTCCCCCTGGTTTAATGTCAGAGGCTAGTAATATGAGTCCACCCTCCCATTTTATCGTAAATGAGACGGCGAAGAAGCCTGCATCGATTGACAGTCCTTGGACAGGTCCTCTACGTTCTTTGCTAAATAAAGGCATTTCGCCAAGCACTAGTACCATTGTTTCTGATTTATCAATAGTTAAGAAGAAACAGGTCAAAGTATTGGATTGCGTTCTAGACGAGGGTATGGTAGAGTCTACTGACGTCACCGTGGAATTAGATCTACCGTGTCCCCTATGGAGATTGAGATGCAATTGGAAATGAGAACCACTATTACTCCCCATGTAAGGAGTGGTGACTTCGATCGTACGCCCGTATGCGCTGTTGGGAATGATACCATTAATGGATCTTCATCTGAGAATATCCCGGTATCGTATAATTCCCAGATGGTTTATGTTGGCCCGGGACCAATTACATCACTCCCTGTTGCTCCGGGGGCAGCCTTAGGCTTGGTAGGTAGTGCTGCAACAACTTCTGGCATATGTTATACATCTAGTTCAGTTTGAAAGGTGCGCTAGGCGGGATCCCAGAAACCACACAACAAAGGACTGCAGGGTTAGAATTTCGCAAAATTTTGCGAGAATCCAGTTGGATTCTCAGTGGCTTAGTTTGCGAGAGTCCAAAGAATCCAAATTTGCAGACTTTGGATTTTCAGTGGCACAGTTTGTGACAATCCAAATTTCCCTCACCAAGCATTTCGTGACCAGTTGCCATTTTCACTAGTGCTGGTTACTGCACAACTAGATGTAAACTTCTCAATGGGAAAAATTGAAATCACCTCATTTATTCTGAGGAGGGTGGTTAGCACACCTAAAATAGCACACCTTAAATTAGTTCAGGCGAGTGACTGGTTATCTTCATTGATGAGCAGTATTCAATCTAAACATTTTTGCTAAGTGGTAAGTATATATACTCTGAATTTTATTTCATTTGTATTGCATGTGAAACAAATATTGTAATTGTCCGCATTGCAAAAAAAAAAAAAAAAAAAAAAATCTGGTCACCTGCCGCATTCCCTGACAAGCAGTAAAACAAACAATTGTTATTAATGAACCTTTATATGAAGACTAGGCCTAACAGTTTGCCATGGATTTATATCAGATAGGCAACAATATTAAAAAAATAAGGAAATTCAAGATATTTTTGTCTCACATATTTTCATTTCATACCATGATGGTTTTTACAGTGAAAAATAAAAATTACCAACAAAAATTCAAGTCACAGACATAAACAAGAAGTGCAATGCCTTTAAAGTTAAAATCTCTACCTCAAATAAACTGACTTCTGAAGAAATGCGTGTTCTTAACGTAAAGTGGTAGACCGCGTTGTTGTTGTTCATGACAGGTCTGGTGACGTACAGGCATTGTCTCTGAAGAAATGATCCATTTTTATTACCCCTCGGCCAATTTTGGCCATGGGATATTGTCGTCGTCTTGTACGTCCGTACGTGAGCGAGATAGCCGGAAAATGGTTCCACTGAAGAATTCCAAATTTGGTATGCTTATTTACCTAGTCAAGGACCAGAAGCCTATTGAATTGGGACCCGATTGGATGGAAACCTTGGCGGCCATCGTTAATTTTATGCAAAATGGATAATGATCCATATCTCGGAAACCATTCGAGTGTTCAATATGAAAGTTGGTATACATCATCGATACATCAAGTAACTTTCAAAGAATTACCAAACCGGCTTTCTGATTCGCAGTAAATCCTGGAGGCCATCTTTAATTTATGCGAAATTGATAATGATACATATCTCTCTTACCATCCACTTGTTTTATATGAAAGTTGGTATACATCATCGATACATCCAGATACTTTGAATCGGGACCTGATTGACTGAAAACCTTGTCGGCCATCTTTAATTTATGCAAAAACTCTAATGATATATCTCTGATACCATTTAAGTGTTCTATACCAAACTTGGTATACAGCATCGATGTATCAAGAGACTTGCAATGAATAACCACATCAGTTCCTCTGATTGGAGGGAAGGATGAGCGGCCATCTTTAATTTATGCAAAATCATTAATGATCTCGTTCTCTGATACCGTTGAAGTACTCAATGTAAAATTTGACACACATCATCGATGCATCAAGAGACTTACGACAAATGACAGTTCTGGTTTCTCTGATTGGGCGGAAACCCTGGTGGCCATCTTTAATTTATGCAAAATCTTTAATGATGTATATCTCTGATACCATTTCAGTGTTCTATACGAAACTTGGTATACAGCATCAATGTATAAGAGACTTTCAATGAATAACCACATCAGTTTCTCTGAGTGGCGGGAAGGATGGGCGGCCATCTTTAATTTATGCGAAATCAATAATGATCTCTATCTCTGATACCGTTCAAATGCTCGATGTAAAATTTGGTATATATCTTTGATGCATCAAGAAACCTTGGGGGTCATTTCTAATTGCAAAATTTTTGATAATCTGTATATTTATGACTTGACTGCTTGGTGTTCCTGACATCTTGGTTCAAGTTGAATACATTATGAATGTACCCAGAGCCGAGGGGTTTTCAGATGCGCAGCTTCGTATTTTCATAAATTTCCTACCGCTTGATTCTACTTTGCCCGATGTTCTGTTTTAGTCAAAATTGTTTGTCATTCTAATTATGAACGAATCCGAATCAAATTCATCTGCTAAATGATATCCAAAATGTCCCAGATTTCATTTTCACCCTCGTGTACTTTCCGTCTGGAGACCATGTGTTAGCATTCAATTCCTTCACATAGACTGTTTTCGCCTGTTGGGTTTAACGTAGGTGGCTGTGCACCAGCAGCCGAGCGAAGGAGAATACACTCGAACCTTTGGCACCAGTCGGGAACCATTACAGAGAGTATTCGAAACTCCCCAAAAATAATCGAGCAAAGGTCTCTGAGGTTTAGTTAGCGCATTACTTCATCAAAACATGTGAAAACTGTCACTTCTGTTTGTGTCCGTTTTGCAGAAAGATGGAAGGATATCTCGGAGTTTTCTGATTACAGGTCAGCTATTTGACTTGAATTTCCGTGAAATATGGAATAGATCTCTCTGAATGAACAACACACTGATTAAGCTAAGCTTTGCTTGCGCGAATCGAATCCAAGTTGCATTTCAGGCGAGTCTTTACGCGAATCGATTCCCAGATTCGCATCGAAATTCTACCCCTGGACTGGTTTTACCTGAAAAACGGGTTTATTCCAGCATTAGCAGCCTGACCACAACAAACAACGCACATCGTGCTTTCAGAACAATCCGCTGTGACGTGTTTTTATGTTTTTACAGTGTAATATTTGTATTCACCTTGAATAAAGATAGTAACTTAGAGAAATAAAGTATAATCGAATTTACCAATCATTCTGATTAATGTTATTCTTTATAGCGAAACCAAATACTAATCAAGAAGCGATTTTGTGCATGTAAACATGTTAAATAGAATTTCAGAGGTAACAGCAAAATTCTATGACACCGGATGATCATTTTAGCACTACATGTTGATTTAGACAGTTCAACATAATGCATTTAAATGAAATTTCAGAGAAACAGTAAAATCCCATGACGCCGAATACTCATTTTTGCTACTACTGTTCAACATGCAATGAAGTGCATTCTTTCATCAATTTACGCCAAGTCATCAATTCACACAATGAAACATGCGTTTTATAGAACCACGGGATGCATTATCTGCTCATTCTATACTTTTCAGACTAATTTACGGTCATAAAGCATGCAACATGTGCGCATTTGAGAAATACACATGAAAGGCGCCCCTACAAACTTTCTAACTCTAGCTACAATTTCAATAAGTATCTCTTACAATATTAGAAATATTTGCTCGATAATTTCATTGAATCTTGTCATCAGATCAGCCGTTATGCAACAGTTACTTAGCCTAGGGCGAACTCCCGCCAACGCAATGTATTTACAAATCCAGAAAATCATCGATCATACTGCTTTTCACTGTAACAAACATGCTCTAGTGTACTTTTGGAACACCTTATCTGTAATGTTACATAGTTTCTAGGGTCAACATACCTGAAAAAACGGGTTTATTCCAGCATTAACGGCCTGACCGCAACAACGCACAACATGCTTTCAGAACAATCAGCTGTGACGTGTTTTTATGTTTTTACAGTGTAATATTTGTATTCACCTTGAATAAAGATAGTAACTTAGAGAAATAAAGTATAATCGAATTTACCAATCATTCTGATTAATGTTATTCTTTATAGCGAAACCAAATACTAATCAAGAAGCGATTTTGTGCATGTAAACATGTTAAATAGAATTTCAGAGGTAACAGCAAAATTCTATGACACCGGATGATCATTTTACCACTACTGTTGATTTAGACAGTTCAACATAATGCATTTAAATGAAATTTCAGAGAAACAGTAAAATCCCATGACGCCGAATACTCATTTTTGCTACTACTGTTCAACATGCAATGAAGTGCATTCTTTCATCAATTTACGGCAAGTCATCAATTCACACAATGAAACATGTCCGTGAACACCAAAGTGAACAGTATTCACTCCCTGAACGGACGAACGAAGTCGTCTGATCACCGTAAGACTCTCCCGTAGTATCGGTCGTATAAACAAAGTATTTTTAGTTGGAAATTCATCTCCAACAGTCTATTTTTTTTAATTTATATCTTCAGTTATCATGTTCACAATGTTTAATACGAATACACTTGAGTCTGAAAAGGTTTTGTTGTATATGGTACGAAAAGGTCAGGGTACGAAAACGTCAGGGTACGAAAAGGTTAGGGTACGAAAACGACTGGGTACGAAGTGGTTTGGGTACGAAATGACCAGTACCCGCTGTGACGTGTTTGGCGCGACAGCGACCCAAAATCATTAACCGCTATGCATGACTATGAAACCTGGAAACTGATCGATGGTACATTTCCTTTGGATTGAAGACATTACAAATAAAAAGAAAAGATATACCCCTTATATCGTGACATATTCCTATGGGCGAGAACCATCTTACTGCATTACCGAAATTGCTGGCCAGTCAATGACAGAGACATGAATATGGCATCTACGCACACATAATTCTAACCCTTTTCGTATGTGTATCAATGTTGCTTAGCTCGAGTATCGATAGGTAGGTTGATAATAAGGTACAACACAGAGAAATGACATTCAGTGGATAACTTTAACAGATACAATAGTAAAAGGTTGTGGGTTTACAATGTTCTGATCATACAACCCGTCGAATTTAATACCATGATGCATAGAGCTAGTTATCATTACACACCAGCTAAAAGTGGGCTGACTGCTGTCTGAGGATAAAGCCCATGAACTGTGGTATGTGATGATTCACTCATATTTCCACCAGTATCCTATGTTATTCTGGTGAATCTCTGCTACTGTGACTCCCAGCTGCATGTGGTTCACCAGCTGTTTCATGTGGAGGACTAACGGGCGCACAAGGGAGAAGATTCTGTCACTGGAATGCAGAAGCATCAGCAATCAGGCGGAGGTTAAATCTGGGTCTTCTTCATCTGAGCTGTTAGGTCCTGGTATGATTAGACTCGGTGTGGTTGCACGCTTTGGTGGTGGTGCCTTCTTCTCGACTTGCCCATCAGCAGGAAGAGTCTGTCGCACAGGTAAGTCGTTATATGGCATCAACAGATTACGATGAATCACGCGGGCTGATCCAACTCTATCTTCGGGTTTGACGTGATAGACCGGAGCCTTCACACCAAGCTGCTTCCCCACTTTGTAGATTTTGTCCTCCCAGTATCTTCTGAGCTTACCACCACGCTCTGAAAGATTCCGTACTAAGACATGATCCACAGGTGACAAGACTTTGCTCCTCGCTTATTGTCGTAGAGTTTCTTTGCACGGGCACCAGATGTTTCAGACCTCTTTGAAGCTTGGTTGTATGCCGCCTTCATGCCCTGCAACCATTCCTCGACATATTTAGGATCACGTCTCTGTTCTTCTTCTGTGAGACCAAACAGCAGATTGATCGGTAGACGAGGCTCACGTCCAAAGAGCAGGAAGTAAGGGGAGAAACCAATGCTACTGTTAGGAGTGCAGTTGTATGCATATGTCATCTGATTTAAGTGAAGATGCCAGTTCGTTTTGTGATTCTCTGGTATGTGCGTAGCATATCCAACTATGTTCGGTTATACTGTTCTGTTTTCCCATTGCACTGCGGGTGGTATGGAGTTGTGCGTGATCTGCCAATCTCGCAGTATTCTGTCAGGCATTCAAATGGCTGGTTTTCGAATTCACCTCCCTGGTCGTGATGAATTCGCTTAGGGAAGCCATATCTCAGGATATAGTCGTTGAAGAGCCTTTCGGCCACAGTTTTTCCACTTTTGTTCTTTGTAGCATAGGCCTGACTGTAACCAGTGAAGCGATCAACGACTGTTAATATGTACTCATGCCCCCCACGGCTCTTCTCCAGGTGGACGAAATCCAATGAAACGAGTTCAAAAGGTGACGTGGTGACGATATTTTGTAGTGGAGCTTCGGGTGGAAGAGTAGGTCGTTTGCTCTTAATGCAGCTGCACCTGTTCCTTACATAGTACTCTACATCACATGCCATCTGCGGCCAAAAGAACCGATCCCTCACCAACTGCAAGGTCCGTTCGCATGGAGCTCTTCAAACACAAGCGCCTTGTAGTGTTCCGGTAGCACTAGCTGCTTTCTTAGCTGACCCCCTGGCAACTTGGGTACACGGTACAGTATACCAGTCTCACTGCGCTGGAGCCTTTTTCGCTCTCTGAACAAAGCTCTGGAGACTTTGTCTTCTTGTCTTAGCTGATGGGGACCAAGACTTTCATCTGGTTTCTTAAGCTCTCGGTACCGTCCAATATGTGTGTCATCCTCCTGGGCTATTCTGATTTCATCCCCTGTGAGAGGAATAATGGGTATCTGGGTTTCTTCAGCGATCACATCTGCTTCCGGCAGTACGGTTGGTGCAGCTACAGTGGCAATCCAGGCAACATCTCCACTATACTGAGCGTCTAGTGCTTGCGCGGTTGCAATGATCGTCTCAGGGGAGATCTCCTCTGTACACGCTTTTTGAAATTCAACAACATCCATAGGCATCCTCGACAGACCGTCAGCATTTCCATTCGATTGCCCACGATGATAACTGATGATAAAGTTGAAGTCAGATACCCATCTCGGACGAGTCGCGTCTAACCTGGCTGAAGTCTGAACCTATGAGGGGATTGTTGTCAGTGAACACAGTAAAGGATGGGGCATAGGCTAGATAGTCCCTGAAGCGATCGGTTATTGCCCACTTCAACGCAAGAATCTCCAACTTGGCTGAGTGCATGTGATAGTTTCGTTCGGCAGGTGTCCGCGATCTTGAACCGAAAGCAATCACACGATTTACACCATCATCTTGAGTTTGGTACAGCACAGCTCCCAATCCATCTCCCGAGGCATCGTGTGGAGGATAAACGTCTTTGTGAAATCTGGATATGCCATAACTTGCTCTTGGGTTAGAAGATCAATAAGGTGTTCCACAATCTGTCGATATTCGTGTTTCTGATGATGCTTGACCATGACCATGCCCTTTCGCAATCTACGAGTTTTCTTGCCACTCTCTGAGCCATCAGCTTTGAGGAGATCGTAAAGCGGCTTCGCCTTACGGGAGAAGTCCGGAATGTATCTTCTGTAGTACCCCAGAAATCCAACGAGTTCGCGTACATCTCCAACGTTTTTATGTTTTTACAGTGTAATATTTGTATTCACCTTGAATAAAGATAGTAACTTAGAGAAATAAAGTATAATCGAATTTACCAATCATTCTGATTAATGTTATTCTTTATAGCGAAACCAAATACTAATCAAGAAGCGATTTTGTGCATGTAAACATGTTAAATAGAATTTCAGAGGTAACAGCAAAATTCTATGACACCTGATGATCATTTTAGCACTACTGTTGATTTAGACAGTTCAACATAATGCATTTAAATGAAATTTCAGAGAAACAGTAAAATCCCATGACGCCGAATACTCATTTTTGCTACTACTGTTCAACATGCAATGAAGTGCATTCTTTCATCAATTTACGCCAAGTCATCAATTCACACAATGAAACATGCGTTTTATAGAACCACGGGATGCATTATCTGCTCATTCTATACTTTTCAGACTAATTTACGGTCATAAAGCATGCAACATGTGCGCATTTGAGAAATACACATGAAAGGCGCCCCTACAAACTTTCTAACTCTAGCTACAATTTCAATAAGTATCTCTTACAATATTAGAAATATTTGCTCGATAATTTCATTGAATCTTGTCATCAGATCAGCCGTTATGCAACAGTTACTTAGCCTAGGGCGAACTCCCGCCAACGCAATGTATTTACAAATCCAGAAAATCATCGATCATACTGCTTTTCACTGTAACAAACATGCTCTAGTGTACTTTTGGAACACCTTATCTGTAATGTTACATAGTTTCTAGGGTCAACATACCTGAAAAAACGGGTTTATTCCAGCATTAACGGCCTGACCGCAACAACGCACAACATGCTTTCAGAACAATCCGCTGTGACGTGTTTTTATGTTTTTACAGTGTAATATTTGTATTCACCTTGAATAAAGATAGTAACTTAGAGAAATAAAGTATAATCGAATTTACCAATCATTCTGATTAATGTTATTCTTTATAGCGAAACCAAATACTAATCAAGAAGCGATTTTGTGCGTGTAAACATGTTAAATAGAATTTCAGAGGTAACAGCAAAATTCTATGACACCGGATGATCATTTTACCACTACTGTTGATTTAGACAGTTCAACATAATGCATTTAAATGAAATTTCAGACATGTCCAACTTTCATTGGTAAGGGAAGACAACTCTGTCAGGCGCAGACAGACTCCACTGCTCAACAAGGCCTGCGAAATTTAACCTAGATTAGATAGGACCATGCTTTTCGAAGCTGAAAATCAAGCATTTCTGTTCGGGTGACAACATTTGCCAGCATATTAAGTTAATTTCGAATAGTATATCCATACGATGTGCTATTTTATTTTCCCATGGAAAATGTTTTACTTGCTTCCAATTTGATTTAAAAATGAGGGTTCAATTTGCATTTTCAACCTATACCTTAGCATAGGTTTTCACGAAAAAGCCGAAAGTAGCTCACTTTAAAAAGCTTATAGGTAAAACACCGTTCAGCCAACGATATTTGCCAGCATGGCGTTATACAAACCATATTCTGTTCTATCTCATGGTTCTTTATTTGGTCTAATTATTGAATATCTTCTTGCTTCCATTTCAATGTAAAATTTGTTAATTTTTAGAGAAAGACACTATGAGGGGTTCAGCTAGACTGATTAAGTGGGGGCCGGTCGGTGGCAATTAACGCGGAGACCTGGTGACAGGTGACGATACCTGCTGGGCGGATTAAGCATGGATCACAATTGTGTATTGCATGAGGCGAAGTCGTTTCTGACAAATCATTATATAATTAAACCACGTCAATGCAAAATAGAAGATTGTAACAAACGATTATATAATGGGTATTGTTTTATTTACATATACTAGTAGTACATGTATGTACAATGTATGTACAATATATGGCAGTAAATTAATTGTAACATATCATGAGTTCAAATTATTCAGCAATGACAGAAGTTTTTCTTTCTTTCTTAATTTTGTTGAAACACCAAGTGCCACAAGTTTCTGTTTAATTTCATGAACAGATAGTTCACTGTTTTCTTCAATAGCCGAATGTTCTGCAATGTTCTCATTCTGGGACATTCCATGTCGTTCGATATTTATATATCAGTGTTATATGTGGTGCAGGTTCTTCTAGGGTTGTAAGTCATTCTGGCAATGTACTTTGATTGAAATTGTAGTTTAAGTTTAAGGGCCGCTTCCCATTCGGATTTCGCGGTCCATCAGTTTTATTTCAATTTCGCGGTACATTTCTTTGTTTTTTGAATATCTTTTCCAGCGCTAAGTATATAAGGCAATGTACAGTTTCAGCCTCAGGTTTTATGGTCTGTCTCTTTGATCCTCCAGATAATCAACACCTAAAGTATTGTCACATTTCCGTCTTAACGTTTGCCTTTAGAATATATAATCATTAGAGTTCTGTTTTACTCAGAAAGTCAGAGAGGTTTGTTTTACTCAGAAACTTTGTTTGCAAAGGAGGAAGTCGAAAAATAGAATCGAAAGCTTGGTTTTTTAACTCTTGAACCTTCTATTATTATGTAGCGTGGGTTCTTGTCATTATTGCGGCTTCGAAAACGTTACGGACAGGAAGGTTGATTTTCATAATATGATTATGTGATCAACACCAAAAACAATATCGCACAGCTTCTTTACACCTTTATCCCACCCTGAAAACGAAGACTAATTGACTTTATATGAGTATCTGTTGTCAAATACAATGTGTGAACTCCTCTTCCTTGATTAGAATGCTGTGATTTATGTTTGTTGGCGTAATACGGAAACTGGAACAAAAAACTTTTCTTGCATAATTTCACAAGCGTTGTACTATAACTGGTAGGTCGAAATGCCATAATCTGTAAAAATACATGTATAATACAACAAAGTGTTACATTTCTCTTCAACCAATTTTATTATTAATATTCATCGGTTTTGAAGTGCATATTTTGTTATATTCTTAAATCAAAGTTTTATTGCTTAAATTCAATGTCCAATATCTGCTCCAAAGTATGCCTTTTGTGTGTGTGTAACAGGCTTGTCTATAAGATCAGATATTCTACCAGAGTTAAATATGTTTAAAGATGATACATTGGGAGTTCATTGTACAATTAACGAGTAAGCTGGAGACCCCAATTGACCCCATGCTGTGTAATCTTGAGTCGGGCTCAACACACTGTCGGTCGTACACCGTTTAAGCGGCAGTCAAAAGACGACTGGCACCTGTGTTCAGCCAAGCGTGCAGTAATATACCGCTGCGCCATATAGCGGCCAATTAGCAGAAATTACAATCTATAGTTCAGTATGGAAACAGTAAAATCCCATGACGCCGAATACTCATTTTTGCTACTACTGTTCAACATGCAATGAAGTGCATTCTTTCATCAATTTACGGCAAGTCATCAATTCACACAATGAAACATGTCCGTGAACACCAAAGTGAACAGTATTCACTCCCTGAACGGACGAACGAAGTCGTCTGATCACCGTAAGACTCTCCCGTAGTATCGGTCGTATAAACAAAGTATTTTTAGTTGGAAATTCATCTCCAACAGTCTATTTTTTTTAATTTATATCTTCAGTTATCATGTTCACAATGTTTAATACGAATACACTTGAGTCTGAAAAGGTTTTGTTGTATATGGTACGAAAAGGTCAGGGTACGAAAACGTCAGGGTACGAAAAGGTTAGGGTACGAAAACGACTGGGTACGAAGTGGCTTGGGTACGAAATGACCAGTACCCGCTGTGACGTGTTTGGCGCGACAGCGACCCAAAATCATTAACCGCTATGCATGACTATGAAACCTGGAAACTGATCGATGGTACATTTCCTTTGGATTGAAGACATTACAAATAAAAAGAAAAGATATACCCCTTATATCGTGACCTATTCCTATGGGCGAGAACCATCTTACTGCATTACCGAAATTGCTGGCCAGTCAATGACAGAGACATGAATATGGCATCTACGCACACATAATTCTAACCCTTTTCGTATGTGTATCAATGTTGCTTAGCTCGAGTATCGATAGGTAGGTTGATAATAAGGTACAACACAGAGAAATGACATTCAGTGGATAACTTTAACAGATACAATAATAAAAGGTTGTGGGTTTACAATGTTCTGATCATACAACCCGTCGAATTTAATACCATGATGCATAGAGCTAGTTATCATTACACACCAGCTAAAAGTGGGCTGACTACTGTCTGAGGATAAAGCCCATGAACTGTGGTATGTGATGATTCACTAATATTTCCACCAGTATCCTATGTTATTCTGGTGAATCTCTGCTACTGTGACTCCCAGCTGCATGTGGTTCACCAGCTGTTTCATGTGGAGGACTAACAGGCGCACAAGGGAGAAGATTCTGTCACTGGAATGCAGAAGCATCAGCAATCAGGCGGGGGTTAAATCTGGGTCTTCTTCATCTGAGCTGTTAGGTCCTGGTATGATTAGACTCGGTGTGGTTGCACGCTTTGTTGGTGGTGCCTTCTTCTCGACTTGCCCATCAGCAGGAAGAGTCTGTCGCACAGGTAAGTCGTTATATGGCATCAACAGATTACGATGAATCACGCGGGCTGATCCAACTCCATCTTCGGGTTTGACGTGATAGACCGGAGCCTTCACACCAAGCTGCTTCCCCACTTTGTAGATTTTGTCCTCCCAGTATCTTCTGAGCTTACCACCACGCTCTGAAAGATTCCGTACTAAGACATGATCCACAGGTGACAAGACTTTGCTCCTCGCTTATTGTCGTAGAGTTTCTTTGCACGGGCACCAGATGTTTCAGATCTCTTTGAAGCTTGGTTGTATGCCGCCTTCATGCCCTGCAACCATTCCTCGACATATTTAGGATCACGTCTCTGTTCTTTTTCTGTGAGACCAAACAGCAGATTGATCGGTAGACGAGGCTCACGTCCAAAGAGCAGGAAGTAAGGGGAGAAACCAATGCTACTGTTAGGAGTGCAGTTGTATGCATATGTCATCTGATTTAAGTGAAGATGCCAGTTCGTTTTGTGATTCTCTGGTATGTGCGTAGCATATCCAACTATGTTCGGTTATACTGTTCTGTTTTCCCATTGCACTGCGGGTGGTATGGAGTTGTGCGTGATCTGCCAATCTCGCAGTATTCTGTCAGGCATTCAAATGGCTGGTTTTCGAATTCACCTCCCTGGTCGTGATGAATTCGCTTAGGGAAGCCATATCTCAGGATATAGTCGTTGAAGAGCCTTTCGGCCACAGTTTTTCCACTTTTGTTCTTTGTAGCATAGGCCTGACTGTAACCAGTGAAGCGATCAACGACTGTTAATATGTACTCATGCCCCCCACGGCTCTTCTCCAGGTGGACGAAATCCAATGAAACGAGTTCAAAAGGTGACGTGGTGACGATATTTTGTAGTGGAGCTTCGGGTGGAAGAGTAGGTCGTTTGCTCTTAATGCAGCTGCACCTGTTCCTTACATAGTACTCTACATCACATGCCATCTGCGGCCAAAAGAACCGACCCCTCACCAACTGCAAGGTCCGTTCGCATGGAGCTCTTCAAACACAAGCGCCTTGTAGTGTTCCGGTAGCACTAGCTGCTTTCTTAGCTGACCCCCTGGCAACTTGGTTACACGGTACAGTATACCAGTCTCACTGCGCTGGAGCCTTTTTCGCTCTCTGAACAAAGCTCTGGAGACTTTGTCTTCTTGTCTTAGCTGATGGGGACCAAGACTTTCATCTGGTTTCTTAAGCTCTCGGTACCGTCCAATATGTGTGTCATCCTCCTGGGCTATTCTGATTTCATCCCCTGTGAGAGGAATAATGGGTATCTGGGTTTCTTCAGCGATCACATCTGCTTCCGGCAGTACGGTTGGTGCAGCTACAGTGGCAATCCAGGCAACATCTCCACTATACTGAGCGTCTAGTGCTTGCGCGGTTGCAATGATCGTCTCAGGGGAGATCTCCTCTGTACACGCTTTTTGAAATTCAACAACATCCATAGGCATCCTCGACAGACCGTCAGCATTTCCATTCGATTGCCCACGATGATAACTGATGATAAAGTTGAAGTCAGATACCCATCTCGGACGAGTCGCGTCTAACCTGGCTGAAGTCTGAACCTATGAGGGGATTGTTGTCAGTGAACACAGTAAAGGATGGGGCATAGGCTAGATAGTCCCTGAAGCGATCGGTTATTGCCCACTTCAACGCAAGAATCTCCAACTTGGCTGAGTGCATGTGATAGTTTCGTTCGGCAGGTGTCCGCGATCTTGAACCGAAAGCAATCACACGATTTACACCATCATCTTGAGTTTGGTACAGCACAGCTCCCAATCCATCTCCCGAGGCATCGTGTGGAGGATAAACGTCTTTGTGAAATCTGGATATGCCATAACTTGCTCTTGGGTTAGAAGATCAATAAGGTGTTCCACAATCTGTCGATATTCGTGTTTCTGATGATGCTTGACCATGACCATGCCCTTTCGCAGTCTACGAGTTTTCTTGCCACTCTCTGAGCCATCAGCTTTGAGGAGATCGTAAAGCGGCTTCGCCTTACGGGAGAAGTCCGGAATGTATCTTCTGTAGTACCCCAGAAATCCAACGAGTTCGCGTACATCTCCAACGTTTTCAGGGTGCTTGTCTTTGAGAATGACGACAGCCTTCAAATCCTCCGGGTTGGGTTTGTATCCGTCCTTGGTCACTATGTTGCCCAAGTATCGAACCTTATTTTGGAAGAATTTGCATGTAGACAGCTTCAGCTTGGCCCCCTTCTTTTTCAACCGCTTCAGGACAGCACGCACATCTTTCACATGTTGTTCGAATGTTGAACTGATAACAATCATATCATCAATGTAGCTCAAGCATGTCTCATCACGGAGACCTTCCAAGCAATCTTCCGTAGATCTGGGATCAGCCCTATGTCGTCATCCTTCGAAAACACTGAGGACTCGTCATCAAGCATGTCTCTCATGATACATTTCTGATGCTCATCGAGATTAGGCATTGACAGGTCAAAGTCCGGAACAGACGTACTGCTGTTTGTAGTGACTGCTTCATCAACTTGTATGTTTGCTGCATCTGCCTGTTTGTCAACAACTTCTACTATTTGCAATGTTCCCAGACTCGCTTGACCTGGTAATTCGATGTCGTGTTTGGTTACATTGTGGATAAAAATGGTAACTTTTCTGGCTTTACCAACACACAGTACTGCTTCATCAATTTCCAGTCCATCTGGTGATAAATTATCAGCATGAGGTTCAAATAGGTCTGTCAGATCTTCCACAACCGGCCCATGATGCACATTACATCGAACTTTCTCCGTTTTTCCAGAAGAAATTTTCAGCTTTCTCCTTGGACTTTTCACAGAACATAACACTTCGTCATCCTGTTCCTGTCGAACCAAATTCACAATCTTCTCTGCTTGTTTCTCGCCCTTTCCAGGTAGGGCGGCGGACAACAGGTTAACCATAACTCCAGTTTCTTCAGGACGATCTGTCTTTATGCCACATCGTCCGATGTATTCCTCAATTGCGTTATATCCAATGATGGGGCCATTCAGACCATCGGAACAAATAAGCATAGGCACTGGCAATACAGGTATTTCCTCAGAATCATCCGTGTGTCGAAAGTCAATTTCCACCCAACCAGTGTATTTCACTTGTATACCATTTGCTGCTCGCAAATTCAGCTCTCCTGGAGCTAATTATTTTAGATCTCTCACGTCCTTATTAGGCAAGTTTTCCTGAACCCATTGTAGAGGCAGTAAACTGACTTGAGACCCTGTATCCTACATGCCTCGGTAAATACCTTGTCCAAGGAACAAGTCACCATACACCTTCGGCCAACTAACTTTGTCACTGCCCACCTATGTTTTAGATTAGCTTGGTGATGTCTCACATCACTCGCATCAAGTGTCACATTCACATTAAGTTCATATTGAGAGGGGGACCTTTTGTGCTCTTCGGTTACCTCAGACCCCGTGGAGGCAACCGATTCTAGTTTTCCGACTGTCCGGTCTGTCCCGTTGCTTAAGTCCTTTAGGCACCCCTTTTGCCAATGTTCGGAAGACCCACATTTGTAACAGTGTCCACATTTGTTGCCAGTTCCCGATCTTCGGCACGCTGGACAACCGCTCTTTCGACGTGGTGTACTTCTTTCTGATTGTAAGCATGTAACACACAAATAAAAAGAATAGCATTCAATATTCTGCTCTAAAAATAGCTACTGGAGCCTTCAAGGGAACCGCCCTATGTAGTCTTCAAATAGAAACCAATGAGAAACCTCTTCGTTTAAGACGAGAGGAACTGTCCCTGAAATATGCAGGAAAAACTAGAGCTAAGGGCGATAATCACCCATGCCACAACATTTTTGAAGATAAAAGTGAATATGAATATTTAAAGAATAACTGGTAAAAAGACTCCGCCCCCCTCAGCTACACCGTAAATAACCTATTCCAAGAGCATGAAATACCCATCGCATACATCTGCGACACAGACGAAATCACTAGGCCACCCTGGGAATTAGAGTCGCCCCACGTGGACACAAGTATACACGACTACCTCACAAAGAAGGACAACCCAGACTTTATAAGAGCCACCACCCTTGAATATATCAATCAAAACTGGAAAAATTACTTAAAAATCTATACAGACGGATCGAAAAACACAAGTAATAACACAGGATCAGCTTTTGTTATACCTGAGCTCAACATACAAAATGGTTTCAAACTTCCAGAGAATATGTCCGTATACACTAGTGAACTGATTGCTAAAATTAAGGCTCTCGAGTGGATCATCGAGCACAAACCAATTCGTGCGGTGATACTCCGTGACTCCCTTAAGGGACTCGCATCCATTGAAAATTCTATATCTGACAGTAGACCTGATCTCATACACAAAATAGAATGTATCTGTACACAAATACACAACGAGGGTATAGACGCCATTTTAGCATGGGTCCCCCGCATGTCAACATCAGAGGCAACGAAGCAGCCGATAAAACTGCCAAAGACAGTCTTGCCAAAACTACACACGATGTGCCAGTAGGGTTAGGATGTAAAGAACTCAACACTATCATTAGACGCAAAATAGATAGCAAGTGGCAAAAGGAATGGAACGAAGAAGAACGTGGACGATGGTTACATCAGATTCTTGATGGAGAGAAAAGACAAGTCCAAGGATTCCAGTTAGACAATAAGCGTGATGACCGCATAATCACAAGATTAAGACTAGGCAAAACCGGACTTAAATCACATCTGTCCATGCTTCTGAAAAACACCTCACCACTCTGTACCGCATGCAACAATGTAGAAGAAACAATAGAACATGTCCTACTTGAATGCCCAAAACACTACCCACAACGCGAGGCACTTAGAAACGAATTAAAAAAAATTCAACACTCCCTTAACATTACCACCGATATTAAACCCTAAGCTCCCCATTAGAAAACAGGTATTCAAGTCCTTTTTTTATCAAAACTGCTGGCTATTATTCCAGTATATAACACTACCCCCGTGCATGCGCACCACTAACTAACAATGTCAGCATTGACCAAAATTTCTCTTTTGGAATAAAATATAGGCAATGTGGGCACCGGAGATACCATGTTCCGTGTGGGCCGGTTGCCACATTAGTCTCAAAAATCGGAGGCCAAGACCAATCAACATCCCTGCGACATTATTGGTCAAAAATCACTTTCGCAATAAAATAGGCAATGTGGGCACCGGAGATACCATGTTCCGTGTGGGCCGGTAACCACATTCGTCTCTAAAACCTAAAGGCCGCTACCAATTCAACAATCAAGGACATAAGCCATTAGCACACGTCCAAGAAACAACCACGCACACAAATAATGTCACTCACAAAAATGAATACTACACACTTTTTCATTACATACTTTCAGAAATAGAGATGAACATGATGAGGGTCATCATCGTCGGTCTATAAGAACGTCCAGAATCAGAATACCCGACCCTATACCACGCCAGACACACTACCCCATAGACTAAAACAGAAGACGGATGACGATCACAAGAATACCAACAGCGCCTTGAGTGACAACCCCGCACAACAAGAAACCTCCAGAACCAGAACACCAAATCCTAAACCACACCGACACGCTACCCCATAGATGACACCGAACTGACGCCTTAACACAGAATATGATCCTTTGACTTTCACGCAATATAGGACGTAGACCTGCCGTCCTGTGCCCCAATACACACTCCAAGCAATTGTTACAGGCACAGATTCCTGGAAGAACCCACCCTGCTCCCAAGGGCGTCGTTAGGGAAGTCGATTCGAAAAATCCTGAAGACGCCCATGGTTCTCCCAGTTTTTTCTGGACGGCTTCGTGCGTACAAAGGGGTACCAAGACAAAGCAATCATCCACGCGATTACAGTGAACTCATATCTATCAGTATAACTTAACAAAAAACCAGAAAGAGACTTACGAACTTATACATAGCGATTCTTATTCACTTCTATTTATATCTCCTACTAATCTCTCATTGTTATTTATTTATTTATTTATTTAGCGCTGGAAAAGATATTCAATAAACAAAGAAATGTACCGCGAAATTCAAATAAAACATTGAGTTGATGGGCCGCGAAATCCGAATGGGAAGCTCCAATTAAACTACAATTTCAATCAATCTGAGGCTAATCCACACCCAACCGTCTTACTTCGCTTAGCCTATAAATATCTCCGATTTAAAAAAAAAATGTCAGTTGTAAAATCTTTGACTTCGTACCTACAACATCTTTGCTATAGATATCATGGATGAAGACTATATCTTTGACCTTTTAGGTTTCGGTGAATTCATCAACATGACCACTCTTGCTGGCCTCATGAATCACCATCCAGGCGGACAATTATGTTCTACCCCAGTTCCACTGCCAAGTCCAACAGCTTCAACATCTTCAAGTCATGAAAGCGACTCGAGCTTTGCATCAACATCAGATATATGTATCGGTTTAATCCCTGTGGACCCCTTAGATTATATTCGAAATGTCGAACGGTTTGACTTCTATACCAACGGCATTGACATGGACCTAGACGAGTACGATGTTTACCAGGCCAGTCTTCGTTCTTCTCCGGTCCAATTCCATACGAACCCATCTCCAAGCCGAGATCATGAATTCATCAGGAAGAAGAAGATGAAGTCAGCCACCTGTGTATTCTGCAAAAATAATGGCGAGCCGCTGTCCGTCTACGGTACTCATATGCTGAAAGATCCTACCGGTCGAGTCACATGTCCTATACTCCGTCGATACACCTGTCCCATTTGCGGATCATCCGGAGATTCTGCACACACCTTGAAGTATTGCCCGCTGAATACTAATTCGGGAAGAGGCCTTACGCTTCTCAGTTGTTCCACTTGATGTTTGATAGAATATTTTTATATCTTTCCAGTATTTTTGTGTTAAACGTGATAGTGCTTTAAATGTGTCACGCAGGATATGTTTTTCAAAATGTTATTTGGAACTGATATCTGTATTAATTTGATTGCATTTCATTATTGTCTTCAAATAGATGCTTACGAATGTGCTTTTTTATTTGATAATTGATAATGTAATTATTGTGCTGTACTGAATATTCAGATATTCATGTAGAAGGATACGCTTATAGCTTCAGAGACTTGTCGCCTCTAATTATGTCAAGAAAGAAATAAATCATGTGCTATATATTGAATATACTCATTTTTCGTTTTACTGTCCTCTCCTGAAGATTCTTGAATGACCCTAGATCAGTCGCTGTTGTCGGGTTCCTCATTGGGAGACCTCCAGATTCCGATTATTTCTGATATGAAAACACATCTAGGAACGTAGAGGTCACAAACCACTAAATAATCGCCTTACTTAATAGGTAGTAAATTGCCGGAGCACATGGACATGGACCTAGACGAGTACGATGTTTACCAGGCCAGTCTTCGTTCTTCTCCGGTCCAATTCCAAGTCGCCAAGATCCACCATACGAACCCATCTCCAAGCCGAGATCATGAATTCATCAGGAAGAAGAAGATGAAGTCAGTCACCTGTGTATTCTGCAAAAATAATGGCGAGCCGCTGTCCGTCTACGGTACTCATATGCTGAAAGATCCTACCGGTCGAGTCACATGTCCTATACTCCGCCGATACACCTGTCCCATTTGCGGATCAGCCGGAGATTCTGCACACACCTTGAAGTATTGCCCGCTGAATACTAATTCGGGAAGAGGCCTTTCGCTTCTCAGTTGTTCCACTTGATGTTTGATAGAATATTTTTATATCTTTCCAGTATTTTTGTGTTAAACGTGATAGTGCTTTAAATGTGTTACGCAGGATATGTTTTTCAAAATGTTATTTGGAACTGATATCTGTATCAATTTGATTGCATTTCATTATTGTCGTCAAATAGATGCTTACGAATGTGCTTTTTTATTTGATAATTGATAATGTAATTATTGTGCTGTACTGAATATTCAGATGTTCATGTAGAAGGATACGCTTATAGCTTCAGAGACTTGTCGCCTCTGATTATGTCAAGAAAGAAATAAATCATGTGCTATATATTGAATATGCTCATTTTTCGTTTTACTGTCCTCTCCTGAAGATTCTTGATTGACCCTAGATCAGTCGCTGTTGTCGGGTTCCTCATTGGGAGACCTCCAGATTCCGATTATTTTTTATATGAAAACACATCTAGGAACGTAGAGGTCACAAACCACTAAATAATCGCCTTACTTAATAGGTAGTAAATTGCCGGAGCACATCTTGTGAAAACTATATTCCCTAATATTCGCCGCCACAAATGACCTACCACACCAGGTAGCCTGGACTTTCCGCTCAAAACATATGGAAAATTCAGCATACATTCCCCACCTTTTTTCGAGATAAGACGGCCAGGAATAGGGTCATCCAGCCCGAAACCGTTACGGCAAATTTTGGAGGTGGCCAATCAAACTAGCCCATATTTTTTTCCGATTAAAATTTGAAAAGGTGGTTTCGATATATTTGAGAGTCAAATATTATAGAAACAAATTAAAATACTTCTCAGACCATTTTTGACCCAATCATATATAATAGCCAATCAATGATCGCCGGAATTCAAGTCCTGATAATAATCTTACACCCAAAAACTTCAATGGCGTTTTTACAGCCAGTCAGATCGCTGTGTGGGTAGTCAAAACATGTCCGTGCTAAATGCAAAGATGCAACCTCCTTGGTTGTTATTGCTTGCGGTGAACGGATGAACTAACCGTGTTTGCACTCACGAAAAATACTTATAGAATTAATTGACTGGGTTTTGATGATTCGCTACACCATTTTGGAACGGATTATTCCAAAAAGCACGGGGTCATGTCAAAATGGGACGGGGGATATTAGAGAAAAATAATCGGCTTGTACGTATATCCTACCTATTCTTTCATGTTTTTCTGTATGTGTTCCACGCATTAGAATATTCCTTGATATACGCTTCAAGAGTTCATGCGATACACTAATGCATTTGATGTAATTATAGTACGACCAGGCAAATAACCTGGCACTTCATTGTGAGGCGGGATATGGTTCGAATTCAATCGAGAAACAACAGCTTAAAATTTCCTTTGCATTAACTTATTTTTCATAGCTGTAATTATACAGGCAGTTTCAGTATATTAAAATGTGTTGGCTCAAAGCAGCGAGTTAATCATTAATTCCATATGTTTAGATGTCTCATCTTTGAACATATGCGGATTAATGAGTGGAGGCTGAAAACATCAATCATAGCATATTTCTCAGCATCAATGAGTTTGAACGTTATAGAATACCTCACGCTGGTTAACCGGAGCCCGTGGTGAAGCCCTGCTCAAAGTATCCGCCTCAGGCCTGATAGTTCAAAAACAGACTTGAATATCACCTGGAAAGCAACAACCTGTTAAACAAAACACAAAGCGGTTTTCGAAAAAAAAGAAGTACTTTAGACCACATAGCCAGACTCCAACACTCCATCAAAAAGGGTAATGCCAAACACCAATATACATTAGGAATTTTCTTGGATATTGAAAAGGCGTTTGACCTTGTATGGCAGGACGGGATTATCACCCAATTAAACAACCTGGGAATTAAGGGCAGAATACAACACTGGATAAAAAAAATTCTTCATGACCGAAACTTCAAAGTTCGTATTGGTAACACCATATCCATGGACCACCAGCTAGATAACGGCACCCCACAGGGCAGCGTTTTAAGCCCCACCCTTTTTAACATCCTGATTAATGGCCTGGCCAACGAAATTGACACAAAACATCCTGAAATTGAACAATCACTTTTTGCTGACGATGCTGCCATGTGGAAATCTGCTGGCTCGATAAAAAAATTAACAAGTATAATGCAAAGGGTACTGAATACAGTCAGCGATTGGGCCGATAAATGGGGATTCAAATTTTCAGCTGTCAAAACTACCGGTGTGCTATTCTCAAATAAACAGAACACAGACATCACGCTATCACTAGGAGGACAGAAAATCGAGTTTAAGAATAGTGTCAAATACCTAGGTATGATATTCGACCGAAAACTCACTTGGAAAGACCACATTGACCAATTAATTATTCGGTGTAACAAAGACCTGAACCTTATGAGGTGCGTATCGGGTACCAACTGGGGGCCAATAAACTTAGCTTAATCAAATTATATCAAACACTCATCAGATCCAAAATAGACTATGGTTCAATCGCGTATCAATCAGCATGCAAGACCCATTTGAAAAGAATAGACAGCATTCAGTATTCGGCCTTAAAAATAGCCACCGGGGCGTTCAAAGGAACTCCTTTATGTAGTCTACAAATAGAAACTAATGAAAAACCCTTACATTTAAGACGAGACGAGCTGTCAATGAAATATGCAGGGAAAACAATAGCCAAGGGCGAAAGCCACCCATGCCACAAATTTTTTGGCCCAAAAACCGAATACGAATTCCTAAAAACAAAATGGGAAAAAGACTCTGCACCACTCGGTTACACGATAGAACGATTATTCGAAGAACACGACATTCCAATCTCTCGTATCTCTGACACTGACAAGGTCAATAGACCACCATGGCAACTAATCACACCACACGTGGACACGAATATACATAGCCACATCACCAAACAGGACAACCCAGAGCATATAAGGGTCACTGCCCTCGAATATATTGACACACATTGGAAAAATCGCTTGAAAATATATACAGACGGCTCCAAAAACACAAGTCACAATACAGGTTCTGCATTCGTTATTCCAGAACTTGACATTCACGAAGGTTTCAAACTACCAGACAATATGTCTGTATACACCACTGAATTAGTCGCCATAATCAAGGCCCTCGAATGGGTTCTCCAGAACCGACCGGTTTCCACCGTTATTCTTAGTGATTCATTAAGCGGACTGGTATCTATAGAGAACTCCAAATCCGACAGCAGACCTGACCTCATACACGAAATAGAAATTCTATGTACACAAATAAGAGACAATGACATTGACGCCATCTTAGCTTGGATTCCCGCCCACGTGGACGTTAGGGGAAACGAAGCCGCCGGTGGGACAGCCAATAACAGTCTCACCAAAACTGCACCTGACGTGCATATAGGACTAGGAACCAAAGAACTGAATTCCATCATTAGAACCAGAATAGATAGTAAATGGGAAAAAGAATGGAACGAAGAAAACCGAGGTAGATGGCTACATAGTATTCTAGATAAGGGGAAAAGACAGAGTTGTGGATTCCAGCTAGACAGCAAACGTGACGACCGCATCATCACAAGATTAAGACTAGGCAAAACCGGACTTAAATCACATCTGTCCATGCTTCTGAAAAACACCTCACCACTCTGTACCGCATGCAACAATGTAGAAGAAACAATAGAACATGTCCTACTCGAATGCCCAAAACACTACCCACAACGCGAGGCACTTAGAAACGAATTAAAAAAACTCAACACTCCCTTAACATTACCAGCGATATTAAACCCTAAGCCCCCATTAGAAAACAGGTATTCAAGTCCTTAATAAATTTTATCAAA